>OY757922.1:48177729-48211282 GCA_963585895.1 Sepioteuthis lessoniana | reverse complement strand
CATCCCCTTACAGACTCCCTGCCTTCCTTGAATCTCTTATGCCACTCAAAAACTGATGCTCGATTTATGAAAGATGCTCCAAAAGCAGTCTGAAGCATTCCATACATTTCTGTGGCATTTTTCCAAGTTTAAAACAGAATTTCATTGCATATTGTTCTTCTAAAGTGTCCTCATGTCCAGATTGCATTTTTGAAATTCCCCAGCTATGACAATCAGGCTTTAGTACGGTGTATTCCAATTGCTACTGTAGCTGTTCAGTTGAACCTGAAATCATAAAAATTAGTCAGTCATCTCATAAAATGTCTGGCAATATCATACTGAACTTTCAAGTGTCTACCACAATTTTAAATGCCTATACAAAAAATGTCTGGAATTGAAGGCACCTCGTATGTGTGTGTGTTTGTGTATGTATTTATATACAAGTTTTTTTAATTTTTTAAATTATTTATATATATATATATATATATATATATATATATATATATATATATATAATTGTGATAAACCTAGAGAAGAAAATTTATCAAATTGTACGTTTTTATTCTTAAACACATGATGACTTTTGAACACACAGGATTTCTGTTGTGATATTTGTCCAAGATAATGTGCTGATTTTACTGGGTTACTGTAATATATCTGTATCTCAGTCTAAATCAATATCCATCTATTTATTCATCAATATATATGCATATATTCTATTTACTATCAATCAATTTTCATATTTATATATATATATATATATATATATATATATATATATATATATATATATATGCAACAGTGTATTGTTGTCACAATCTCACTTGGTGGGTTTGTGGCCGATCAAATGCAGTATAATTTGGTGAGTGTTCAATATCTGCGATTGAGCTATTATATAATAATAAATAAATATATATTAGTTTTGTAGATAGAATGTATGCATATACATTGATGAATAAATAGATTGATATTGATTTAGACAGAGATACAGATATATAACAGTCACTCAGCAAAATTCAGCACATCGTAGGAGATATTAACAAGGAGCCATCTCCACTTGAAATTGATAAGCAGCCATGCTATTGAATATATAGATAAACTAATATATGTATAATGAGAATTTTAGTAATGTATTAGACTTTGGATTGCTATAGAAGTCCATGAATTATTGGTGCTTCAGTTTAGCAGGGATTGAAGAATTCTAATTAGCACTTCATAATTATCGCCAATATAGTTAGAATATGGATGCATAAAAAATAATATTCAGGGCTAAATTATTGTTCACTTGCAACTTTCTTTATTTAGAGCATTTAAGTGTATTGTGCTAATAAAAATTGTACAGTGATGTATCACGGGCCATTGGCCTAATAAGTAGAGTGTTCACCAATGGTCCAGGAGACCGGGGTTCATACTAAAGACTAAAAAAATGGTACTTTATGCCACCTTGCTTAGCACTCAGCACTATAAGATGAGGATCAACAGTAAAGTGGAGCAAACCTGGGAATGGAGTTGCACCCTCCCCGACACCTCGGTGTAGTAGCTATTGAAAAGGGAGCCTTTGGGTCATCCTTGACTAAGGTTGCCAACTTTACTTACTTATACACATATATAACTAACCATACAAATATAATGAGAATTTTTGTCACATTCATATAAATTTATAATATTATCATTTTAACTGGAGCAATAGAAAGTAATCTTGCTTGAAAATCTTATACAATTGATAGTGTTTTTAAAATGGTTGAAAAGGATAAGAAAAATGTTTGATATTTTTTGATATACTTGATAAATTTGATTTCAGATGACTTGTCTTTGAGGATTAATTTCTGAGAGTAGAAAAGTTGGATATTTAAAATCAGATTTTATATAAATGTTTGATTTTTAGTTAATAAGATTTGGTTTGTCGTTTAGAAAATAAAAATCAATTTATAGTTTATTTTGTTTTAATGCCGAGCTAATTAATTAACAACAATGATTAGAATTGAAATCTGTAGAATCCAAAAGAGAATAAACATTTTTTCTTAAACTGATATCTGTTGTGTGTAAGAATTAAGTTTTATTCACGGATAAAAAAAGGTTGAAGGTTTGAATAAAAAAAGGAAAAAGAAAACAAAAAAGGATAAGAAAAAATATGAAAATGAAAGGAATAAATATAGTGGAAAGAAGAATGAGAATGAAGAAAAAGAAATATGTAAAAGAACTGAGAACACAAGAATAGATATTAAATGAAAGAAGATTGATGGAAAAGAGAAAGAAAGAAAGAAAAAAAGAAAGAAAGAAAGAAAGAAACAAACAAACAAAAGTAAATAGAAAAGTGATAGTAAGTTAGAAAGAAAAAATAAGATGAAAAAAAACACAGAAACACTTTAAAAGAAGGAACAAAAATGGAACAAGAAAACAAAAGAAAGAACGATTTCATAAAACAATCAAAAAAGAAGAAAGGAATGAAAAATTAAATAAAAAGAATAAACTGAAATACAGAAATTTAGGAAATAAAAAAATAGCAGTTAAAAGATTTAAGAAAAAATACAAGGAAGAATGTTTGGAATAAAATTCAAAAAAGACTTGTAGAAAGAAGGAGTTAGTGAGAAAAAAGTTAAAGAAAAAGAAATGTTTGGAAAATTAGAAGTGAGAAGAACAGAATAGAAAAAAAAGAAGATAGACACAGAAATGAAGGAAAAAGAAAAAACAGTCAAGAGAATTTAAAGAAGAAATATAAGAATCAAAAGCAAGAAAGAAATTAAAAGAGGAAATGAAGAAATAAATCAAAGAAAATCAAAGAAACAAAAGAAAAAATGCAAGAATTAAATGGGAGAAATAAATGAAACATCCAAGAAAGAAAATCAAGAAAGAAATGCAACAAAGAAAAATTTCAGAATAGAATATAGATGACTTTTCAAAAAAAAAAAGAGAAACAGAAATTAAACAAAAAGAAAAGTTTGTGAAATTAGAAGTGAGAAAATCTGAGTTGGAGTGGGTGGGGGAGGTTAACAGAAATTAAAGAAAGTTAAAGAACCAAATTTAAGGAGGAAATTCAGGAAAGAAATGTAAGGAATAAAATATAAGAATGAAATGCAAGAAAAAATGCTTGTGAGTCTTTTTAAAAAGATAGACAGAAAGATAAAAGAATTCAAGAGAAAATTTAGTTTGTGAAGTTAAAAAGGAGAAGAGTTGAGGGGAAAAACGGTAAAAAGAAAAAAATTGAAGGACGAGAAAGGGAACAGAAATTGTTTTAAAAATAAAAGAAAGGTATTAAAGAAAAAGAGTTGTACTTGGAACAAAAAATAAAAATTAAGAAAAAAAAAAAAAAAAAGAAACAAGAAAACGGCAAACCATTAGGAAAGAAAATTATGAAAGAAAGACTGAATGATTGTCATGAAGGAAAAATGGAAAAATATTTCAAGTTAGTATATTTTTATAAAATTGAGTGAATGAATAAAGAATTAACTGAATGAAACAAATAATTTCAATCACATATGGGACAAAATTGAATATTCCCACTCTAGAATATCTTTCATGCTGCATATTTCTAACAACAAGAGAGATATGAGGAAGCGTGTCAGCAAAAGAAAGGCCGCAAACTAAACAAAAAAAAAGATAGTGTTGAAGTATTACATTCCGGAATATTCATGCATGTAAATGTATTTCACAAATTATGTAAACAAATATAGTTTTCAATCATTAATATATGAACAGTTTCCATCATCAATTTACAAAAATATATTCTTTATTCCCTATTTTCTTTACTTGTTGTAGACTTTATTGAAATTTAAAATTCTTTCAAGCCATTTATTAGTGGCCCGAGGAAGATTTTCTGCGTGCATATGTGTATGCTTACATACATCCAAAGGCATTACCTTTAGTTTGAAACACTTAAACCAAAACAAAACAGAACATACATCAATGGCTTAAAGCTTAAAGCAATTTGATGTTTAGTGTTTTTTGTCTGAAAAGTCTAAAAAAGCTGGAACAGCGGAGAAGGAGAATGTAAAAAGGTTTCGACAAATTAAAGAAAAGAAAGCAGAGAAAATATGAATTTTTGAAAATATGTAAAAGCGTTTACGTTGAATTTAAAATTTGCAGTTTCTGCCATTGTGTAAACAAATATAAAATTAAATTCATTTAGTTAAAATATAAAAGTCGTCGTACCTGGGGTCTTATCTGTCCACCTCCAGAACTTTTATCAAAATTCATTATTTACATTTCTTTACATGTAGTGTACTAAGCTTCAAATCGATAAATAGTCTTATCAATATAATGTTAGCTCATCAGACTATAAACTATAAGGTTTATGTTACTTGGACACGTGGACTTTGAGTGTCAAGTGGGTTGGGTTAGACCTGGTACACGGGAATACATTGGAGAGTGCACATATGTCCATCTATGGTAAACAGCTAATTCTTGCTGAGTATTAGAAACTCTACCAAGTTCATTTCTCTAACATCATATCTGGAGGAGCACTTTTCATCATATATATATATATATATATATATATATACATATACAGAGAGAGAGAGAGAGAGAGAGTGAGAGAGAGATGCCGATGTGCATATCTGGTGAAATGGTTTTCGACACAGGAAATGGTCAAGTTCGAATCCCAGATAAGGCAGTTTGCACTTTACTTTACTCTAATGCACTTAGAAAAGGCAGGAATCCATCTTCTTTTTCTTCAAATATAGGTAAATAGCAGGTTAGGCTGGGTTCTTCAGCAACTGGTTTAGGAGAAGAAAAATTCAAATGCCTAAAATTTTGATGTTTTGTCACATCCGACACTTGTGGAGGAGTTGGATGTATATATATATATGTGTATGGGATATATATATATATATATATATATATATATATGTGGGGGGGATATATATATATATATATATAGAGAGAGAGAGAGAGAGAAAGAGAGAGAGAGAGGAGGTTTGACAATTTTTGGAAAAAAATTATTGGACACAAATCAAGGCCTTCAAATAATAGAGTAATGAAAATTACTTTTATTGAAAGGTGAAAAAATAATATTTTAAGATCTGCAACCGTTTTATCTAAAACATCAACTAGAAATGTCGAGAGGAGCACTAGAATACATGCTCCAGATGTCTGTAATTCGATTGAAGGCACTGTTCAATACGGCGTGAAAAACTGATGATAACACGTCCACATTCCTCCTGAGTAATCGGAGGCACTGATGCTGAGGAAACCGTTGCAGAGCGATCGACACAAATGTCATGAGCTTCAAAGTTCTTGACTAACTTGAAAATTTGACTCCTGTTTGAAAATGTGTTAAAATTGAACTTCCATCTATATCTTGTTTGAACTATCTTGAAAGATTAGCTTTATAATGTAGATCTACTCCATCGTCTAAGACATGGTTTCGCTATGCTTGATTGAATATATCAAAATGTTCATAATAATCTGAAAAGATAAAATGAATCAAATCAATAGAGAATATCTAAGAGATAGCAACTTTCTTTTAATAACTGTGAACCCCCACTGCCTATATATATATATATATATATATATATATATATATATATATATATATATATATATATATATATATATATATATATTACAAGTTAATTCTTGGCAGTCATGTTCCAGTTGACATACATACATACATACATACATACATACATACATACATACATTATCACCATTAGTGTACTATTTTTATTAGAGCAATACACTTAAAATGCTCAAAATAAAGAAAGTTGCAAGTGAACAATAATTTAGCCCTGAATATTATTTTTTAAGCATCCATATTCTAACTATATTGGAGATAATTATGAAGTGTTAATTAGAATTCTTCATTCGTTCCCAAACTGAAGCATCAATAATATCATGAACTTCTATTGCAATCCAAAGGATTCACAGGTTGTCTAATACATTAATAAAATTATCGTTTTATATATATATATATATATATATATATATATATATATATATAGGAAGATCGATAGATTACTATCAATCTATAGAATATATGCATATATATTAATGAATAAATATATAGATTAATAGATATTTGTTTTAGACACATACACAGATATATAACTGTAACCCAGCAGAAAAAGAAATACACACCAAATAATTTTTGTAAAAATTTAATTTTCTTCTTAATTAAAGATACCAGCATTCTATTATTTCTCTTAGAACATTATCCAATCAAAATAGATATTATTAGCCATCATTTCTTTACCACACAGAAACAAAATCATTTTAAGACAGCTATGAATTCTCATTTTTGAAAGATAGTAAGTTGGCCGACCGTAATCGAGGGAGACCCGAAGTGTCCTTTTTCAATAGCTACTACATCGAGGTGTAGGGGTGGGCGCAACTGCTTTCCATCGATTGCTCCACTTACCCTTAATCCGTACTTTATAATGTAGTGTTAAGTAAGGAGGCATCAAGAACCATTTTTTTGAGTCTTTACCTCCGCCTGAGATTGAACCCCGGTCACCCGGGCAATTTGCGAACACTTTAACCATTATACCAATGGGCCATTTTTTTTTTAAAGATAATGTTGATTTTTACCTTGGTACAGTATATCTAAGCTAGAAGGTGCGTTTGATATATTTTTAAAATCTTTGGATGTTAATCATCATCATTATCAATAACAGCAGCAACAACAACACAATAACCGTTTCTTAAAACATAGAATCTTCTTTTATTTTCTTATAGAGGCCATGTGAGAGATGAACAAAACGCAATAGCATTTTTTATGTTCGAGCAATATTGTGAGGCTAGAATTGTTGAATTTGGCCATCTTTGCCCTAAATTAGGTATTTTTTGTGTCATTTGGTACTTTTGGTAGTTTGCATTGAAAATTTAACTTTTTTCTAATTTCTCTCTTTTTTTAAATGAAAATATATTGTGAGATTACTTCCTTTATATGCCAACTAATTTCTATGAATGACCAGCATATAGCATTGTCGTAGCAACAGAATCTAGCATGAAAGAAAAAAGGTGTCAAGATCTCATCCTCCTAACTTGCAGTTTGGCCTAATTATTAAAACCATTTTTCAAGGGACATTTCATCCACATTGAATTTCATCTTGCATTGAACTTGATGCAAATGAATAATCCAGAGAATAAAATATACTTAGTTTACTTTCACACATCCAGGCATGTTTCATAATTCTACACAGCTAACCACTAAAGCAGCTCTTCTCAAATATGAAAGTCTCTCATAAAATGTAATATCCCTTAGAAGCTCAACACATACTTACGTGTCACAAGGACTTTCCAATGGACACATCTTCATTCACTTTTTTCGTATTTCATTTTGTTATATAATTAAGGAATGATTTTTTATATTAGTCATTTTTCGTTAATTATATTTTATCATTCAGTTTGGTAGGGTTTCGATCTATTCGAGTCTCTTAGTCCAGGTGCATAGTCATTGGGTGCAGTTTTACGCTTGCGCGCAAAAGATATGACAATCACCATTTGTCATAATAAATCCCTAGACAGGAAATAGGACTGGAGTGTGGATGACGTCAGGCCCAGAAGAGATGGTCCTGAGAATTTGAGGATTTTGAAAAGACGGTGGTTGAGTTTTCCACCGTTGAAGCATGCGGTTGAGTTTTTCGGATCTCGACCGGCAGAGATGAATTGAGATCTTAAACATTACAAGATGCGCCGCGCGTTGGTCAGCATAGTATGGTTAGCTTAGACTTTTAAGAATTGTGTGTGTCTCTCTCTCTCCTCGTGTCGCCATAGACCGAAGCCACGAATTAATAAACCCGTTCGTATCTGAAATGAAAGGGTCCGCCAGCATCTGCTTTTGTATATATATTACTTTTCTGATTGATATCATTATGATTATGGCTATACAACAATTTCTTTATGTATTTTCTCTTCTAGTTTTGCTCCGAAAATAAAATGTATTGGGTTGTTCGTATTGTTATTATATTCATTCTTACAAGGAAACTACATTTCTCCGCTCATCGTTCCTCCACAAAATGATATCTTGACGTTAAACATAGACCTTAGTTATATTCAAAACCTTTAATAAAATATGCAATTTTAATGAGAGAGCTTTACAACACATAAAAGACATGTATTATGTTGAGAACGAGTGTTGGCAGCGGTTTCGTCTTTCAGTCAAAATTCTGTGGCTGATCCAAGAAAACATTGGTATAAAATCTCACAATAAAAATGTTAACCACGTTGTTCATTTCCATGATGAATCTTATCTCATCGCTTCAACTGCAACAGTAAGAAGAGCTTCGATGTTAAACTTGACATCAAACAAAAAATCGTCCAAGACTTAAAAATAAACGGTTAATCCTCTTTTATATTCTAAAAGTTCATTATAAGAAGTGAATTGCCCTAAATATTATCTACTACCAGAACTCTGCCACTGTATTAAACAAAATGGCTGGCATATCAATGACGTAAGAATTTTAGACTTTCTGCCTCAAATAAGAAAGAGTTATATTAGACAGTTGTATCTCTTTTTAAAGTAAATTGACCAAAGGCAAACAATATTATAAAAAAAAAAGAAAAAGATTTTTTTAAAAAAAGAGCAACGTAAAAAAGATAAAATAAGAAAAAAGAAATTATGTTAAAAAAAGAAAAAATAATATTTAAAAAAAGAAAAAAGGAATAATGTAAAAAAAATGAAAAAGAGAAAAAATGTAAAAAAGAAAAAAAAAAAGAATTAATGCAAAAATTATTGTAAAAAGAAAGAAAAAAAGAAATAATGGGAAAAAAAGAAAAAAGAAAAACAACAACAACAACAAAAAAAAAGAAATAATGGACAAATAGAAATAGAAAAAGAAAAAAATGTTGGCCGGAGCGTATGACCTTCGAACATTTCGACCAAAGGGACGATCCTGCTTGGGAGCTTTGGAAAGGTGGAATTTCAACAGACTTTTAAACAGGGCTCGAAATTAACGGTGTCTCGTTGTTCCAGGAGAAATTGAATATTGATAGGTGACACCAAGTCCCCTCGTTGATACAGAGCCGATAAAAAAAAAAAGAAATTAAACTATAATCGTCTACTAAAGGATAAAAATCTTTGCGGATTTTGACAACATTTTTCTTTAATTCGTTCAAATCTGCGAAAAAATATTCTTATAACTTGTTCAGGGTAACAGTATTATTCTATGACGAGACAGCTGTCTGCCTTGTTTTTTTGTTTGTTTTTTTTAATCTAAAATTAATTTGGCTATATGCGGTCAGTGATGAAAAGAACAACAATGTCTCAAAAAGATTCAATGGAATCCAAATGACAAAGATTTTCTTTTTCTTTCATACACGCAACTTTAAACAAGAAAAGATGACAACACAAACCCCTAACTATACCTTTGTAATGTGCTAAACTTTTAACAGAAAATAGCACTTAAAATATTATGGCAGGATTTCAGAATAGAAGCCACATCGATTGTTTAATTTTTTTTTGTGTGATGGGGGGATGCTTAAAAATAGAAATAAAAAGAGATTGCTATCGATTAGGCATTCTGGATTACGATTATATAAAAATCTTTTTAAAATTGTTTTAATTTTACAAGAAGAATTTAGTTCGGTATTTTCAAAATATGACACCGGTTATATAAAAAAGAAAGCCACTGGCCTAATGAATAGAGTTCGCCAATGGTCCAGGAGACCGAGGTTCAATTCCAGGTAGAGTCATACCAAAGACTCAAAAAATGGTACTTGATGCCGCTTTGCTTAACACTCAGTACTATAAAGTAAGGGTCAAGGGTAAAGTGGAGCAATCCAGGGAATGAAGTAGCGCTCACCCCTACACCTCGATTGAAAAGAGAGCCTTCAGGTCACTCTCGACTAAGGTCGTCAGCTTACTTTACTTTATATTAAGAAAGTTTCCATTTTAAGATGAATGAATTAAAGCAAAGGGATCACCGGTAAACAAGAAATGAATTTACTCCAGAAGTAGAAGGAATTTTGGAGAATGTCGTGAAGCGTTTAATCCCTGTGACAGTCTTTTTATCTGAAAGAAACTTGGTTTTTGGTGAATCAAATGAAAATTTCGATTCTCAGCAAAATGAAAATTTTCTTGGATTAAATAAATTCATTACACAATTATGACTTTGTCCTCAGCGAACATTTGATTCTGATCGAGACTGATTAGGAAAACAAACATTATTTGTGTAAAAATTCTCAGTATGTGCTCATTAGTCTCATCTCAAAAATGATTCAGCCAATCAGAACTCATTGTCGATTTGCTGCTGATAAGTTTCTATTTTTAACCCCGACGTCCCTAATTATTTTACACTATGTTCACGGTAAGCTTAGTGAATGTGTAAAGAGTCTTGAATCTTTCTTTGGTTTTCTCACTGAAGATGATATTTCTGGATAGGAATTTTTTGAGGCTTTTTCAAATTATATTGTTAGAAATTTTAGATTTATTAGACTATCTTGACAAAAGTTACAATATTGGCGCAAATAATGTAAATAAGTACAAAGGTGTTCAGCAAAGATTATTTGAGATGAATGAAAAGATTTTATTTCTTATATGTAATACATTATGAATGTTGTTTTCTTGGATATTGGTTTCCGTTTCATTCTTTGGGGTTGTTAGTCGTTTATGTACATGATTTTCTGCTTCAACCTTTCGTTAAAATATACTATTAGAGTTATGTGTCTCAATGCGATATAAGATGGGATGTATATGATTTTGTGCCTCGACCTTTCGTCGAAAGATACTATCAGAGTATGTGTCTGTTCCTTTAACAACACAATGCGATATAGGATGAGATGTATATAATTTCCCTGATTCGACCTTTCGTCGAAAGATACTATTAGAGTATGTGTCTCTTCATTTAATAGCGCAATGCGATATAAGATGGGATGTATATGATTTTATGCCTCGACCTTTCGTTGAAAAATACTATTAGAGTATGTTCCTCTTTCTTTAAAAGCACAATACGATACAAGGTAGAATGTAAATGATTTTCTGTCTCGACCTTTCGTTCGAATATGAGCCGCTTTCTTTAAAAATACAAGGCGATACCAGATAGGAATCACAAATCAATGATGTCAAACCATTGCATTTTCACTTTAATTGTTCACATGTGTAGGATGATATACTTCATTAATGTACATAATAAGGTAATAAAATTTGTGCTTTATATAAAACTACCAAATGACATTTGACATGTAATAGAATAAGGGCCTCTAATCTAGGCTTTGAGCGAGGCTGAGACCCTGGCATCAGATCTTCATGTGATCAATGAGTAACGTTTAAAAGGATATTTCTATTCTACTATAGAACATTTACAACCTCCCCTCAAAAAAACAAAATAAACAAAAAAAAAAACAAGAAAGAAAAATGAACTAAAGCAATAATTTTCTTCACTGGTTCCGTAATCCGGTTTTTGATTGTGGAGTTTGCAACTCATGTGTGTCTTGGGCAGAAATAGCCGGGTGGATCCAATCCTTCTCCAGGTCTTCAACCGGTTTGAATTTAGAGTTCTCCGAGACTGGTTGCTTTTATTATATATTTTGTGCAAGAACTTCGAGCTTCCAGAATGCTTTCACATACTGATATTTTAATTCTGATATAAAATCCTAGGGTAATATTTAAGCACTTAAAAATCCTTTTGATAAAAACGCTGAGAAAGCTATTTTCTATATAAGAATTTGGTTTCTTGCATATCAACCTTCTTGAAGTTATTTAATGCCAAGTCCATTCTTTCAGGAGAACAGCATTGATATCATTCAAACATAAAGCTGGGGGTGGATGGGGGAGGGTTCAATAACTTTCCCAAGGGTATTAGTCTGAAAGTGAACGCACCCGTTTACCTCGATGACGCAGTCCAGTACGTTAGTCATTACGCCATGAAGACTCCCCCGGTAAAGCAGTTGGTAAATAACACGAGATTTTACCAAGGTAAAAAGCGTGACAGCAGTTTAAGTCTCACTAGAAGCTAATTCTTTGTTCCTGTTTCCGATACACAGTGTTCCTTACCGTGACGACTTGAATGAGTTCAGATAAAACACAGCGAGAATTGGGAAGATGAAGGACAATTCTAATTAGAATTATTAATAATAATAATAATTGACAAAGCTTTATAAAAAAAAAACAACTTTGCTTATTGTCGCTCATTTCAATTCATTATAGTTCACGACTGTATTGATTATATATTGATTAAGAATGTTTGCTTGCTTTCATCCCAAATTATGAATGGTTTGTTAAAGTTGGTGTTAAAATTGTCAAAACCTATATTCGCAAGTAATCTCAACTATCATTGGTAGGACACTAAACTGCATGGTGAGTCTCCTTCAATAATAGAGGAATATTGAGGAGTACGGAGTGAAACCTTCATTACTCTTAGATCCACTGTCCTGAACTTGTACTATTTCTTATGGGTGAAAAATATTTTATTGGAAATTATTAATATTAGATAAGAAAACATGAAACCAGATTTTTGTGTGTAAACTAATCATTATTTTTAAACAGGAAGATATCTTAGTACTAATATGATATTATTGGCATTTTTTCCTGATTTGTCAAATGTAATTTTTCAAACTGAAAATTTGGGACATTTTTTCTGTCAAATTTAGAACTTTTAATGATAGTTAGGTACTTCCTTAAGAATACTTTTGGTAATGCTAGTGGTGACAGCAGCACACTTCCGGTATTTTTGATAAACGAGCTGCCGATTCGTCCGGAATCTTTGATGTTCATTTCTTTTCTGGTTCTCATACATTTCTTTCTTTGATTCTTTCTTTCTCCCCTCTATTTTCTCATCCTTTCTCTCTCTTTCTGTCCGCCTGTCTGTCTGTCTGTCTGTCTCTGACCCAGTGACTGATATTTGTGAGCTTTTATGTATATCCAGTGTCACCCTTTTGCTCCGTCATTCGCTTGACGTGTTGTTCAACAGAGCCTGAGGATCTACTTATTTTTGAAATTCCAATTTTGAGTTTTGAAATTCCTTTTGAATATAAACATCACTGTTTTCAGTGACATTTGTCAATCAGGCGACCTTGACGTCCCGATCTTATAAACTTACTTTAACAAAACCGGCTGATGACATGAACACAAGTTTTTAAATGAAGATCTATGTTTATTGTCGTAAGTTCATGTGGAATACATTTTCTGAGCTTCTGAATTTTGCCTGGCTTGGAAATGATGTACTACGGTTGACTGATTGCACAAGCAATAAAGAGCTGAGTTAAGTTCAAATACACTTCTAACAAAAGATATATATATAGAGAGAGAGATAGATAGATAGATAGATAGAGAGTAACAAACTTATTTATGAACACACACACACACACACGCACACACACACACACACACACACACACACACACATATATATATATATATATATATATATCAGTCTGTTCATATCTAAATCAGTAGATATATAGATAGATAGATAGATATGTAGGGATTTTGTCCCTCGCTTTCCAAAATTGTTCTTCTAATGGTCGCTTGGTGGCGTGACTAAAGTAGTATTACAAAACACGAGGGAAAGTCGGAATTAGCTCTTAGTTGAGGCCTCGACAAGAAAGACGCACGAGTAAATACGTCTCCCCACGGAGAGAGGGAGTTGCACCTTCAAACCTCGTGTCGTATCACGTACAGTATCACGCTTTAATGTAAGTCTTCATACAAATTTCATTCTATAAAGGACTTTTCAATTATTGCATAGGACTTTTCGTAATATACTCAGTATTTCATGTAATTCCTATATCCTTTCTATTCGTCGGTAATTATTCTATATTGTTTGGCACGAGGAAATGTTAAACCATAACAAATTTCATCGGCTAGAAGTTTCTGAATAGTGTTCCTCTTTCTTTAATAACTTTGCCCAGTCTGTAGAATACATCAACTGCATCTCTACAGAGGAGTAACACTCCCTGACGAGTATCCTAGATATGACACTAAACTATCTGATGATGAGGTTCCAGTAATGCTGGAGCTTTTGGGAATGCGAAGTACCCCTTCATTGCCATCGGTCCCAGGTTTACTCTGACCCGGAGTGGTAGCACCTGATAGGGTCCTATCTATGGGTCAAATAGAACTAAACTGTGTATTTATTCTAAACTGAATTAATAGAACTGTCTTGACATTTAATCGCATGTAAACAAAAACTTTAATTATACTAAAATGAATTGTTTGAATTAGAACTGTTGAACTAAATTGAATAGCTTGAAATAGAAATGTTTTGACAATTATACTGTGTACTTATGCTAAACTGAATTGTTTGAAATAGAACTGACTATTTGTATAAAAATGGATTTGGCATTAAATAACCTAAAAAGATTGATATGCTATAAAGCCAAAACAAACAAACACAATTCTCTAATAATTGTGGCGGTCAATTTTGGTACTGAGATACGATAAATATACGTGAGACCAAACTTCAAGTCGTCGATACTAAAGCTCACTCGATCCTATCCCAGATAGATAGATAGATAGATCCTGAACAAATAGATACGAACAGACTGAGATAGATAGATAGATAGATAGATAGATGAGGAAGATTATTAGAACGAGCATTTCTATGTAAAAAAAAAAAAGAAAGAAAGAAACTATTCTTGTTCAATTAAAAATAATAAAGCGATATTGAACTTAAATACATTTTCGAAGAAACATAATGTTAGATTTTCACTCAAAAGATATAAAGCTGAGAGTTTTGAATAGATTTACACAATTCACCCATAAATCTACAAAAGGTTTATAAATTTCCTCGCTTATTTATAAGATTGAAGTTGACTCGAAATTAGATAAAGAAAGTTGATGATTTATCTTTTATGCTAATTCGTTCAAAATGTATTTTTTACAATCTAGGTGGGAAAAGATTTCTTAGATTATTTTGGGATTTGATCCTTCAAATTTTGCGCGGAAGTCAACTATTGTCGTCTGTGAATCTTAAAGAAATTTGAAACACGTGTGTAAGCGACGATTGGTCAATAAATGCAAAAATCATCATCATCAAGTTATGCAGCTGGCACTGATTTCCCTGACTCTTTCTCGCCTATTGTCCCTATCATCCATCGCTCCCGGTAGGTCTTCTTAGTCAACATCCTATGCCCATTCAAAGCTGATGATGGTGTGTTCTTGGTCGTCCAACGCTGACACACCCATGTGAAGGGATCCATAGGAGAACGTCACTGATGATTTCGTTCTTGCTTCTCCCGCCTATTTTTGCACAAAAATTAAATCTTTTTTAGTCTGAAAATCTGTTGATTTTATATATATATATATATAGAGAGAGAGAGAGAGAGAGTGAGAGAGAGAGAAATACGCAAACTGATATTGATATATGAGGTTTTATTCAACATTTCAAATAGCAAGAAATACAATATAAAAAAAGCAACTTCAAATAAAAATACATTTTGTATACAAAAGAAAATGATATGCGTGCATACAAGAATGAAGGTATATGTGTGTGTTAGAGAAAGAAAACGCAATACAGTTCAATATCTATTTGGGCAAAGTTCCTTTGGCCTCAACAAGTTTATATATGGTATAAAGGCTTTAGCTGAAAGACATGCACTTGGCTTGTGTCCAGTGAACAGCTATTCGACGCATAGCAAAGGAAACATCAAGATGACATCTTTAGGGTATGATATGAGAGAGAATGGAATTATCAATGAATTTATGTTTTGAGGAAGTCACAAAGTGGAGGTAATCCTTGTTACTCCCACCCAATTCAAGTGACATTATGCTCCAGTAATAGATAGATAGCTAGGAAAGACAGGTAGGTTGGTAGGTAGGTAGGTAGGTACAGACAGACAGGCAGACAGGCAGACAGAGTGATACAGATTAAAAGACGTGATCAGATTTTATATGAAATATCTATAAATTAAGAAGTTTTTTGTTGATTGAAAGACTTATTAGCATTAAGGCAACGTAGAGGACGGGTGAAATAAACGTTTTCTTATGGCATACGACGAGAAAGTGAATGGAGTTACCTCTGAAATTATATTTTGGAAGAAGACAAAGGGGAGGAAATCCTAGTTACTTCCGCTTAATTCAAGTGATAGATAGATAGATATCAATGCATAATAGTTAAAAGGCAGATGGATCAGTAGGTAGGGAGATAAATACATCGATAGAGAGGGGGAGGGAGAGAGAGAGAGAGAGAGAGAGAGAGCGAAATTAACAGAGACAGACAGACCGATCGATTGATAGACAGATAAGTATGCCATGTTGTGGATTGGTGATTATTCATATTATTCACGTAGGCCACTAATACTCTAATCAGTTTGATCCTCCCAGAATATAGCGACACATGTGGCCAAATAATTATACTTGGTTTAGGACATAGACAGATAGATAGATAGGGAATATCTGACAACAGCTTACAAACTCATCCTATAAAACTGTTACAACCAATATATGCATAATTCATTCTCACAAACACATATGTTTGTACACACACAAACATATCTAGTAATGATAACATGATTCAATATAGATATGTCTATTGAATGAAATCACTGTATTAAAGGAAAGCAATTAAAATCAATAACTGACAATATGTTTTCTCTCTTTATAGTAATCAAAAAAAGAAACTATTTATTCTTTCATTAAACCATTGAACAATTTCATAAAAGTTTCAAATTGTTATAATGTCTGTTTTGCCACTGACTTAAACAAAAAGATAAAGTGATGAAATAAACTGGTGTTCCTCTTTGTAGATTCATATGGAATTCATATTCTGAGCGTCTGATTTTTTTTTAAGGTTTCTAAAATGATGTGTTCGGGTTGACTGATACCACAAGCAATAAATTGAGCTGAGTCAACTTCAAAGAAACATTTAACATTTTACTAAACATGGTGCTGGCAACTTTTGCATCAACCTAGATTCCCCTCCCCCCGAGACAAAAGGAGACGTAAAATTGAATCTCATCGTGAATTTACTCATTTCTCTTCTCTATGATGCGTGCTATTTCTCACTGTCTTGCAAGTGACAAGCCGCGTAAGTTTCAATAATTTTTTTTTAATTTAAAAAACAGAATTAGAAAAATGAAGGATAATAATTGTTAGAATTATTAATAATGACTAAAAATCCATTTAAGATGTCTAATTCTCGCCCTACTTATGTTTAAAACAATAACAACAAATATGGCACCAACCAATTGGAGATGGAGATATTTTGTGGCTTAAGAGATGTCGTTTGGACTTCTGGGATACCATACGTGCTCTCCTAGCTCTGTTTGTATAGAAGCTGGTAAGTAGAACTAGCATTCACAGAAAGGGATATGAGTTCGAATTTCACCGGTTGCTCATTAGTTATTCTTGTTTCCGAAGTCGTAGAAGTGAAGATCTGGATGAATTGCAAAAAAAAAAAAAACAAAAAAAAAAAAAACAAGTAGAATTATGAAGATGAAGAATATCTGTTAAAATTAGTATTCTGAATAATTATGTAGCAGAAAGAACTTCGTATTTTTTGTTTGGCGCGTAAAATAATTTGACTATTATGGTCGTCACATATTTTCACCCAATGGGGATGACTTATCCTATTCAGCCCAGACTATTTTCCCGGACAACATAAAAATGGTGAAAGTCCGCCAAATTATCTCTTCCTCAGAAACTTTCGAACAGGACGGACGTACTTTCTGTCCACTCCCTTCATAGCAGCAGAAGCACAACACCATGAGGAAGCCATCTAATTTATGGACCTCTTGAGTCTACTCTCTTAGACCAAGGGTTCACAGTTGAAGATTCATGTAATCCACCACACACAAGAACACCTTTATGTCGCTTTTGCTATGTCTACAGCGACGCGCAAATTTCACTTAGACATCCAGCTACCTCATTCCTGTGTAACATTTTCTGGATACTTTCATGCCTCTCTCCTACAACAACCAGGACTACACATTCATGGGTGACTACATCATTCTTGTCCTTAACCAGCAAATCCGACTTTTGCTACACCTATGGCGACGCATATTCCGCTCAGACCTTCAACAATGCCTTGACAGCAGCGACACACATTCCGCTCAGGCATTTAGCTGCAATAATTCCTTCTCAACTCAATAACTATTTCCTTCCTTCCTTCCTTCCTTCCTTCCTACGAGACTTACAGCATAAAAGTACCCTTTATTCTGGCTGTCATTAAACCTTCATAAAAACTTTTCTATATCTTGGTTCAACTCATTTATTTTCCAACAACATTTAACGAGGAAATAACGTTACAACGTAACAATATTTCTCGCTAAAATGACTAGTTCGAACCTACGAAAGACTCTCAAAAAGCCCTGGAGGGTGCAACAGCTGAAACCTTTAATAACACAAAGATGGTGACAATAATTCAACAACGTCAGTCGATACTCATGATATTTCCTCGTTTCTGACAAAAAATTAGCTGTTAGAACTTTGGCCTTTCAATGAAACGTGTTGGTCACAAATAAGTTTCCAAAATCAAGTTGTTTTTGTATCCAATAAATTTGGAATTTTTTCCTTATATGACCCTTTTTAGAAATATCACGCCAGAGAACATATTGACTTCAGAAAGACTCATAAAAAATTCCTCTTTTCAGCCAGTGGCGAAAAACGATTGAAGTTTTATGATTGCATCCGTACTTCACATAGCAACATTGGTAAAGTTTCCTTATTTAATAGCATATAAACCCTCGTGTGTTATTCAATGCCAAAGCCATTCTTTCAGGAGAACAGCTGAAGCTACAAGTCCATAGCATTCCCAAGGGTATTAGTTTGAAAGTGAATATTATTACGCGACTGGAGTTTGACCTTGCTTACTACTATGCCGCTATAAGAATTTTATGTGGTGTATGATAGTGGCCTGAACTACCAACCACACTTTCTTATAATGCATTAGACTATCTTGTTGATTGTCAAACACTGAATAGTTTGGCAAGGAAAGACTACATGACACGAAATATTAAACTACAAGCATTTAATATTTAGATATGGTGCACAATAATAATTGTCCCAAACCATACTAAATAAAAGCGCAATAATTGCTCCAAAAACAAAGTGATGAATAGCAGAAGTTACCCTTACGTAGTTCTGGTGTTGTGCGAGTTCTCGTAAGGTGATTTGTGTGCACGTGCTTCTCACATAGCAGAGTTTGAAGTAGACGTCTTATCAGTAGGACCTACTTGGTCAGAAAAGACTGCCACATGACCAACGGCCACGTGATCGTCGGATGCTCCGCCCATGAATCACAAGAAATGGAAACAATTACGTTTTGTTCCCAACACCGAAGTCCAGCCAGTTAGCCATTACTCCCCCGGTAAAGCAACTGGTAAATTGCACGAGGCTTTACCGAAGTAAAAGAGCGACAGCAGTTTAAGTCTTACAGAGTAATAATAATTGACAAAGCTTTATCTATCTAACTTCGAGATTCCAGAATGCTCTCACATATTGATATTTTAATTCTGATATAAAATCTTGGGGAAATTTTTTAAGCACTTAAAATTTTTTTTGTTGATAAAAACGCTGAGAAAGCTATTTTCTATATAAGGATTTGGTTTCTTGCATATCAACCTTCGTGAAGTTATTGAATGCCAAGTCCATTCTTTCAGGAGAACAGCAGTGATACCATTTAAACATATAGCTGGGGGTGGATGGGGGAGGGTTCAATAACTTTCCCAAGGGTATTAGTCTGAAAGTGAACGCACTCATTTACCTCGATGACGCAGTCCAGTACGTTAGTCATTACGCCATGAAGACTCCCCCGGTAAAGCAGTTGGTAAATAACACGAGATTTTACCGAGGTAAAAAGCGTGACAGCAGTTTAAGTCTCACTAGAAGCTAATTCTTTGTTCCTGTTTCCGATACACAACATTCCTTACCGTGACGACTTGAATGAGTTCAGATAAAACACAACGAGAATTGGGAGGATGAAGGACAATTCTAATTAGAATTATTAATAATAATAATTGACAAAGCTTTATCTAAAAAAACAACTTTGCTTATTGTCGCTCATTTCAATTCATTACAGAACACAACTGTATTGATTATATATTGATTAAGAATGTTTTCTTGCTTTCATCCCAAATTATGAATGGTTTGTTAAAGTTGGTGTTAAAATTGTCTAAACATATATTCACAAGTAATCTCAACTATCATTGGTACTTATTAAAGTTAGATAGAACACTAAACAAAGTTATCGTAGCCGAGACTTTTTTGAAAATGCTGAGTCACCCGCGTCCTCAGACAACTAAACATCGTATATAAGACATGAGTGAACTTCAG
The DNA here is from genome assembly GCA_963585895.1 of Sepioteuthis lessoniana. Lineage (NCBI taxonomy): Eukaryota > Metazoa > Mollusca > Cephalopoda > Myopsida > Loliginidae > Sepioteuthis > Sepioteuthis lessoniana. The sequence goes on along the minus strand of OY757922.1, from coordinate 48,191,157 downwards.
TTATGAACAACCGAATTATTTTTCGAAAGGAGTTAATTCTGCTACCCTTTCAGAGACAAATTATTTCCACGGGATAAAATATATTATATTAAAAAGTTCCTCTTCAAAGTATAATGAAGTATCTCATTATCCCTTATATCTTATAAGGGGACTTCCTGTGTACTGAAATACTTCCCTCAACCAGCGAAGTGGCAGTGGTTAAAGCTATATAAAAACACAGACAGCAATCAAAAGTCAACTAGCCAACCGGGCTTCTGCTCAGCCCTGTGTTCAAAGTAATGGATTGATTCGAGGCCAAAAGGCTTCCAGTTTCGGCTGGGCCACCTTCGGGTGGGTGATGATGACCAGCCTAGTCGAGTAGCGTTCGAGTTTCGGCTCGAGTCCGACCTCCCTCTCCCTCAACCCCCACTATAAACGACCTTTTGGTCATTGACCTTGTGTCAAGTCCTGTCTGGTGGGAGGCAGTGACAAACAAACAACTGGGCAGACGGGCTTAGCTCGGTGAAGTGGAATCCGTTACCTTTCCCAGCAGGACGGGGGTCTTCGTCCTTACCACCAAACCAAGCTGCCGAACGTTGGGTCTGCGTCCTTATCACCGTCCGAAGCAGAAGACGTGGAATCCAGCCAATTACAGCCGTGGATCCAGCACAGTCCATGAAACCAATCACAGCTTTTATTTTTCTCATTCAAACAGCTAGTCTCCGAAAGTCTCACCATCCTTAACCGCTTTTTTAAGATCCAACTTCAGAAAGTCTTTGAAGATCACTCTTGGTCTCCTCACGGCACCTTCCAGCCATCAGCACCTGCACACCAGCTCCAGCTTCACCAGCAGCAGTTCCTACATCTGCATCTACCAGCACTTGCACACCAGACCCACATGAGACGACGACGTAGCAGCCAGTACCAACGGCAGACCAGATCCAGCTTAAGCTAGCAGCCGTTCCTGCACGACCAAGCCACAGCTTTGCTGCAGCTAGTCCACAAGCGAATCACTGCTCGGACTAGCACCAACACTTGAGGCCACATCGACACACACCTGATTAAACCAAGGACTGAACAAACCAGGACATTGATCACACAGCCTCTGCAACCAGCATCTGCAGTATCTAGTCCATGCTCACAGCTCGGGCTAGCGCTTATACTTCAAGGCGACTTCGACACAACCCCGGTTAAACCAAAGTATTGCAAAACCGGGACATCGATCATTGAGCTTTGCCACCAATGTACCCACATCATTGACTGTCTCCAACAACATCTACAACCTGACCATACAGCAAAACCTAATATTTGCACCATGCACAGAGACCATCCTCACCTTCTAGATGCGCTGTCAACACAAATTAATAGACAGCTGAATCTTAGACTTTCTGCAGCATCGACTTTCGACACCAAAGAGAAATCACACCGACGTGATACAACAACCGCGATTTCTCCACCTATACCCATCTTGTGTAAGATTCGCTCAATAAAATCTTAATTTAAACTTATCCACTTGCCTCTGTCTTTTCTCCAGTCTTCTGTCAATTAATCAAACAAACAACACATAAATTACCTACTCGCAGGATCGACGCATTCACATATACTGGTCCCGCGACAAAGTTAGGTAGGACACTAAACTGCGTGGTGAGTCGCCTCTAATAATTAAGGTACACTGGGGAGTATGAAGTCATCCCTTCATCGTCGTTATTCTTAGATCCACTTTTTTGAACAATTTGTTATGGGTGAAAGATATCTGATTGGAAAACTATTAATATTTGATAAGAATTCATGAAAACATATTTTTGTGTGCAAACAAATTATCATTATTGAACAGGTATTGTTATCCTAATCATATTACCGTATGCAAACAATTTGTATTAAGAATAGTTACTTGAAGCCATGATTTTTACAAATTATTATTATTAGTTATTTGAAACCATATAATTGTTTAAAAATATCTTCGGTATCAAGTAATCCAACAAGGCTTGACATGTTGTAAAACCAATCGATAAATAGGATAAAATTGACGTGTTATTGTATTTTCATTTCAGTAATACGCTTTTTCAATATAAATTTTAAATTCATATTTTTTTATGTATCGAAGAATATATTTGAAAATCACCAGAACACGTGAACGTCATTTGTAATGAGGTTATGTAAGTAGAGTTAGTGTCTCTCTACTCCTCTTTCCCACTCCCTCTCTCTCTCTCTCTATATATATATATATATAATATGATTGGACACATCAGCGTAAGCTGGGAAAATATGAGGATCTGCGAGAACAATGTGTCAGAAATCATTGGATAACCAATGTGTTTCCAATCGAAGTTGGATGCTGAGGTTTCATTGTCAACTCAACCTCATTAATCTTGGACTTTCCCCATCAGACAAGAGGAAATACAAAAAAATATTCAAGATAAGCCTCTGACTGCATCAGCGTGGATAAAGCAATCCTATAGAGTGACGATAATCCAACAAAGTCTGGTGGTATCGTGAGTTACTGCTGGGGTTTGTGGTAATGATGTTTCGGCCCCCAAACCATATCTAAACCCAGAGATATCATCTGATGAAGGCTTGGAAGAAAAGCTGCTGTATTATATATATATATATATATATGTGTGTGTGTGTGTGTGTGTGTGTGAGTGTGTGCGTATGTGTGTGTGTATGTATGTGTGTGTGTGTGGGCAACATTTTTCTTTTAAACATGTTTGATTAAATTGGACAGACACTTCGTATCTGATTATCTTATCATTGATCTGTTCCAGTCTTGGTATAACATTATTTTTAATTACTGAACAAATAGAAATATTTGTTAGAGTATGTCCCTTTAAACTGTTTATTCAACGGATAGAATCCAGACATGCTGTCAGTCTTTCTTTCCTTCTTCTTATATATATATATATATATATATATATAGCATTTTCCCTTTTCTCATGGCTCACACGGATGATAGCTACAAGCTTATTTATAAATAGATAACTTTACTATTGATAATGTGTACCTTGTTCAGATAAAAAATTATTAAATTTAAATGATATCCTAAAATAAAAGCCATGTTGTTACAAGATATAGATAATAATTTAGAATTTAAATTTTCAAAAATCAAAGGGCAGACTATTTAGAAATTAATTTTTACTAAATAATTATTCACATTTAATTAAGTATAACTAATTAAGTTGCGCTTCAAACTGCAGGTGTAGAATAATAAATAAGATAATTACAGAAACTTATTATTTAGTATTAACTAACGATACAGACAAAAACAAAACTATTTGAATCAATAAATCTTTATAGTTTCACTCATTAAAATTAGAACAATTCAAAAGATAACACAATAAAAAAATGACATCATAACATAATGTAAACATTTCTAGGAGTTTCCAGGGAAATATATGAACTTCTTATTCTCTTTGCTATTGGTTAAATAGTACCAGAGCTGTTCTTCTACAAGTTCGATTTGGTTTGGTTTGGTTTGGTTTTATGGCATATCAACCATTGTAGGTTATCTAATGCCAAATTTATTTTATTCATATAAACAATTTTATTTCAACTAATTCAATTTAACATAAGTACACAGTTTAAAGGTCAAAATAGTTCTATTTCAAACAATTCAGTTTAGAATAAATACACAGTTTAGTTCTATTTGACCGAGAGATAGGACCCTATTATATGCTACCAGAGTGGACCTGGGAGCAATGGCAACACAAGAGTACTCCGCATTCCCCAAAGTTTAAGCATTACTCTAGCCTTACCATCAGATTGTTTAGTGTCATATCTAGGATACTCGTTTGGGGAGAGTTACCACTCTGCAGAGATGCAGTCGGTATGTTTTACAGCCATAGCTGTCTGTGCCCTGTTCTTCTACAAGGATGGGTTTGGCATTAAATAAACCATGAAGGTTGATTTGCCATTAAAACAGATAAATCAAGCCAACATTTTTTTGTTCGTCAAAATTTCTGTGTTATTGTATTTCTGGCCTACCCCAAGTGTTTGTGGCATTTAGTATCGGAGGTGAATTAATAAGTACCAAGCTTTTAAATCTTTTAATTTTAAAATCTGAGTTTAAAGATCAAATGAAGACTTGCACCGCTGAGCAACTTATTTAAATAGGGATGAGGGGATGTCCTCATGGTGTAATGGTTAAAGTGCTGAACTGTGGCATCGTAGTAAGCGAGTTCATATTCCAGTAGGGCAATTACGTTCACTTTTGGGCAAATACCTTTGTGAAAGGTATGAACCCTCTTATCCTCCCAGCTATGGGTTAAATTGTACCACTACTGTTCTTCTAGAAGGATGATTTTGGCATTAAATAACCAATGAAGGTTGATATGCTATCAAATAAAGAAAACCTAAAAAACAGGATGATTTCTAGACATCTAGACTGTTGTCTATATGAGTCAGTGCTCGCTTGAAAAAGGTCAGTTTCAATGTTTTCAAGCCAAACACCGGATTGTACAAGTGCAGCATTCTCCATTATCACCACACCTAACTTTGACTTTTTCTTTTTTCATAAACGGAAAATTCATCTCATCAGCTGATGTTCATTTGATTTGTCGGTGGTTTTAATCTTGTAACTTCAGCAGATATTCTAGTGCCAGTATATCCAATCGTATCTGTGAATGTACTCAGTTTTTGCCAGTTCTAAATAACCTACAACAATGAGATCAACAGTTTTATTGTATTTTTAACAGATCCTACACTGCTGATGCAATCATAGTTTGAAGACTTCTAATGTGCCTTCTGTTTGTCCACCTCCACCCCTTTTATTCCAATTGAGTTATTCTCATGCATTATTATTATTATTATTATTATTATTATTATTATTATTATTTAACTCTTTCAAATTTTTTTACTGGAGTCCAAGTGACAGCAAGTCTACTCAGTCTTCAAAAAAAACCTCTTGGCTGTATTTTAACCAATCTCAACAAAGCTGTGGTCTGGATGCTCCTGATTCTTTCAATTTCTCCAACGTCTTTTCTAGGCTTTTGGTGACTGTTCCAAAGGCTCTAATTATAATTGGTATCACCGTCACCTTCACGTTCCACACCTCATTCAGCTCTCTGGCCAGTATTTGTTTATCTTTTCACTCATTTATTTTCACTCTGTCGTCCACTGTAAAAGCAAAATCTGCTTGGTAACAAGTTGTCTCTTTTTGATTAACACTAGTTTTGGTATTTTAGCTGGGGTGTAGAGATTTGTTAGTATCTCAAAATCCTTAAAGATCAAAATCTCATCTCATGCACAGTTCCCAGTAGATCACCTTTTCTACCCAATCATGCTTAGTTTTGGTATTCTGGCTGGGATGTAGAGATTTGTTAGTATCTTAAAATCCCAAAGATCAAAATCTCATCTCTTGCACAATTCCCAGTAGATCACCTTTCCTACTCAATCATGCCTAGTTGTGTATTCCATTTATTCCAGTTTGCTGCCTTAGCTTATTACGTTATTTACTGTTTTATCTTTCTTTCCAGATAACTTACAGTTGCTGTTTTGTTGCTTATTATTAATTTTTGCTTTCATGTAATTGGTTCTTATGGTTCTATTCTGAATTGATAATTTTCACATCAGCATTTCCTGGTGGTCTTTCACTAGGGTCTGTGTGACAGCAAGTCTTCTCAAGTCTTCAGGACTCTTTTAAGTATTCTTGCTAATCTTAACAATGCTATGGTCTTTATGGTCTCAATTCTTTCTCTGATTTCCAATTCCTTCACTCTTTTTCCCAAGCCTCTGTGGACTGTTCCAAGTGCACCAACTACAATTGGTATCACCATCATTTTCATGTTCCCCAGTGTTTTTAGTTCTCTGGCAAGGTCCAAGAATTTGTCTCTGTTTTCGCTTTCTTTTATTTTCACTCTGAGGTCAGCAGGTACAACAAAATCCACAAGACGATGTGTTCTTTTTTACTCATTAATCAATATCAAGTCTGGTTTTCTGGCTGGGATTAGATGATCCATATGGATTTCAAAATCCCAGGGAATTTTATACATCTCATTTACTGATGGATAATAGTTTGTGAACATACAATTAAGTAGTTTGATGAAATTTTTGATTTCTTGCAGTGAATTTCTTAGTGAATTACCTTTCTTACTTAGTTGTGCCTGGTCATATTCTTCATTTGTGCTAATTTATTGTATTTGCTTCTTAATGTGGTTAACTGTTTCATCTCTGTCTCTACATAATCTTGTTATTCTGCAGTGTATTATCAATTTTTGCTTTGATATCATTGGTCCTAATGACATTGCTTTGTGCTACAACTAAAAGAGATTCAATTTCTCTCTTGAGATTTCCCTTTCTTTACTATATCCTGGTTATCTTATGAGTTTGTTTCTTGAAGTATTCATACAGTTGTTTTTCTTCCCATTGTTGGTTTTTTTCAATTTGCTTTTATGTTGCTAATGCTGTTACGGGCTGTCGCAATTAGTCTTCTTTGCTCTTTATAATGGAGTCCTCAAGTGTCTATTAGTTTTTGTTGTTTTTCTATTTGTTATTATGTTGCCAATACTGTTACTGGCTGCTGTAATTAGTCTTTCTTTGCTCTTTTTAATGGGGTCCTCAAGTGTCTATTAGTTTTTGTTGTTTTTCTATTTGTTATTATGTTGCCAATACTGTTACTGGCTGCTGTAATCAGTCTTTCTTTGCTCTTTTTAATGGGGTCCTCAAGTCCTTGCATTGATACATCTATACAATCCTCAATGTTGGTGAGTTTTGTTCTTCCTCCTTTTCTCGACAATTACCGTCTGTCTATGTCATATGTTAGGCCTTGTGCATAGAGACTACTCAGGTGTTTATACCTTTAATACAATGTTTGCAGTAGTGCTTAGTTTCAAGCAGTTTTCTTGTTCTTTTTAGGGACTGTTATTATTTCACTCATTGTGAGTCTTTCACAGTTTTAATTGGTGGTCTAGGTGACAGCAAATTTCTACAGGTCTTCAGGACTCTTCTTAGTATTCTAACCAATCTTAACAATGCTGTGGTCTGAATAGTTTCAATCCTTCTTTTGACCACCAGTTCTTCTAGTCTCTTTTCTAAGCCTTTGGGAACTGTTCCAAATACACCAATAACAGTTGATATCACTGTCACCTTCATGTTCCCCAACTTTTTCAGCTTTCTGGCAAGATCCGATTATTTGTCTATCTTTTAACTGTTTTGTATTTTAACTCATTGGTCTGCTGGAACAGCAAAATCCACTAGTTGACAAGTCCTTTTCTTCTCGTTTGTTAATACTAAATCTGGTTTTCTGCCTTGGATTTGGGGATCTGTTTGTATTTCAAAATCACAAAGAATTTCAGGCATTTCATTTTCAAGGACAGATTGTGTATTTACCATTTTATAGTATGGTTAAATTCCAATATCCAGGACAATTCCCCTTTACCATTCAGGTATACCTAGTCTTGTAGTCTTTTTATGCCAGTTTGTTTCCATATAATCTACACTTGCAATTATGTTGTGAATAATCAATTTTTGTCTTGATATAATTACCCTTTATGGCATTATTCTGTGCTGCTATTAAAAGAGATCTAGTTTTTCCCTTTAGGTTTCCCCTTCATAGCCATGTCCAGGTTTTCTCTGGTGCAATCTTGCCAGTTCATCACTTCAACTGTCAATTGAGTTGTTTTTCTTCCAGTTTTTGTTTTTCTAGTTTTGGTTGTTTGTTTGTGTGTCCAAATGTTGCCATTACTGTCAGTGACTGCAGTAATTTGTCTTTCTTTGCCTTTTTGTGTATTGAGTCCTAATATTTGTTGTAACTAAGCAATACTCAAAATTGGTCAGTTCTTCTTTTTCTTTTTCTTCTTCAAATATTTTATCATTCACTATATTTGAAAACATTTAAATAAGTGCAAATAAATGTCTGTTAAATTTAATTATTAGTATTAGACGGCAATACTTGAAACCATTTAACTGTGTGCAAACAATTGATCAGTATTAAATCAGATGACAAATGTTAAATTACAATACTTGAAACCATTTAACTGTGTTTAAATAGAATTAATTATGTTAAATAGCAATACTTAAAATCATTTAACTGTGTGCAAATGAATGACCTCTTGCTCATTTAAAAATGATGGCTCTTTCAGACTATTTGTTTACAAATCATGTATACTTAATATATATGCTCCCTACCACAGGGGTTGAGCAATTTGGCAAAGGAATTAACAGTTGCCACTAGCATAATGCAAAGCTCTTTTAATGAATTGATCACTTCAGTATCCAACATCACAAAATACAAACAAACAAAATTTGATACATGTGTTAATTTCTGAGCTGTCATTGAGTCGCATGCTTGGCCTAGGGGTTTGTATTCAGCCTGACATAAAAGTTAAGTGGGTTTCGAACCCAACTAGGAGCATCTCACATGTCTTGCCAAATTGAAGAGTTGTGATACAATGAAACATTGTCTGTGGATGACAATATATATACATATATATATATATATATATTCCAAGGAAAAAATCGAGAGGGTAAGAATATCCAGTTAAAGTGCTCAATGTCAACGTCAACAGCTATTAAATTTGGATTAGAAATGCCTCAAAACTCATTTGCAGAGTAAAAAATAATTGAATCTTTTTCTTTTTTATTTAATATATATATGTTAAATATATATATATGTTAAATAAAAAAAGAAAAAAATTCAATTATTTCCTATATATATATATATATATATATTTATAAACAGAATTTTGAATTTAATATCCTACAAAGGTTGATTGGCCATAAAACACAACCAACCACTTCTTCAGAGTATTATTTTTATCATGATCAATTGATATAATTTTCATTATATATAAAAGTAAATTATACATATATATATAATTTATAAATGAAAGCAAATTATATATATATATATATATATATATATATGGTGCCTTCAATAAGTTTCCAGACTTTTTTTGCACACACATGGAAAATTATCATAGACTCTTGAAAATTCAGTATGTTATTGCTATACATCTTCTGAGATGACTGGCCAATTTTTATGATTTCAGGTTCAAATGAACACCTACAGCAGGAATTGGAATACAGCCCACTAAAGCCTGATTGTCACAGTTGGTGAGTTTCAAAAATGCAATCTGGACTTTAGAAGAACAATATGCAATAAAATTCTGTTCTAACCTCAGAAAAAATGCCATGCGATGAAAGCTGGATCTACTGCTATGATCCAAAGACCAAGAAACAGAGTTCCCAGTGGAAGCATGCTGGCTCTCCCAGACCCAAGAAGGCCAGACTGAGCAAATTCCCCCCCCAAAAACTTTTGATGATCACTTTTTTGACAGCACTGGCATGATCTACATGCACTGGGTTTCCACTGGACAAACAGTCAACAAGGAATACTATGTTGAGGTTTTAAGGGAGTCCAGGAAGAGATTCCGTCGAAGAGGCTAGCACTCTTCAAATCAGGCCACTGGCATTTCCACCAGGACAATGCACCAGTCCCCAACTCCATCCTTGTCAAAGACTATTTGAGCAAGATGGGTATTAAGACAGTTCCTCTACCTCCCTACAGTCCAGACCTTACTCCCTGTGACTTTTGCTTATTCCCTAAGCTCAGAGGCTGTTGTTATGAGACAATTGAGGAGATGAAAGAGGCTGTGATGAAGGTCATTGAAATGCTCACACAAGAAGACTTCGATGGGGCCTTCCAGAAGTTGTTGGAATGGTGCAACAAGTGCATTGCAGCTGGAGGAGATTACTTTGAAGGGGACTAGAGTTTCATGTGTTTACTATCAATAAAAGTGCCCATACGAAAAAAGTCTGGAAACCTATTTAATAATCCTCGTATATATATATATATATATATATATATATATATATAGTTTATTCATGAAACCAAATTATATATATATAATTTGCTTTTTTTGCTTCTGTGCCTATTGCCTAAAAAGTCTAAGTTTACTTGGCCAATCTTAAAACTAGGTATGAGAATGCCTTTCCTGTCAAGGAGTATTTCAATTGCATTTGTTGGTGAAAGTATTTGGTGAAGTGGCAGTGTATTTGGAGTTAGAATTGATTTCGAAAGTAAAATTCATCAATAAAAAGCAAAACCAACATTTGCAAGAGAGGTAAGCTGGAAATCTTGTAGAAAAATTCATAAAAATAATTCATTCAACCAACAAAGTCCTTGACTAAAAGGAGAATCTCGATGAAAATTGACATGTAAACTCTGTTGATTCCAGGAAGTGTTTTAAAAGTATCTTATGGAGGGGAACATTTTAACTTAATATTGACCAGGAAGGTGCAATTCATCAATAAGCAAATAAAATTCACATCAGCTGGAGTTACTCCAACCAACTAATATCAGAATACATTCATACAGAAAGCAAATAGAATGAATTTTTATTCCATAAAATTTGGATTCGCATATTATTTTCATGGGAAATGCTGGGTTTATGCATGTGTGTGTGTGTATATATATATATATATATGTATATCTGTGTGAGTGTGTGACCATAAACTAGAAAAAACAATACATCCCAATGAGATGTTTTAAAGTTAAATGCTTCAATTTTAAGAATAAAGCAATTTTTAATTCAATATGCAAATAAATGATCATTTTGGTCGGTCAATTTTCATGCTCATTGTTACTTTTTACAAACCAAATTCTCAATGGAAATAACTATGAAATGTAAATTTGAATCCTTCATTCCTGTGTAGATAGAAACATCCGTAACATCATGAACTGTTACTATAACCCAATCGGTTCGGAGGTTTTATTTTTCTATTTCCAGTGACTTTTTCTCTTCAGCATTTGCTGGTGGTCTTTCACTGGAGTCTGAGTGATGGCAAATCTCCTCAGGTCTCCAGGACTCTTCTAATTATTCTAGCCAATCTTAACAATGTATGGTCTGTATGATCTCAATTCTTCCTCTTATTTACCATACCTCTGGTCTTTTATCAAAGCCTTTGTAGACTATTCCAAGTCCACCAACTACAATTGGTATCACCATCACCTTCATGTTCCACAGTATTTTTAGTTCTCTGGCAAGGTCCCAGTATTTGTTTCTCTTTTCCCTCTATTTTATTTTCACACAGCGATCTGCTGGAATGACAAAATTCAAGAGATGACAAGTTCTTTATTTTTTCTTGGTAATTAACACAAAGTCTGGTCTTCTAGCCGGGATTAGGTGAGCCATTTCGATTTCAAAATCCCAGAGAATTTTATGCATTTCATTCTCTAGAACCTATTCATGTTTATGCATATACTATTTGGTAGTATTGTCAAACTTCAGTCTCTTGCACAATTCCTAGTAGATTCTTCTTCTTCTTCTTCTTCTTCTTTTTCTTCTTCTTCTTCTTCTTCTTCTTCTTATTATTATTATTATTTACTCCTTGAGAGTTTGAGTGACAGCAAGTTTCCATAAGTTTTCAGGACTCTTCTTAGTATTCTGGCCATTCTCAAAAATGTAGTTGTTTGGATGGTCTCCACTCATCCGCTAATTTCCAAGTCCTCCAGTCCCTTTAATAATCTTTTGACGAATGTACCAAGAGCACCAACCATGAGTGATATAACTATCACCTTTTTGTTCCATAGTTTTTTCAATTCTCTAGCAAGGTCGAGGTACTTATCCTTCTTTTCACATTCTTTCAGTTTCATTCTGTGATCAGCTGGGACAGCAAAGTCCTCAATTTTGCAAGTTTATTCTATTATTATTTTACTCTTTTGAGAGTTTTTCACACCAATGTTAGCCAATGGTTTCTTAATGGAGTTTGAGTGATAGCAAGTCTCTTCAAGTCTCCAGGACTCTTCTCAGTATTCTAGCTGATCTTAACAATGCCATAGTTTGGATCGTCTCTACTCATCCTCTTACCTTTGGTGGTGTAATGGTTAGTAAGCTTGACTAGCAAACCTCTATGAGTGAGTTTGAGTCTTATCGTGTGCCCCATTCATACAGCCTTGTACCACCTAATAAATAATTACTCATCCTTTTATTTTCAAGTCCTCCAGTCCCTGTACCAATCCCTTGGTGATTGTAACAAGAGCACCAATTACTATGGATATCACCATCACTTTTATGTTCCACAGGTTTTTCAGTTCCCTAGCAAGGTCCTGGCACTTATCTTTCTTTTTGCTTTCTATCAATTTTACTCTGTGGTTAGCTGGGACTGCAAAGTCCACAATACAGCAAGTTCTCTCTTTTTTGTTAACTATCACGAGGTCTGGTCATCTGGATAAAATTGGGTGATCCATTTGTATCCTAGAGAAGTTTGTATGCCTCATTCTCCCAGATAGTTTCTGGGTTGTGCATATACCATTTGTTTGTATAGTCAAATTTCCATTTTTTGCACAATTCCCAGTGGATCACTTTCCCCACCTAGTTGTGTCAAGTCTTATACTATTTCTGTGTTATTTTGCTGCATTCACTTATTATGTGCTTGATCATTTTGTCTCTATCACCACATAATCTACATTTGCTATTTTGTTGCATCTTATCTATTTTTGCTTAAGTCATTGTTTTGTGCTGTTATTAGAAGAGACTCAATATCTCTCTTAAGGTTTCCCTTCTTTAGCCTCCTCCAAGTTTTCTCATGTGAAATTTCACTTGTTTGTCAATTGAAGTATCCATACAGCTATTTTTCTTCCCATTTTTGTTTTCTAGTTAATTTTATTATGTTGATCCTTGTGTCGTCTGTATTGTTTCAGCTGGCTGTAATCAGTATTCTTTCTCATTTTTCTTTGTAGTCTTCTAGTCATATTGTTGTATCAATGCTATCCTAAATATGAGCAAGTCCTCTTTCTCCAATTCTTGACACATATAGTCTGTCAACATCATCTCTAGGATGTAAGGCCTTTCTTGTTCTCTGGTTCATTTGTTGAAGTTGTTCCCATGTCCATGTCAAGAATGGTACTGAATATCTTACGAGGGGGACAGCCCAGGTGTTTATTCCTTTTATGAAGTTCTTGGCATATAGTTTGGGTTTGAGCAGTTTTCAAGTTCTCTTGAGATACTCTTTTTAAATTTTTACTTTCATCTACACTTGTTTGATGGTATTCCCAAGTATTTCCAAGTCGCCTTTTCTTCAAGTGCTCTGATTTTTTCGTGATTTGGTCCTTCTATTCCTTCTGTCATGTGTCATTTCCTGCTTTTCAATATAAGAATAGCACATTTTCTCTACCAAATTCCATCCCTATGTCCTGACTGTATATTCTCACTGCCTGTGAAAAAGTTTACAATTCTTTTTCATTTGGGGCATATAGTTTTGTGTCATCCATGTACATTAGGGGATTGATCTTTTCTTGTGATTTAGTAAGTTTGTATCTGCCTGCACATTTCCTGAGTATGTGGTTGAGTAGTCTCATTGCTATTACAAATAGTAATGGTGGTAGTGCATCTCCCTGGAATATACCTCTCTGGGTTTTAACCACAATTGAGCTTTTTCCTTCTGCTCTCAATTCCACTCTCCAGGTTCCCATAGTTTTCTTGATAAATTTCATGACTTTGTTGGATATTTTGT
>OY757922.1:48062729-48172729 GCA_963585895.1 Sepioteuthis lessoniana | reverse complement strand
CTCAGAACCACTCTATTTACCCAATTCTTTCACCATGGTTGGTATAAAACACAAGAACAACTTTTCCGTTCAGCTTGTTTGAATTCAGAGTTTTACTTCTTCTAGATTGGTTACCATATCAAGGTTAATGAGCACAGTCTGCCCTACTATTTTACCCACAATTGGAAAAAGAATGGATGGATTCATGTCTTTCCTTTAATGCAAAGTGAAACACAAGCAACCTTATCGAGGATTTGAACTTACTTTGCTGAGTATATTTCATATACGCTACATGTGTACTCCATAAGTATGTGTAATTATCTAAGGAAAAATATGACATCAATATAATTTGACTGTATATACCTATGGTTCCCAACCTAGTTTTATCAGATGATCTCCTTAGAACACTTGAATACTTAAAATAAATCCCTCAAATTATGTAATAAAGAAAATTGATGAAAACAAAATAATACTCGCTTAATAAACTTAACCTCAGGGTAGACTGATTTTCCTACACCAACACACCAATGGCTAATTTGATCGAATAATCCATGCTGAGAAATAAATCATTGTCTCTTAGTACATAGAATGCACTCTTCTATCTATAACACTATAGAGTTTCTACACATTTTCTTGGCAAATATTTTTTTAAATAAAATTTTTTAAAAATCTACTAAAACATAACCAAATTTGGTTGTATTGTCTGTTGTTCTGCCCTTATATAGCAATAGTGATAGACACATTTTCTGCCTGCCTGCCTTGAACCTCTAAGAATCCCTTGTAATATAATTTTCCTTACTGTCCCCATCATAACTTCAAATGCTCCCAAGGGGGGACATAGCCTTTGTTGAGAAATGTTGGTACATACAAATACATTCAATCAATGTCTAAAAAGTAAGTTATAAATTCATCCAATGGATGTCTGGTCTGAAAAGTAAGATACAAATATTTACCAATCTAATATGTTTATTAGTACTTAAATAGAACAGGAAATACATGTCATTAGTACGACTAGACTAAGTTGTTGGCGACCATAGTCTAGGCCTACCTGAAAGCTCCCTTTTCAATAGCTATTACACTGAGGTGTAGGGGAGGGCACAACTCCTTTCCCTGGATTGCTCCACTTTACCCTTGATACGTGCCTTATATTGCTGAGTGTTAAGCAAGGAGGTATCAAGTACCATTTTTAAAGTCTTTGGTATGACGCAACCTGGGATTGAACCCAGGTCTTCCAGACCATTAGGCGAACACTCTACCCACTAGACCAATGAACCGGTTTATTACTATACTAAATTTGCATATAATCACCATTGAGATTGATGCACTTGCCCTATCTGTGTATGATCACATAAATACCCTTCAAAAAGAAATTTGCATTAAAGTCAATTTTTTCTTCAGTCATTTACTTTGGAACCAAGTGAAATAATACTTTCCAGCATCTCATTTTTTTGTGGCCGATTTCATGAATAACAAACTTCAGGAGATCAAGTTCCCCCACAATATCACAAACCTTGCTCCATCTATCATCCAAAATCAGCAGAAGACATTGTTTGCATTGAAGCCTTTATTTAAGGGATAGACGGTGCAAACTTTGTGATGTGACAAGGGAACTTGATCTTCTGAAGCCATTTGTTTATGAAATCAACCATGAGAAGTCTGGATATCATTTCATTGTATCCTACAGTAATTGACAGAAGAACAACTGAACAACATTCTTTGAGAAGGATATTAATACACTTGTGCAGCAATGAGACAAATGCATCAATCTTCATGTTAAGTATGAGAAAAAATAGCTGAGTAGTGCTGAAAACGTTGGTACAATGCCTTATTTGTATTGTGAGATGTATATATATATATATATATATATATATATAGTGACATAACATCAGTATTTTAAACCCTAACTTCAGATTTTACAAGCATGTAAGAGAAAAAGAAAAAAAGTATCAGCGAGTGAAAGTGCAATATAAAAAATTGTTTGTTTTTCAGTTCATGAGTAAAAAGAAAGTCTTTAGTTAATATCAGCGAGCTAAAATATATAACTTTCTTCTTCCCGATTTAAAACTCCCCCCAAAAGTGAATTGTGTAACAAATAGTGTCTGGAGTAATTCCGGTTTGCTTTGCTCAAGGTCGACAAAAATCACACCATAATTCAAAGTACATGCAACCTAAGACATCAGCAGCACACATCCATGTAAATCAAACGTATATGCTTACGAAAATCAAATACGTGACCAACAAAATATTTCCGCGAATTTTAACTCCTCAACACAGAATACCAGCGGCGAGCAGCTGGATAAGTCATGGCGATTCAGTTTCCAAGAAGAAGAAGGAATAGAAAAGGAAGAATAATGCCTTTTTCGTGTTAAAGAAAAAAAAGACAACGGATAAAAAGAAGAATCCTGTCAACTTGTCAAATAACCGGTACACAAAAAACAAAAAAAGAAAAAGTAGAACGAAATATCAAATTCTGGTATCCAGCTGAATTCCTAAATTGTTATCGTCCCATATCAAGAATCATCACCTGATGTCTGCGCCAGAGAAAAAGTAATAAGAATACCCAAATTCCATTTATCCCAGAGGACGGTCCTGTAGCGTCCACCCTGAATGAAAGCTTAGAACACTTTCATCGTGTACCCATTTGAATATTGCATACGTTTGCAAAGGACTTGAATTCATTTCGTCTTCGTTCATTAATGAAAATAACTTTCTTATATATTGAACTCTGTCCGACCAAATTTTGGGTCACACTTTAATTTCCTTCCTTCAAAGTATTTTAAGTTACCCACCACTTTTGTTTTCTCATAAACTGATATTATTTGTATAAATGTATTCTTCGCTCGTTGATTAGATATACATATATATTAGTATTCCTTTCCCTCATTAAGTTCTGTTCTTTTGTTCGAGATTTTCCTTCCTATATTTATGTAAATAAACCTTGTTATATTTCAAATTTTAAACTTGTGTTGTCTTCGGTGTTTTCGCAAGTCTGTTTATTGGTTGTTTTCTCTCGTTTTCACTGGTGTCTTGATTAGGAGTTCCCTTCCCTTGCTTTTCTTTTTGATTATTTTTTTTACTTAAATCCGGACCAATTTTTTTTTAAATTCTTGTTACGTAAGCGTTTTCGTCGTCCCTACGTACACGCTCGTGTAACAAAATTTGGGGCTCACGTCCGGAATTTATTTCTCCTTCTCAATAAGACTCCAGAGGGTAGAGTAACCCAACTGTGAAAAGCAGAAGACATAAAATCAAGATGTCAGCAGTTAGTACCTTTTTTAGATTCTCCCACGTATGAAGTACTAGCCAAGCCGAAAAAAGATAGCATCCTCGAAATAGGGTTGAAATTAGAATTAGAAATAAGACAATATATAAGAAAAATACAATTAGTTAGAACAGTAGCAGAATATATGGTCGACAACAACATCTTTGAAGATGTACAAAAAGACTTTGTGACAGACTCTCATGAGTGGTGTCAGAACCAAGTGTCTCAGAAAAGACCAAGAAAATAGGAGAGAGATGCTCTGGAGTATTTCCATCGTGCGTGATAACTCGAGCAGAAGTTCAAAAAAGGGCCGAAGGAAAAGACACCAAAGAAAGAAATGATAATGAAAAAAAAAAAACAAAAAAAAAAAAACGAGGTAATCAATTTCTCCTAAACATGTCTGGGTCACGAGGTAGAATCGAACCTTACACTCGAAAACCCCTCGGTACAAAACCGCAGCGATAAGGCGGAAATCACTGACGATATTCCAGTTACATGGAAATCAATCGCAGACGAGCAGAGAGAAGATAACGAAGTCACCCCGCTATTCGGAGAAACATTGTCCGAAGAGGAATTAGACAAAGTGCCATCCGGATATTTTGTCAGAGGTAAAATATTGACGAGGAAATGGAGACCCTCCCACACTCCCGTTCTGGAAGACTGATCAACAGTACACCAGCTGGTCTTGCCGAGGAAACGCAGAGTCGAAGTATTGAGGACTGCCCACGAGATACTTATGGGAGGGCATTTAGGCGTTCATAAAACTTGTGAACGGAAAGCCAAGCATTTTTACTAGCCAGGGATCCGCAGAGATACATTGGATCACAGTCAGACTTGTTATACATGCCAAATGGCGGGCAAGCCGAACCAAAATATCCCCGCCGCTCCTTAATACCCGATCCCTGCCTTCGAGGGACCCTTCCGCCGTATCCTTGTCGATTGTGTTGGTCCGCTCCCCACGACCAAACGCCGACATCAATTTTCTGTTGGCTTTGACCCCAGCCGGCATGGTCCAGCAAAGGCAGACTTGAAGCCAAAAGGACTGGACCACTTTCTGGTGGACGAGCTGCATCATTGACCCCTTTGTCAATTTTGTATAGCACTAAACCCAGCTGTCCAGTTTAAGCTATAATCAGGCATACGTGCCTTGACCCATGTTTGGGTCCATGTTCACCAAGGCTCATCAGGCCTACATTGCACTAAGTGGGCCGATGACCGGCATAGACAAGCAGAGGTTGAGCCTCGGTTCGTTCTCAACCTTCCCCTCTCCTAATCCCCACTATAATCCGACCTTTAGGTTGTTGACCTTGTGTCAAGTCCTATCTGATGGGAGGCAGAGACAAATATCCCGCTCCCCAAGACCAAACATGGGAACCAGCATATACTTACCATCATGTGTCTCGACTCGGTTTCCTGAAGCAATTACGCCTACATCTCGGTATCGTAGTTATTGAAAAGGGAGCCTTTGGGTTGCCGCCGACTACGGTTGCCAACTTTACTTTACTTTATGATTTATAATATTTTCAGGAAGATAAAAATAATAACATTTGAGTAAATGTTGTACAATACAATAATGCATTCCATCCTTCTTCATGGATACCCCACTCTCTTTAAAGATTTGCACTCCTATTCCTATACCACGACTGGGAATAGTTTTCTTTAAAAAAATAGAAACCCAAATTCATTTCTCTCTACAACTGGACCCAAATTCACTGATTTTTTCTTTGAATAAAATAAAATCAAAATAGAATTAAAAATTAATTAACTAATTAGTAATTAGTTGCTCTTATGATATTTTTCAGGATGATGAAAATAATAATGTTCAAATGAATGTTCTGCAATACACCATTGAAGGAAACTTGAATACTCAAATAGGAATTATTTTCACAACAATATTGTTTATCATCAAGTTAAATCTGTTGTTTTCTTCCACTGTTCTTGGGGAGTAGAGTATGTTTTCATGGAGTAGAGTTACTAACCCCAAACCCACCTTGTTTTGTATTTAGAGTTTTTCCTTAACATTTATTCATCATTCCTAAGATATTTATTAACTCAGCTAAAGCTTAGCTAGCCCAGTCAGCTAGGGCTGTAGAATAGACGGGCTGCATCTCTGCAGAGGGACAAAACTCCGCCCCACAACGAGTGTCTTGGATATGACCCCTAACAATATGATGACAAGGCTTCAGTAATGTATTACTGGAATTTGGAGGGAAAGCGGAGTACCTCTTCATTGCCATCACTCCTAATTAGCACCTGATGGGGCCCTATCTATGGGTCTAATAGAATTATTTGACATTTAAACTCAGCTCAAACAAATGACTTATGTTCAATTGAATTATTTGAAATAAAACTGTTTGATCATTTAACTGTATATAAACAAAATACTGGTGTTTAATTGAATTGTTAGTGATTCATAGCAATACTTGGAACTATTTAACTTTGCTGACTTACGTTTACAAATAAAATATTTCTTATATATATATATATATATATATAAACCAGATTTGGCATTAATAACCTAGAATGGTTGATATGCCATAAAACCAAACCAAACCAAACCAAAGGTTAGCAAATAAATTACACGTGTTATTTGCTTATAGTCGTGAAGTCTTTGTTGTACGAGCCACGCTTTTTGGATGAGCTGATAACAGAAGAATAGTACATACCATTATTTAAAACTTGAGGAATGACTCGCTTCTTGCTCTCTGTTTTCTTCTCTTTGATTAGATGCTTTTTTAAAGCTAAATTGCACAAAGAGAAGGAATCGTGCTTTTTTTCAAAGATACCAGTGTAAATGAAACATAAACAACTTTGTTCACGGTTTAAACCCGGTTTGTTGAATCCATTTCTTATGATAAAAAATATCAGGTCACACTGGTTTCCAACTAAAAAAAAAAAAACTAAAAAAAACATTAAATAAGTCATACTAATCTTGAATACTTGGTGGCTGTTTTTGATTAAACTGAGAAATTTCCACATGTTCAACTAGTAATAATTAATTATAACTAATTAAAAATGAAGAAAACAATTAAAGAAACATACTCTGCAAATATTGCCGCATGTTATATATATATATATATATATATATATATATATATATATATATATATATATATATGTATGTATGTATGTATGTATGTAAGCATATATTCATATATATACAAGTTAACCCTACTTAATATTACAAACAATTTACAAACATTCTATTGATTTTCTAATGAAGTCATTGACACATGAAAATAATATGACCTTTGAATTTGTAACATAAAACATAATACCATGATGAAAATACAATACTGTCTTGATTTTTCTCTTGATAATGATTGGTTTTAATGGCAGGTTAAAACTTGTTGAATTATTTAATACTGAGGACAGTTTTTTGTAAGCAAAAAGATGATCTCAAGCAACAAATAATGATAATCATTAGTAAAAGAAAGTTAGCTTCAAATAACTCTTCTTCCAATAACTAATTTGCATACAGTTTTATGGTTTCAAATGAACTTATTTAATACTAATAACTTACAGGCAATTACATGATTTCAAAAACAATTCCAGCTTATCAATAATAACTGCTTTGCACTCAGAAATTTGCTTTTATGTATTCTTATATAATATCGATAACACTGGTCAATAACAAATTTGTTGTCTGCGTTTTTTTAGCTGATTTAGGACGAATCTGATGCGCTGAATCCAAAAATCACATTGGTTTTGCTCAATCAGGTCAATTTTTTGAGCTATGGCTACATGTCATTTTTTACGTTTTTGTTCACATGTACACATGTGTGGAGCATTTTAGAAGAAGTTGGTGGGGGTAAAATGCCATGTCGAATAATTATTTTGATTGGAAATGATTATTTTAATGACAAGAAGCATTCAGGTCCGATAGTTCTGGGTGATTATGTCGAAAAGAGATCAGTTTGAAGTCATAAAACCGTGTTTTTTGTGCATGTGGGATAGTAGGGACAGTGCTCAGCATTACACGAAGAAGGACTGGCCTTTGCGGTAGGAATTGGTGCCTTGCAAAGAAAGGAACGTCATCAACGACCCTCTGGTGGACAGAGACAGAATACTCTTCCCACTGCTGCACATCAAGCTCGGCTTAATCAAGCAGTTCACCAAGGCTCTGGACAAGGATGGTGACTGCTTCACTTACTTGTGCCAGGCTTTTCCAGGATTGACCATGGAGAAGTTGAAAGCTGGCATATTTGACGGTCCTCAGATCCGGCAGCTCATCAAAGATCCAGAGTTCGAAAACTCAATGAACGAAATGGAACAGGAAGCGTGGAAGGCATTTGTTCTGGTAGTGTAGAACTTTCTTGTAAACAATAAGGCCAGAAACTACGCATACCTTGTCAACAACATGCTGACTGCTTTCAGAAACCTGGGCTGCAACATGAGCGTCAAGATGCACTACCTATTTTCATATATGAACCGGTTTCCTGAGAACCTGGGTTAAAAGAGTGACGAGTAGGGGGAGAGATTCCATCAGGACCTGAAAGAGATGGAGACCAGGTATCAGGGTCGCTAGGACGCTGTCATGATGGCTGACTACTGTTGGAATCTGAAGAGAGACCTCCCTGCCGCTGAGCATTCCAGGAGTTCGAAGAAACAGAAGTTCAAGCCCTGAAGTTTGAACAATGATGAAGCAACATGCAATTTACGTGTACTTACCTTTATTAATGCCCACCATTCAGTTTACAATAATCGATGTTTCTATCAGGTAATCGATATATATTGCTGGCAAAACATTTTTTTCTCTTAAAAACATATTTAGGATGATATGTGTTGACAAAAATCAGCTGATAATGCCACAAATCAACCTCGCAAAAAACTCCTGACCTAATGGAGAGAAACGGATGCCATTTCCTGATTCAGTAGTGCAAAGATACGCTAAATCAGTTGTAGAAATCTAGACAACATTCAAAAAGTAAAAAAAAAATTGTTGCCCAGTGTAATTATTGTTGTAGGACCGAAAGAGATCTCTTTCTAATTTATCGTACACACAAAATAATGATTGCAACTACCGCTCACAAGATCATTCACCGCATGTTATCGATGCTGAGACTTTCTTCAAAATCGAAAAAAGGGGTTTCTGTACATAGGATCAGCGCATAGCGAAATGTCGATGAAATTTGTCAAAAAATAGAAATAATTAAAACTAATTTTTCGGCCAATCCGTGACCTTCGTGGTTAAAAACAAAGAAAACCCAATCTGATCTGATCAGAAGAGAAAAAACATATAAAAGACAGATTTATTGACAGTAGACTCAGATCAAAAAAAGGCAGACGATACCAAAAGACTCAGAACTCCAACTGAGAGAGAGGGGGGGGTGAAACTGGAAACCACGTATCACCCACATTGACCCTCATGTTCTCCGCTTTGAAGGAAACGACTAACTCGTAAATCACCTAACACCACTCTCATCTCCGCATCCGTAACATCTAATTGACCGTAAGTCCAACAATCCAGCCACTATTAAGCATCGGACATTTTTCCACTTTTTAATTCCATATCAACACGTTTTTACAAACCCAGCTATTTGGACTTTTTACGCATTTGTTTCTAATACAATTGTTAATTTTTTTTACGTGCTTTCGTGTTCTTTGTTTTTGCAACTGTTTTTTTTTTAACTTTCTTTGCAACCAGACGCTGATATAACATTATCAAACAGATATCTTTGACCATATACATAGGCCAGTTGTCTGGGGCTGTAGAATACAACCTTTGCATCATTGCTGAGGTATAAGACTCCCCTTCAGTGAGCGTCTTGATTTGATGCTAAACTGCATCTGATGCTGAGGCTTCAGTACCAGAACTAGGCGGAATGTAGTGTATCCTTTCATTGCCATTACTCATGGGTTCATTCTGACCCAGAGGATCAGTACCTGTTAGGGTTCATCTATGGCCCAAAGAGAACTTTCCTATACTTGAAAACATTTAACCGTGTGCAAACAAATGATTAATATTAAATTGAATTATTAGTATTAGATAGCAATACTTGAAACTATTTAACTGTGACAAGTAGAACTATATGGTTTCATGTATTCTTATCTAATACTAATAATTTTCATGGTCCCCCGAGCTCTCGAACCTGAATACAATTTAGTGTCACACACTATTTTTTATGATTTTAAGTAACTATAATTTCACTTGTTTCATTTATCTGTTTAATAATTTATTAGGATGAGTTGGTAGGTTTTATAGCATGTCAACCATTGTTGGAGTATTTAATGCCAAAGTCAGTCATTTTTTAAGCAATTATATAGTTTTAAGTAACTTATTATTTTTATAATAATTTGCAAAGAATTTTGTGAACAAAATGTATTGAAATTGAAGCTTTAATTTTATATAAGTGATGATATCTACACATCTTGACTTCAACTCAAAGAGGCAGTACCAATTTATATGTAATATTAATAATTTTCTAAAAGATCAATATGACCTCTAAACAGCACCCTAACAGATTCTACCACTCTAGGTCAGAGTGAAGCGGAAAGAAATCATAATAAAGGAATACTCCACATTTTTAGATCTCTGGAACTAGAGTCTCACCAACAGATGCAGTTTAGAGTTATACTAAATTATATAATTTCAGGTAACTATTTCTATCTAATAAATTATTTGCTAAGAATTATTGCATCAAGTATTAATTTTTAATACTAATAATTTGTGTGCAATTATATAGTTTTAAGTATTCCTATTAAATATTAATAATTTTCAAGGATCAATATAGTTACTCCTCCTACTTACTGTTTATTATCAAGTTATAAATGAGAAAAATAATCTTTTCAGTTCTTTCATTTATTTGTTTTATGAAGTTATTCAATTGATTTGGTTATAATTTCTATATGTGAGTATATATATATATATATATATATATATATATATATATATATATATATATATTGGGTACATCTGTAACTCATGAATAGAGAATTGAAAATGATATATTGGCCTTTAATCATTGGCAGATGTTTCAAATCAAACATGGGAAATTCCATGAATTCAACTAATTAATATTATATATTGTACCATTATTATAAAAAAGCCAAATACTTTTTCATTAATTTCATTTATTTCTCTAATAATTCATTTGATTTATTTGATTGTATTGTATATAGAGTGATATAGTAAATATCATATACATATATATTTACATTGATTGTCATTTCTTTACAGAAGGTCATCTTGATTCCATGTGGGAGCACATGCATATCTTATAGCCAAATTTATCATTTAACTTTCTGCTGTATATGTGACAAGATAACTGTCTTTGTCATTGACATTGCCCCATGCACTTTCATAAGACTTCTCAAACCTACTGTAGACCCATAGATATGACACAAGTTGCCAGAAAGTTTTTGCTGACCGACCTCTTTTATTGGGGTCCTGCTTCCAGGATTTGTTCAAAACAGTACTCAGAATTCTTTTGTAGTTTCCATCTAGTGTTTTCTTGAAGTGTTTCATTAGAATCCAGGTGGTGCAACCATACAGTAATACTGACACAGTTACTGCTTCAGAATTTTTTTTGTTTTCTTTGGAATATGTAGCAGTTCAAAAATATTAGTTTGTATTGCACACTGAGAAATAGGATATATATTATTTGGATATATATACATGTATCTCATAAATAGAATATTAAGAAAACAGAAAGAAAAATACATATAAATGGATGCGAAAAAATTTATAGCTAAATATTAATTTAGTCCACCAACACATTTTGACAAGATTATTTAAGATATGAAATTACAAAAATTTTCAGTATAAAGTGTTTTAGGTCATCTTCAGGGTGGGAATTATGAATTTAAAATAGCCGTTTGAATGAATACAGAAAGTCATAATTTTATGTGAATACAAATGATTTGAAATTGAGTTGTCAAATCCACTTCCTATGATGATGACAGTTATGTCACAAGTGTTTCCATATCCGAAATACCAATCCCCCACCCCTGTGAAAATTCTTGAAGCATTTTCACTAGACTGGTTCTATAAGTTTCTCACATTAGTTCTATAAAAAAATTCATTTTTTTTCTTTTATTCATCAATAAAAAAGATTCTATTAATTGTTTAACTCATTGAACTCAAGAAATTCCACTATGTACTTAAGACTGAATTGCTTGAAGTAGAACTGTTTATATGTATAAAAATGGACATGGCATTAAATAACCTACAATGGTTGATATGCCATAGAATAAACTAAACCAAACCAAACTTAATGTACCATATTCAAATACATTTGCAGACCTATTCATTTCAATTTTCATCTCTTTCTTTTGATGACTATTACTAAGTCTGGTCATCCTGTCAAAATCTGATGATCTGTTTGTATCTCAAAATCCCAGAGAATTTTGTGCATCTCATTCTTCAGGATGGATTCTGGGGTGTACATATACAACTTGTACAATGGAGGTGCCCGTGGTGTAATTGTTATCATCGTAGGAAATGGACACGGCGACATGAGTTCAAATCCTGGACGAGACTGATTGCATTTCACATAGCACTAATACCCTTGGGAAAGGTATGAATCCAATTAAAAATTGACCTTGTGTCATATCTTGCCTGAGCGGAGGGGGTGGTAAATATATATACAACTTGTTCGTATGGTCAGATTTCAATTTCTTGCACAATTCCTAGTGGATCACCTTTCCAACCCAGTTGTGTCTTATCTTATACTGTTTTTGCACTAACTTGCTGCATTTGTTTATTATTATTATTGATTTTTGTCTATTTTCTATTTACTTTATTTGTTTTGTGTACTTATTTATTCATTCATTCTTATGTTAATTTTGATTTTAATCTATTCTGATTAGTTTATATTTTATCTTTATATTTTTTGATTCTATGTCTATGATTTCTTGATTTAGAAATATATACTCCATCACTGATATTAAGCCTCTTTATTATAGATATACCACCAGGTCATTGGCCTAATGCGTAGAGTGTTTACAAATGGTCCGGGAGACCGGTGTTCAATCCCAGGTTGAGTCATGCCTAAGAGTAAAAAAATGGTACTTGATGCTGCCTTGCTTAACACTCAGCATTATAAGGTAAGGATCAAGGGTAAAGTGGAGCGATCCAGGGAATGGAGTAGCATCCTCCCAACTGGTCACTCTTGACTAAGGTCACCAACTTCACTTACTTACCTATATATATATATATATATATAAGATTATTTAGTTGAATTTTGATTTGGTATTTTCAACAAAATTGATTTATATGATCAATATTCATTACTAAACTAAACGAACTGGCAAGTAAGGGTATTATGTTGAAAAATACACATTGATGATGATCAAATAAAAGCCAGATATCTCAACAAAAAATGGCTGCATTGCCATATTGCTTGATGTTTGATGAGGAAGTGAGTGGGTAAGAACTTTGGTAAACCACTCTCCAATAATTATCTCCCTTGTCCAGGTAGCAGTAAAAATCTATTAAAACCTTTGTCAATCTTTACAGGAATTGGCTCAAATTCCTAAAAAGCTATAGGTAGAAACATGCTTACATATATACATGCTTACATACAAACACATACACACACATACACATATGAATATACATACATATATGTAAATGCATATATATATATATATATATATATATATATATGAACTCATAAGAGATGTACTCTTATGGATCCCCACACATGGCTGCGCAAAAGCAGGACGACCAGCACGAACGTACATTCAGCAGCTATGTAAGGATACGGGATGTTGTCCTGAAGACCTACCTAGGGCGATGAACGATAGGGAGAAGTGGCGAGAGAGGATCAGGGATATCCGTGCTACCAGCGCAATATGATGATGATGATGATATATATGTGTGTGTGCATGTGTGTGTGAGTATATTCAAATGTATATACAAATAAAAGAACATATTTCTATGCATATATAATTTGTTATTCTGAAAATATAACTAATAGCCTTAATATTTAAGTTCCTTTAATTTTATAGAATGTTATAGGAACTTAAATATTCAAGAAAAACTGTGAATCTGTTGGGTTCCCATAGCAACATCATGATATTGATGCTTCTATTTAAGAACATGTGAAGATTTCTAATAAACATAACATTGTTATCTTCTTTGTATCAATTTTAACTATATATATATATATATATATATATATATATATATATATATTTATATATATATATATATTCACACACACACATATATATATATATATATATATATATATATATATATATGTAGTAGCTATTGAAAAGGGACTCTTTGGGTCACCCTCGATTAGGGTCACCAACTTTACTTTATATATATATATATATATATATATATATACTCAACTAAAATGTATACTATATATATATATATATATATATATATACTTTTCATACAATCATAGTAGTAGTATATTCAAATAACAAAATTTTCAATACTTCAGATTTTCTTCTATTACTTCATTTATCTTTAGTCTTTTTGAAAACTTTTGCTTTCTAGTCTCAGATCCTTGTGTGTGTGTGTGTGTGTGTGTGTGTGTGTGTGTGTGTGTGTGTGTGTGTGTGTGTGTGTTTTGTGTCTGTGTGCATGTTTTTGTGTCTGTGTGTCTGCTTGCCTGTGTCTGTGTGTGTCTGTGTCTGTGTGTATGTATATAGATGTATATAAATCTAAATAGGTAAATGTGCGCATATATTCATAAAAATATGCATTTTGTAGATACATGTAGAAAATCAGTATATATATATATATATATATATATATATATATATATATATATATACATTTTGAATCTTAAGATGAATTACCTATCTAAATCTGAATCTAATTTTCATAACACTTATTTCATTTTCAACTTATCATCCTCCCAGCACCTATCCCTTCTCCAGCAGCTGCTACTATTATATATCTCTCCCTACCCCAATGGACACTTAATTCCTTCTTTAATATCTTGGGGTCAGTTTTAGCTATCAACTGAATGCCATTTTATATATTTGAACCTTGTGAATATTTTATATCCTAATGATCTGCGACTTTTTCAGGGCTGACATTTTTGGAAAAGGTCTGTAGATCCTGAGATTTATTCATATTTATTCGTAGGAAATTAAAAAAAAATGGATATATAACAAAAAAAAAAAGGAAAGATCGCTGGGGTCCCCTCAGGTAATGTACTTGTTTTGAATGTCACTATATTTCACAAATATTTTTTGTAATTTAAATTGAAAAATTGATAGCTTGACTGAAAAATTAAATGAAATAAAATAAAACTAATTCAAACTTAACGAGAATGAACTCAATTTTTTTTAGCATTTCAGAAATGATGTTTTTTCATTAGTATTCATCTCACTAGCTATTCATCCATCTCTTCCTCACACCATCTACATATCTAGTTATCTTTATACACTAACATATATAAATTGACAAAACATATATATATGATCAAAAAGTATTGAGACGAAAAATTTGAATCTTTAAAATTCTAAAATTTACTATTTAGATGTATACAGTTGAGCCATTTATAAAATGTAGTAATGATGTGTAGATATCTAGACTACAGTACAGACTTGTTTAGACTCCACTGAGACAAGTCCAAGTCAAGGTGAGAAAAAGTTATCTAGCCATTCCGAAAACATTTTGAAAAGCAGTTTTGTTAAAACAAAGAATTGTGCAAGTGCAGCACCCTCCATACTCAATACACGAAGCTCAATTTCAACTTTTTCTTCTTTTCGGAATTGAAAATTCATCTTGAGAGTTTTTGATGCAACACAAAATTGTGCAAGTACTGCATCCTCCATACTCACCATACCTTGCTCATTTTTAATCTTTTCTTCGTTTCTATTCTGAAAATTCATCCCAACTGTTTTTAGTGAAACACAGAATTGTGCAAATGCACCACCTCCATACTCCCCACATCTAGCTCATTTTTAACCTTTTCTTCTTTTTAAAACTGAAAATTCATCTTAAGGGCAAAAGAGTTGAAGGTGTAAAGAACATCAAAAGAAACATGATTGGACAACCTTATACCATATTAGAAGAGGAGTTTGCAGCTTTGTCCAATGAAGAACTTACTAAAATAAGTGTGTTGAATGCTAAGGGGATTATTTTGAAGGAAATTAATATTTTATTCATTGTTTTTTTCCTGTCTTGGTTATTACAGCTTCAGTCTCAATACTTTTTGAGCATACCCTGTATATCTCTATGTTGTGGACCAGTAAAGGGTCTAGAAGAATAGCACCACTCAGATTTGCGTGGAACAAAGTATATTAATGAAGTTTTATACAACGTATGTACAAAGTGTTAGAAGTCAGTCCAAATGCCAAGTGTTCGCCAGGAGTAAGTACAGTGCCCGGTATTAATAGTCACGGAAGAGTTTATTACCGACCGCAGGATGGGTATCATAACACTTTACATATGTACATATACACATATTCATATATGATTAGTTATGTATAAAATACATGAATTGAACTAGAATTAAATATACAAGAAGCACATTGATAGTAATTCTTCCAATGACCAATCAGAGAAATGTTAATGTTTTGCGGATATTATTTTTTGATAACGTCTATATTCTTGTAATTTAGATGGTAAAGCAGCTGGTATAATGAAACAGACATTTTTGGGATTCAAAAGGCAATGTGAGTTCAATCCTCATCGTAAGATTATTCTTTATTCTTGTTTCTGATGTAAAAATTTCTGTTCATAATAACAGTGAACCAAGTGAATGTAATAAAAACCAAAGTCCTCATCTAGAATTTACAGTCCAACTGACTGTGTGGCAAATATAATTAAATCAGAGTATTTTGAGCTTTTTGTTCAAATAAAAATCTTATTATATAATTATAAAGAAGTACAACCACTGTAAAAGTGGTTTGTCTATTTTTATTAGGTTTTCTCAGAATTTGCTTTGCTTTGTCAAGCACTCAAACCTTGGGTTGTTTACTGTACCTTCAGTTCTTAAGTGGTCACCCATCTAAATACTTAGCAGATTTATTGCTGCTTAACTTTGATGACCTGGTGAAAACTGTGTTTTTAATGTTTAATGTGAGTACTCCTGTATAGCTGAACCACTTGGATGTTCATGAAATGCAGAGAAAAAAAGCCAGATGTGAACTGTGCAAAGATGCTGTATATTGTTTTGAACAAATCCCAGAAGCAGCAGCCTTACAAAACAGCTGCTGTATGGCCACTTACAGCCCATCTCACAAACCATCCAAGTAATCAAGCAAGACATGATGGGCACTGCTGGAGAAGAAAGGACAAACTCATAAGGTATGTTCTATGGACTCCTACGCATGGATATATGAGTGTGGGTCAACCAGCAAAAACTTACATTCATGTGCAGACACTGGATGCCATCTAGAGATCTTACCTAGTGTGACGATCGATAGAGTTGGATGGAGAAAAAATTCCAGGAAATCTTGGCTGTTGGTATGCTTTGAGGATGATGACGATGATAAGGGAGAATTTCATTTTGCAGTTCTTTTGGCATGTAAAGCGTTTTATAAAATGTGCTTCTATTTCAATAAGAAAAGAAGACTCAGGAAATTTTATCATTTGTTGTACAAGATCTGGGAAACGCAAGTTCCAGCTCTTAAACCCACACAATTTTTTGTTCTTTTAAGATATCTTAAACAGCTGAATATGAGGTAATCATCAAAATTTGTTTGGTTTGGTTGGTTTTTTTTTGGCATATAAACCATTGTTAGTTATTAATGCAAGATACTGTTTATATATATATATATATATATTAAGTATATATGATTTGTAAACACATTTTGTTGATAAGATTTTTGAATGAATCTGAGTTGGGTTGTTTTTTTTTTGCACACAGTTAAGTGGTATCAATATTGTTATTTCATATGTATAATTTTATTAACTATCAGTCATTTTTTTTTGCACAGAATTCAATAGTTTCAAGTATTGTTACATAGCAGTTACAATTTAACATCAGTCGTTTGTTTGCACACATTTAAACAGATATACATGATATGTAAGAGATCAGATTGTCTATAATTTCATTTTTAAATGTGTTAGAACTAATTTGTTTGCACACCAGTATTGCTATTGTTTCTACTCAGTTAAATAGTTTCAATTATAACTATCTCATAGTAATAATTCTACTCAATATTAATCATTTGTTTATAGTGAAGTGGTTACTAGTACTGCAATTTAACAATAATTATTCTATTCAACCCTATTCATTCATTTGCAAGAAGTCAAATGTTTCCAAGTATTGTTATGTAATACCAATAGTTAAATTGAGGCACACTGTTAAAGAGGTTCAAGTATTGCTATTAACATTAATAATTCTATTCAATATTACTCATTTGTTTGCACAGAATTAAATGGTTCCAAGTATTGCTATGTATCACTAACAATTCAATTAAACATCAGTCATTAGTTTACACACTGGTAAATTATCAAACAGTTCTATTTCAAACAATTCAATTTAGCATAACTCATTAGTTTGCAATCAGTTTAAATGTCAGTTCTATTTGACCGATAGATAGGACTCTATCAGGTGTTACAACTCCAAGCCAGAGTAGACCTGGGAGTGATGGCAATGAAGGGGTTCTTTGCATTCCCCAAAGCTCCAGCATTACTGAAGCATCACCATCAGATTATTTAGTGTCATATCAGGACACTCGTTGCGAGGGGGAGGGGTCACAGTTGACAGAATTGTCAAAATCTGTTTTAAAATCATTGTTGATAACTGTTTTTTTTTCTTAAATAGGGTTGGATATATTAGGAAATTTTTCATCTCAGATGAAATTCCACATTTTTATCATTTTCCGCTGGCTTTGAAAAATGTCTGGAATTTTTTTTATTTTGGAATTCAGAATATGAGATCAGATAAAAAAACAGTTTAACAAAACTGCTCTTTGCCAATGTCTTTCTTTCCTTGACACTTTGCGATTCTTCCCCAAGTACATTATTGCTCAATAAGGGATATCACCAATAATTCCAACCCTGTCCCAGACTCTGATGAAACGACAATACCAAAATCCTAAATTTCCATGGCACTTCTCTTGGCAATTCTTTACACAGAGCATAAGAAATTCTATAAACTGCACTCAATGTCAGAAACGGCTTACTAACCACTTAGATTTATGTATCAATAAATATTGCTACTAACAATTATTCCACCCCTTAAAAAAATGCAATAAAACCTGCATGATTTGACATCTGAAGATTTGCTGATGAGTCTAATAAAGATAGAATTTATTTATCTTTGTGGATCCTTTGTTGTTGTTTTTTTTATGTTTTTTTGTCATATTTGGGGAAAAGACTTTATTTTCATTTATATATTTATTTCCATTATTTGGTTTTATTATTTCTATTTTCTTTGTTTGTTTGTTAAAGCATTTGCTTCAAAAGCTGTGGTTTCTATGGAAACACTTTTTTTTAGTTTTTGAAAACCTCTAGTCCATTTGTATTCAACCATGGCTGATTCTAATTCTGTGAGGACCAATAAAGAAAACAAATACAAAAATTGTTTCTTAATTGTTTGCCTTACCACAATCACACCTCATAATCACAAATTATCTTTGAAAAGAGATTCTGCACTATTAAATTCAGGGGGAGTTCAGTGACAATGCTATTTTGGCCAGAAACTGATTTAAGAGGTATACACACATTTAAGGGAAATTTTCATTATCTGCTGCTTCTCACAAATAGAATGAAGTAAAAAACTACCAAACAAAAAAAAATTTAAAAAAATGAAACAATTAGGGCTGAAATATATGACATTTATATGAAAACCTTATAAATACCAAATTTTAATTAATATACTGATAATGCTGATTTGAAATGAAAAAATGAAAAAATATCAATAATATATGACTAAAGTAATACCACCAATTTATTTCAGTGGAAACTATGATAGATACTCGGAGCAGAATAATAACATCATTTGATAGAGCATGTTTTCAGCTACAAAATACTATTTGTCCATATAGTTATAACCATTGCTTATTCATTTTTAACAGAAATGAACAAAAAACCTGTGTGCTGTGCTTGCATCGGGGTCTCTCCAAATGTAATACGACCTGTATATTGTCCTATAACATTAGAGGTATAAAAATGTATTTGGCATTAAATAACTTACAAAGGTTGATATGCCATGAAACTCAAATAAACAAACAAACCAGTTAACCATGATTTCTTTTCTCTTTGTAGAGAGAGAAACTGAGTGGCAGTCTGTCAAAATGGCATCTGATCAGAATGCAGAGTTATTATAATTCATACAGAAAAAATTGCACTCTTCAGTATTCATTGATACCTGCTAAATGTTGGAAACCAAACAGTGGTGGTGAGCAAAGTTAGGTGATGCTTAATACATTTTGGCCAGGGTAACATAAGTAACAATTTGTATTCAATGCAGCTTTTTAGTTACAAAAATGAAATGTTCTCCTCATTTTTACATATTAGGCCAAAAAAGATGAGCTGCAAAATTTTCCTGATAGCAATACTGTCACTTTTCCTTTGAAAAGATGGATTACCCACATTTTGAATTCATAATATATATATATATATATATATATATATATATATATATATATATATATATATATATATATAGATATATATATATAAAACTAAGACCTGCAAAAAACTAATGAGACTGATGCTGCATTTACCAATTTCAGAAATAGTATCTTTAGCTTTCAAAACACCTATTGGAATGAGGTTTCCATTGATTGAAGAATCACTGAAACTGCTTGATTGATATGTTATAAAATATGTGTCTTTGTATTTCTTTTACTATCAACCACATTTACAAATCTTACATTTGAGATGAATTTTCAGCCTAAGAAACACGAAAAAGTTGCACTGTACTAAGTTTAGTAAGTAGAGAGGATGCTGCACTTGCACAATCCTGTATCTCACGAAAAACAGCTGGGATGAATTTTCAGTTTTGAAAGGAAGAAAAGGTTTAAATTGTGCTATGTAAGGTGAGTATGGAGGGTGATGCACTTACACAAATCTGTGTTTTGTCAAATATAGCAGAAATGAATTTTCAGTTTAGTAAAGAAGTAAAGGTTGAAAATTAGCTAGGTGTGGTAAGAATGGAGGGTGCTGCGCTTGCACAATCCTGTGTCTCACTAAAAACAGTTGAGATGAATTTTCAGTTTAGAAAAGAAAAGGTTGAAATGAGCTAGGTGCTGTGAGTATGGAGGGTGCAGCAGTTGCACTATCCTGTGTCCTTATCAAAAACTGTTGAGATGAATTCCAATTTTGAAAGGAAGAAAAGGTTGAAAATAAGCTAGGTGTGCTGCACTTGCACAATCCCATGTTTCACCAAATGTGCTAATCAAAGGTCATATAGAATTAGCATGTTGATAAAGTCTAGGCATCTAAACTGCAGTCGAGATATCCAGATATCATTTCTTTATTATGTCTTCATTTAAATTATAAGATTGGACACAATTTTTTTGATTATACAATACGTTTATATATATATATATATATATATATATATATATATATATACATATATATGGACATTTATAGATATAAAGGCATCTGTGTGTGGGGGGTGTTTTAAAGGAATAAAAAAAATTGTGAATTAAAAACTAAAAATGTACTCGATAATCTATAAGGAGAACACAAACAGTAAATATTAAAAATTAAAAATTCTCTGAAGTTTTCCTCTGATTGAAGTTTCATGGCTTATGTTGGTCTTCAGGAAGGAAATTGCATGGAATGAGTAATTCAACATATTTTCTCCTTAACTTCAGAGTGATATTTATCAGACTTGAAAAATAGGAAAAGTTTTGTGAGTTTTAACATTTAACACACACACAAACATACACACACATATATATATAAGTTTTTATTTTATTAAGTTTTATTATATTAACATAGATTTAAAACTTCTTTTATATATATACATATATATATATATATATATATATATTGATTTAGACATAAATGTGTATATATACAGAAATGCTCTTTTTCTGTAGAGGAATATATATATATATATATATATATATATATATATATATATATATATATATATATATTTATTTATTTATTTAAGCTTCAGTATATATATATTATATATATATATATATATTTAAGCTTCAGTGTATGTGTATATATATATATATATATATATATATATATATATATATATATATATATATATATATATATACTGAAGCTTCCAAAGAAATGCATAATTTCATAAATATATGTGTGTGTAAATATATGTACCTACATACATGCACATATATATATATATATATATATATATATATATATATATATATATATTATATATATGAGGTGATTCAAAGTAACTCAATATATATATATATATATATATATATATATATATATATATATATATATATATATCTTCATGTATACTTATATATACTTTCATACATAATATCTTGGGATATATGTGTATATATATGCATGTATGTGTGTGTATATTTAAATTTCACTATATATACATGTTTGAATTTCATTTAATATATATATATGTATATTCACATTTTATCGCATATATATTCAAATTTAATTATATACACAAGTCTTCACATACACTCACATATATATGAGTATGCATATATATATACAAATCTAGTTATAAATGTACATAGTTTTTGCAGTTTATTCCTTTTCTGATTTTTTTTTCAACTATAGAATGGCCTCATCATTTTTCTTGAACAAATGCCACAAAATCAATAATTAAAGAAAAAATAATTAGAATAAGGAGATGATGGAAAGGTTTTCTCTTGAGCTGAAAATTCATCATTAAAAACCTCCCTGACATTGTTTTGTTTTGTTTTTGTTTAGTTTTTTCTTTTATTTTTGTAGAGTTGACAATAATCTGTCTGAATCCCTGCCCAACATCTTGCCCCAGCCAGCACACCTTTTACAGGATGTGTCTCATCCCTGACCAAACTCACTTGACACATTGTCATCTGTCTTGGCATTTCTATGCTCTCAGCAACCCTCTGTGCACTGATATCCAGCCAAGACAAACCTTTGAACGGATTTACAGTCTGTCTATAAAGACAGTTGAAGAAGAAATGCAGCGGTGCCAGGGGATTTGTAACAAGTGCCAAAAACCGGGCAGTGGGTCGGGTTGACGGGGGTGGCACAAGAGTGTCTTCATTCCTTACTTGGAAGGGAGTCATTTAGCTTTGGTCAGCCTCTCTCTCTCTCTCTCTCTCTCTCTCTCTCTCTCTCTCTCTCTCTCTCTCATTTAATGACATGTAAACCAAATTACTTGTTTTTGAAAAATTATTCATTCAATATTTATTTTTATTATTAAATTCCAAAGATTATATATTAGGAATTTAGAGTGTATGAATATGTATTTTGTAAATAAATATTATCTGCTAGGAATCTTTTCTCTCTTTCTCTCCCCCCCTCTCTCTCTTTCTCTCTCTCTTTCCATCTCTCTATCTCTCTGACTGGGCATGTACATATGTATGTAAAAATACACACACACACACACACACACACACACATATATATATATATATATATATATATATATATATTATTTCTATATTTACAAAGTTCCTTGAATATATTTATCCACATAAGACCACCATTTCAACCAATCTTTTGTCATTCTTTCTTCTTTTAACAGAAATAGTTTTGTATATATATATATATATATATATATATATATATATATATATATATATATATATATATATTATTTCTATATTTACAAAGTTCCTTGAATATATTTATCCACATAAGACCACCATTTCAACCAATCTTTTGTCATTCTTTCTTCTTTTAACAGAAATAGTTTTGTATATATATATATATATATATATATATATATATATATATATATATATATATATATATATATATATATATATATATATATATATATATGTATGTATATTTAGGCAGCATTTCTTCGTTAATGCAAATTTCATTAAACATAATAGACATTTTATGCCTACATATTTTCTTCTGGATCCGTTTGAATTCCCGTATTACTTTTATCGTAATCGGGGGGAATTGATTTATGTATTGTCCATAGTTGTATGTATCCCTAGTACTTTCTGCCCGACTTTGGGCCATCATCGGGTAGAAAGTACTAGGGATACATACAACTGTGGACAATACCTAAATCAATTCCCCCCGAATATGATAAAAGTAATACAGGAATTCAAACGGATCCAGAAGAAAATATGTAGGCATAAAATGTCTATTATGTTTAATGAAATTTGCATTAACGAAGAAATGCTGCCTAAATATACATATATATATATATATATATATATATATATATATATATATATATATATATATATATATATATACTATAAGTATCCAAACTGAAGTTCTATATAGTAAAACAGAAATGAACAATGAATGAAACATTTTCTTCAAAACAGTTCACTGACATTCAATACACAAATTCCAGTACATTTTCCTTTGGTCAAAGCACCTATGAAAATTATCCTTTGATATGGTGTTCAATTGTCTCATTATATTCCTTTTAATATCCTCTGGATCATCAAATCTTAACTTTGAGATGAACTTTCAGTCTGAAATGTCTCTGAATGAGAGAATGAAAAGATACAATATACACAGAAATAACCTTTCACAGAAAATCCAACAAATCCCAAAAGAAAAATTAAAGTAAAATATTTAAGAGTTCAGAAATAGTGATAGACATCGAATTTAATTTAAGCATTATTATATTTTGTAAACACATTATATTTTGTTGTAAACACTTACATTGTTTAAAAGAGACAACCAAGAAAACAGATAACAAGCATTTATGTGTTTCATCTTTATTAAAATCTCAGAAATGGAATTATTTTTATGTTTTTCATTATTTGATTTCAGCCATTTTGAAAAGTCTATCAACAATCTCAAAGTTTTAAAAAACTAAAACTCATTTCAAGATATGAGTTTTGGTAAAAATGAATGATTTTTAAAATACGTTTTTAAAAGTCACCTAAATATAAGTTTGTAAGGTGTAAATTGTAGCAATGCAAAAATTAATTTGACTAAGTTTCATTGAATGTAATAATTTTAACTCTGGCTAGATTTTTAGAATGTGTAATTTAGACTCCAGAGTTTTTAAAGAAACTAAATAAAAAAGAAAATGATTCCAGTTAAAAATATGCTAAGATTCTAACATGCCCTTTTGGTTTTATCACTTTCTTTCCTTTAAATTTCATGTCTAAGGCACCATTTTATGACTAAGAAATAAAACAGACAAGAATGGCAGCCATTTTTCTCTATTGTTCAAATGTAGTTAGTTTATACTTCAAAAGCTCTGTTCACCTTTTCTTAGATTTTAGGAAAAATTATTTTTTGCTGAAACAAAAATGGAATCATCAAGAAGAAAAACACTTGAATGAGTCAATTCAAAATGCTTAGACTTATTACCTGAAAGTGTTTATTATATACAAATTGAGTTTGCAAGAGTATTTATTTGGATACAAAAAATTCTTTTTATTAATGTATGATTTATTTTAAAGTGTTATGTATGTCCATTATGTTACTGCTCAAAAGCCAGAATACTTAAACTTAACATTCAATTTGTGTTAAAGGCAAAAAGAAGAAAGAAAAAAAAGATATATAAGTGGGAAGAAAGTGCTTAGCAGAATTAAGCATTTAAACAAAAAAAAAGAGGGGGGGGGAGAAAAACTGCTTTAAAATAAATTACACTGTAAAGAATAGATATAGAAGAATTAGAGAATTTTTTTATTTTTTCTTTCATTTCTTTCTTTTCTCTTTTTTTGGATATATTTGGGTATTAGTTTAGTGATAACGTAAGAATT
The DNA here is from genome assembly GCA_963585895.1 of Sepioteuthis lessoniana. Lineage (NCBI taxonomy): Eukaryota > Metazoa > Mollusca > Cephalopoda > Myopsida > Loliginidae > Sepioteuthis > Sepioteuthis lessoniana. The sequence goes on along the minus strand of OY757922.1, from coordinate 48,147,741 downwards.
TAAAATTTTAAAAACAGTGATTGTTATTTCATTGGCCTCAGATCTGCCTTTGAAGACTAAAATTTGAAAGACTACAATTTAAGCATAAAATCAGAGGAATTCAGTCTGGAATGAAAGAATTCTTTTATTTCCTTACCCCAACAACCCAACCCAGAACTGCTTATATGAACACCCCTCATACATTTGGATAGATTTATTTATATTGTCTTCTTCCAACCTCTTCACTAATTCTAAATACTTCCAATCCATTATTTTTTCCTTTCTGTTTTTTTTTTTTTTCAAGATGAAAGAATTATAATCTTGAAAATACATGTTCTTTAATGCAAATATTTTTCTTGCTAAAAATTGCAGAGCCAGAATATCTTTTTGTGATTTTCTTAAAAATGTCTGATGGAAAAGCCTAAATTCTTAAAATATTTATCAAATTTCCAAAGCAAGGGAAAGATTTTTTTAATTTTTTTTTTTTAGTGTTTTATGATTTTATTCTGATTTAAAAATTGGAATTTAAAAACTTTGAAGGATAAGTAGCATTAGATAGTATTCTTAAAATTTGAAATGTATCAACTCTATAAAAACAAAAACATCCTTTTACCTGAACGGCAAAAACCTTTATGTTCTTCATAGTTTTCAAAGCTTCAATTAACTAACTAGAAAATCCACTAAAATATCAGGAAATAACTGTTATAAGAAAAAGCATCAGAAAAAGATTTTTATAAAACCCTTGAAATTTTTATTCATACCTTTTGTGATATGATTGCAATTAATATTTTGTTTTCTAAGAACTACATTCAAGTAACTTTACTTTAACAAAGTTTGGAAGTTTTCTTTAGTGAGAATTTTGTATATATATATATATATATATATATATATATATATATATATATATATATATATATATGTGTGTGTGTGTGTGTGTGAATAACAACTAAAGACTATAAAAGTTCATGATTTTAGAAATAAAGCTCCATAAGTTTGGTTTTAAAAGTTTTGATTTATTTTTATCATCTATCTAAATTTTTGAGATGAGGAATTTTTTATGATTTAAATGTCTTGGACTATCCAGTTCAGTCAGCCCATTAGCTTAGTGGGTAGAATATTCGCTAATGGCCAAGGAGACTGGGGTTCAATCCCAGGTCGAGTTATACCAAAGACTCAAAAAATGGAACTCGATACTTCCTTGCTTAACACTGAGCATTATAAAGTACAGATCAAGGGTGAAGTGGAGGAATCCAGGGAAAGGAGTAGCACCCCCGTCTAGACCTCAGTGTTATGGCTTTTGAAAAGGGAGCCTTCGGGTCACCCTTGACAATGGTCGCCAACTTTACTTTTATGGTTTAAAGTAACTATTTCTATTTAAAAATAATCCTTTGTTTGCACTCATAAGAATACTTGAAACCACATAACTAACACCAATAACTTGCAAACAATTATATGGTTTAAGAAACTAATAATAATAATAACAATAGCAACACAAAACAATACTATCAGGACACATTATGTTAAAGCAAAAATAGATAAGATGCAACAGAATTGCAAGTGGAGGTTAGGTGGTGATAATGACAAAATGATCAATCACATAATAAGTGAATGCAGCAAATTAGCAGAAATAGAGTATTAACCTATATACAACTTGGTGGGGAAGGTGATCCACTGTGAATTATACAAGAAACTGAAATTTGACCATATGAACAACTGGTGTATGCACAGCTTAGAATCTGTGCTGGAGAATGAGAGACACAAATTTCTCTGGGATTTTGAGATACAAAGAGATCACCTAATCTTGGCCAGATGACCAGATCTAGTGATAGGGAACAAAAAAAAGAGAACATGCAAAATTGTAGAATTTGCCGTTCCGGCAGACCACATAGAAGTAAGTAAAATGAGAGATAAGTACCTAGACCTTGCTTGAGAACTAAAAAAACCTATGGAACATGAAAGTGATATCAATTGTAATTTGTGTACTTGGGATAATCCCCAAAGGATTGGAAAAAAGGGACTGAAAGGCTTGGGAATCAGTGGACAGGTGGAGACCATCCAGATTACAGCATTATTTAGATCGGCCAGAATACTGAGAAGAATTCTAGAAACTTGAGGAGACTTGCTGTCACTCAAACTTGAATGGAAAACTATCAGTGAATGCCGGTGTGAAAATCTCTCAAAGAAGTAAGATAATAGTAAACAATGAAAGCTTCTGTAATTATCTCATGCTGTAGAGTTTGGTAACAAATGCTATCAAATAATTTCTTTTTTCATTGTACAATATTCTTTAAGAAATGATAAAATCCTTGCATCTTTGGTTTTGAAGAGAATTAATTTTTATAAAAACTGTTCGACGTGTACTTAGTTGAAGAATGAAGTATTTTACTTTTTAAAATGATTTTGAACTTTATTTATGTATTGGTTCTTAAAACATTGATATTGCAACTAAATATGTAGTGCTCACTTGTTAAAATGATTCTGAACTTTATTTATGTATTGGTTCTTAAAACATTGATATTGCAGCTAAATATGAAGTGCTCACTTGTTTAAAATGATTCTGAACTTTTTTGATACATTGGCTCATAAAACATTGATATTGCAACTAAATATGAAGTGTCAACCTGTTTAAAATGATTCTGATCTTTATTAATGCATTGGCTCTTAAAACATTGATATGCAACTATGTATGAAGTGTTTACCTGTTGAGTGTGAAGATATATTTGTATCATTCATAATTAGACACCATAGTTGTTAATCTGACACTAAATATGACACTAAACCACCTATAATGGTAAGGCTCTAGTTCTGGAAATGTGGGGAGTGTAGATTACCATTACATTGCTATTGCTTTCAGGATCACTATGACCAGGAGTGGTTGCATTTGTTGATCAAATAGATCTATTTTGAAATTATTCCTTATTGATAGGACTCTGTGCAAAAAAAATCTTAAGAAACAACAAGATAAAAAATTGTAAACATAAACACACTATGAATACAATTCTCTAACCTCAAGGCGTAAAATAACCCAACAAGGTTTAACATACAATTAAAACCAACTAACCAACCAACCAATCAACCTGCAAAATGCATATTTCAAATAAATTCTAGTTTTAGAAAATGAGATAGGATTGTTCAAATTGATTTTTGCATTGATTTTAGATTTTTTTTATTCAGGCATTACTTTTAGGACAACCCTTGTATTCTTGATCTTAGAAAGAGTAAAAGTTTGCAATACTTAGCTCTTATATAATAGATATTGAGGAATTGATTTGAGGTGAGAAACTGCAAGAATTGAAATCTTTCAAAATCCCTTGCTGTTGAGCACTGAATTATTTGATTCAGCCAAAACTTTAAAAAATAAAAAAGATAATTAAATAAATAAAAAAAAAAGATTAAATAAGTTTTCTAGATATTTTTTTTATGTCGACAGAGTTTAAACTTTTGAAATTCATTAACGATACATGTGGAAAACACAGTGTAAACTCTGTTAACCTTTAAGGTTAAATAGATTATCTGAAATCAGAGAGAAAAATAATTTAATAAGATGGTGTTGACTTTTGGGTCGAAGGCTAAAGATGAGGGAGATGGATAAGTTTCTCTGGGGCCTGTTTGACAAATAAATGTCAGCTTCATAAAGCTGGTGATAATAATGAGAAAAAAAATTTTCAAGTATTTTTGAATTGTGATCTGGATGTGTGCATGGCTTTAGGCTTAAATGTCTTCAAAACACGAGTGAAATTCAAAGTTTGTGATGAACAGGTAAGTTTTAAAGATCATATGATTATAGATCTCAGGTAGATATCTGCAGAGTTTACTTATTAAGTAAGAAATCCTTATACATATAAAAAGGTATCAAATATATATATATATACATATGTGTGCGAGTGTGTGTGTCTGTGCGCACGTGTGTGTGTGAATAAGAGGCGGTATGAAGCTGCCAATAAAATTTTGTAGTGAAAACAACTAATAAATCTTGTAAAACAAGGAAATTACTCTTATTAATTATTACAAAATAGATTGGAGAAATCTATTATTGATATGCAGTTGTAACCAATGAGTGTCTAAGACAAACACCGAGGGTCAGCTTGGTATGATTGAAAGCCTAAGAGCCTGAGGTTAATTTGAGGCCACGGCATGAAATTGTTTAGTTTTAATGACATGATCCAAATGGATTGATAGTTTAGAAAAATAGTAGAAATTCATGTTAGTTGGTTTTTGAGTTACGAAGATGCTATGGTTGAACTCTAACGAAACTTGGAAAAAAAGTTTGATGGGAACTAGACACCAATACTGTTTTAAACAAATTCTTCAAGCAGCAGACTCAAAACTGAAGTTATTTGGCCTTTCGCCTCCCATCTCATGAGCTATCCAAATAAGACAAGAAAGATATACAGGACACTGCAGGAGAAGGACAAACTGATTAACGACATTCTCCTATGGACTCTTTCATATGATGATGATCACACCTCTTCAGGTAAGATAATGTTCACCACTAAACATCCAGATATTGTGATCTGGTCCGTAAATTCAACAAGAGTCTATGTAATTAAATTAATGGTTCATTTGGAGAAAAAAAGATTTACTGGGCCCATCAACATATGTTGGAAAAATTGATATGATCTGTGAGAGGAATGCTTACAGAACAGCTGAATGACTGATGATTGAAGTTGGATGCAGAAGTTTTATTGCTAACTCATCCTTTGCATATTTGACAAAGCTCAACAAGTTACCAACAAAAAAACAAAAATATATTAAGAGGCTTTCAGATCAGCCAGAAGCTGCACCTAGACGACTCTTGTATCCTTACACTGTAATGTAAAACCAACAAAGCCTTGTGATATCGTAAGTTATTTCTGGAGAGGCTTGAGTTAGTGGTAATGATGGTTCAGCCCCGAAACTATACCTAACAATACCTCCCACACACATACACTCAGGGTCAAAGTGGATCTGAGAGTAATGGAAATGAAGGGGTACTCCACATTCCCCAAAGCTCTTGGACTAGAGCTTTACTATCAAAACAGTTTAGTGTCATATTCAGGACACTCGTTGGGAGCGGGATTATAACTCTCAGCAGATATGCAGTTAGCGTATGTTAATATATAGAAATATAGATAATCATAGTTCTTTATATATAACTAAATGTCATTAGTTTGTATTGAAAGAACTATTTGCGTTGAATCAAAGAAATTAATATACGTTTTAACTATACCCATGTACTCTTTTCTCTTTATTGTTTAATTATCTGGGTAAGATGTCTGCGGAGACTGCAGAATACGCCAACTGCCCTTCTAAGAGGGGTAAGACCCCCACCCGATACTAAACCACATCTGATATTGAGGCTTCAGTTCTGGAGCTTTGGGAATGCAACATACCCTTTCATTGCCATTATTCTTTAATGTTTAATGATTAGTTTCCTTAACACTATAAATTAATTGACAATACAGATAAATAACGAAACTTTTTTAAAAACACAACAACGAAAGGTTTATTATTTTAGCAGAAGTAAACAAGTCAGAGTTAAAAAAAGGTTCTTTTTTTATCGCCAGATAGTATGTTGGTCCTTGAGTTTGTTGGGTCACTGTAGCAGGTAGCTTGTGTAACCGGCCGCAAGGCTGTTTCTTCTGTGTGTGTAGCTAGTAGCAGCGTGCTCTTCAGTGAAGGTCTTCCATGTGGAATGTCCCTAGCAGAAGACGTGAGATAGGTCTGTCTTTGCTGCGAGCTGGGAGCTCTCTGACTTGTCGTGACTTCCAAAAAGAGCTAGAAAAAATAGTCCTAGACAGGAAGAAGGAATCACTGCGCTCTGCCCCTGATTGGTCAGTGTGTGGCCGAATCGCTTAGCAGGGGCATTGATTCGCAAGAGGAAATAGATCTGTGACTGCTACAATTCCTAGGAGCACTCTGACCCGAATTGGTAGTACCACTTACGTCCCAACTATGGACCAACTAGAACTGTTCAATCGTTTACTAAGGATTATCATTATCACTTATTTGAAACCATATAGCAGTGTGTAAATCCTTTATATCACATTTATATCATATTAATGTTAAAATAGCAATACTTGAAACCACTTAACTGTAGCCAAAACAAATGAGCTCGAACAACTCGTTTGAAAATAAAGTTACTGACAAAATATTCTTTTAGACACACACACACACACACACACACACACACACACACACACACACATGATCAGGCATTAAAGATGCTATAAAACCCTAAACAACCGTCTATTGACAACTGATGATAATAGAGAAATCTTATTTTCATCAAGGAATAGCAAATCAGTTCATTTTTAAAATCAACCAAGATTTGGGTCGAATTTACGTATTTAATTCGTTTCCATAATAACTAACTGTTTCGAAAATTACTTTTCCTTTTTTTATTTATTTTTTCTAGCGATATGTACATTTCAACATTGACCAAAATGTGTTAAATGCAAAATCGATAACACAACCACTTAATTAAATTGTAACAGTATTTATTTTTCTTGTAATCTTATCAGTCAAAAAGAAATTGTTAAATACTCCTTATTTTCTCATTAATTTTTTATTTTGTAATTGTTTTCCAATGAAAGTTGTTCACATTGGTCAGGAAGTCTCTCAGGATCACCGGACCAAATAATCGTAGAGAAAATGGCATTAGATGAATAATTACCACAAGTGACACATCTTATTCATCACTATTGCTTTCATTTGTACTTCTTTCTTGATTTCTTTTGCCTCCTTCTTTACTGTTAATACATTGTTTTAAATATTTACCACCAAGTTGGCTTTTTCTTTTCTTCTTTCTCTTGAGTCTTTTTTGCAAGTGTCTTTTCTTACTCCTTTATCTCCTTCACTGACTCCTTTTGTTCCAGCGTGTTCCTTTCTTCTTCCTCTCCCCCCTTCTTTTTCTCAACTGTCTTATCTTTCTCCTATCTCTCCTCTTTCTTATCTCTCTCCCTTTTGCTCCTTTTTCTCCAAAGTATTCTTTTCTTACTCCTTTCACTCCTCTCTATCTCTTGCTTCTTTCTATCAAATATCTTCTTTTCTTACTCATTCCCTTTTTTCTTCGGACTCCCTTTTTTCTCAAAGGTTTTTTTCTTACTCTTTCCTCTTCTCCTTTTCCTTCTTTTTTCTCAAATGTATTCTTTTTTTACTCCCTCCTTTTAACTCTTTTTGCATCTTTTAACATCATTTTTCTTATTCCTTCTTCTTTCCTTTCTCTTTTTTTTCTTCAATGTCTTATTTTCTTACTCCTTCTTCTTCTTTTCTTAAATTTTCTTAAATGACTTCTTTTCTTATTTTTTCTTATTCTCCTTTTCTTCCTCTCTTTTCTCGTATATTTTCTTTTAAGCTTTTCCTTCTTTTGAAATTTTTTCTCAAATGTCTCATTTTCATAGACTTTTTTCTTCTCATTCACTTGCTTCTTCTTCTTCTTCTTCTTCTTCTTCTTCTTCTTCTTCTTCTTCTTCTTCTTCTTCTTCTTCTTCTGTGGCTTCAGTTTTTATTTCATCTTCTCAACTATTACCTTTTCCTCCAGTGAGCTCTTTTATCATCCTTTCCTTTTCTTACTCTTTCTCTTCACGCTTAGACTATGCCATCCTCTTTCCGACTCCTCTTTCTCCCTCTTATTCTTTGCTCACATCTTCATTTTCTCCTCTGTTTTTTGTTCCTTCTCAAATATCGTCTATACTAACTTCTCCTTCTCTTCCTCCTGCTTCTTTTTCTTGATGTCTCGCTTTTTTCCCTTCTCAGTTCATTCCTTTTTATTTTCGTCTCCTTCCTTCTCCTTCCTTTTCCTTCATTCTCCTTCCTTGTCCTTCCTTTTCCTTCCTTGTCTTTCCTTTTCCTTCCTTCTCCTTCTTCTCCTTCCTTCTCCTTCCTTCTCCTTCCTTTTCCTTCCTTCTCCTTCCTTTTCCTTCATTCTCCTTCCTCGTCCTTCCCTTTCCTTCCTTGTCCTTCCTTTTCCTTCCTTGTCCTTCCTTTTCCTTCCTTGTCCTTCCTTTTCCTTCCTTCTCCTTCTTCTCCTTCCTTTTCCTTCCTTGTCCTTCCTTTTCCTTCCTTTTCCTCCTCTTCTATTCATACTTGATTCTATTGCCTTGCATTTACATCTTTTCTTATTTCTTTTTTCTTTTCTCCTCTTACTCTTTCTTCCACCCTTTGCTTTTGCCTCTCAAATGTTTTCTTTACCAATTCCGTCATTTTCTTCTTCTTCTTCTTCTTCTTCTTCTTCTTCTTCTTCTTCTTCTTCTTCTTCTTCTTCTTCTTCTTCTTCTTCAGTTCACCATTCTAGCTTAGAGAGAGCAGGTGTTCCAATAATCATTTGAAATCTTTTAGGATTCTTTAATTTTCTGTCTGTCTGTTTTTTCACATTTCTTTCTGTCTCCCTCAGGTTACCAAGAAATCCAGCCAGTTTTGTTAATATCTTTCTGGGTCTTACACTGGTCTTCATTGCTCACAGAACAAGATTTACCAGGCATAAAACTGAAAGGCAAGGGAAGTGGGGCGGAGGGGAGCAATACATTTTGACCAAGGGAGCTGATACTATCTACTTAGTCATGGGCTGATGGGTTCCTCCTTTTTGTCCAATTTTATTATGGTTCCTATTTATTTATTTAGTTACTTACTTCTCATTTTCTTTCTTTCTTTCTTTCTTTCTTTCTTTCTTTCTTTCTTTCTTTCTTTCTTTCTTAAGGTTCCTCTTTTTTTTTCATCCTTTCTCTTTTTCTATCACCTCTCTTTCTTTCTTTCTTTCTTTCTAGAGCAGCCCTTCTTTCTCATCTTATTTTTTTCTTCATATTTTCAAATGATAACATTAAAAAATGTTTTTCTACACTCTTTCTTTTTTTGTATTTGAGGGTAGCGGTGTGTGGGCTGAATAGCAGTGAGGTGGTTATGATGAAGGAGGTGATTTCAGTTCAAATTGAAAGGCGAGAAAGATAAAACTGCTGCCTCTATCTGATTTGGGGCTTTAAGAGAACCTCTCTCGCACCAGTCAACCCTTCAGCAAGTTTATGAACCAATAATTGCTTCCTTTTATGAAATGGGTAAAACTTTCTCCTCAAAGTCCTTGTTAAAAAACATAAAGAACCTTCGGAAGTCAAATAATTCCAATAAAATTTCTATACTTGTACATATTTTTGTATACATATAAGACAGTACAATGCACAAGTTATATATATATATATATTTATATATATAGCAGGCGGAGGCAAAATATGGAATAATTTTCAAAACGTTTTTTTAGTCTGATTAATCCAATTTATTAAAAAAACGTAATGAATATAAATTTCTATTATTAACTATATTTTTCAAGCACTTGTTATAATTAAATTCCTCCCCAATATGAATGAGCAAAAAAGAAATGACAAAAAATCTACGATTTGCTTAACGCCGAAATCAAGCCAAAGTTTCTTTCTACCGTATACAAAACAAAGAAAACACTTTTACACAAAAAAAAGCTTTTTTAATGTAAAGGGGTGGGGGCAGAACAAAAAAAAAGGAAAAGAAGCCTTTTTAACAGCTCTCACTAAGTCTATGAAGAAGGACCTCACAAAGTCAATTGGATATTATGAATTGGGAATTCACCAGAAAACTGTGAAGACAGCACTTAAACAAGATTTAAGCCTAGACCATCACTCCCTTGATTACGCTTTATGGGGTATTTTAGAAAACAAAACAAATGCAACTTCTCATCCAAATATTGGTTCACTTAAGATTGCTATTGGGGCATGGTGGAATAATATGTATGGAGAATTTATTTTGAAGGCATGCGAATCGTTTCAAAGGCGTGTTGATACACTTATAAAAGAATAAATGGTGGCCATATTGAGTAAATTTTACTGTTTTGTGTTTATCTTCTTATTTTGTTTATCTTTTAAAATTAAAATTAATCTTGTTTTATTACAGAGTCGTTTATTATTATACTAGAAGATTTCTAATTTTGCTCCTGCACCCCCCCCCACATATATATAAGTAAAAGTAAAGTTGGTGACCTTAATCGAGGGTGACCCGAAGATACCCTCTTCAATAGCTACCACACCGAGATGTAGGGGAGGGCGCTACTCACTTTCCTGGATTGCTCCTCTTTACCCTTGAACCTTACCCTTATAATGCTGAGCAAGGCGGCATCAAGTACCATTTTTTTAAAGTCTTTGGTATGACTCGATCTGGGATTGATCCCCTATCTCCCAGACCATTGGTGAAGACTCAACTCATTAGGCCAAAGGCCCAGTATTTTTTTTTATAAAAAGTTAATTTTCTTTGCATTTTTGAAGCCTTGCCAAATGTGATAAGCAAAACACCTGTCTTTGGGATTGACACTAACCTGAGTACTCTCATTCGACTTCTCTGATCTGCTGCAGACCCTTATACTTTAGCATAGAAATGATATGAATTGCTTGTATGTTGTTGAAGAATGACTTTTGTAAAATGAGCAATTGTTCACTTTCATGACATTTCATATGACTAACAAGTCTGACTTAGAATTACCACAACCTATATATAAATATATACTCATACAGTATCACCCATAAATAAATAGACCCGGAAAAATTTAAAAAATATCAGATAATTTTCTTCTAATTATTGTCTTGATTCTTCCTCTGATTTTCAATTCTTCCCGGCCCCTTTCCAAGAGCACCAACTACAATTGGTGTTACCATCACTCTCATATTCCACTGCTTTTTTTAATTCTCTGGCAAGATCCAAGTATTTTTCTATCTTTTTACTTTCTTTTATCTTTATTCTGTGCTCTGCCAGAACAGTACAATCCCCTACATGGCAAATTCCTTTTTTTCTTTTTTAATTGACCCTACGTCTGGTATTCTTGGCTGGACTTTGTGATTCTTTTGTGACCCAAAATCATAAAGAAATTTATGTGTCTGATTTTCTTGTATGGATTCTGATTTGTACAAACAACATTTGGGAGTATGGTAAAAATTCAATCTCTTGCATAATTCCTAGTGGATGATCTTTCTCAGCCAGTCATGCCAAGTCTTGAACTTTTTTATGCTAGTTTATTGCATTTGCTTACTATGTGGTGGTTATTATTATTATTATTATTATTATTATTATTTTACTCCTTGTGAGTTGGAGTCTGATTGACAGCATGTCTCATTAGGCCTACAGGACTATTCTCAGTATTCTGATCAGTCTCTACAATGCTGTAGTCTGGATGGTCTTGATTCTTTCTCTGATTTCAAATTGTTCCAATCCCTTTTCCAACCCTTTAGAGACTCTTCCAAGTGCACCAGTTAGGATTGGTATCACCATCACCCACATGTTCCACAGCTTTCTTAGTTCTTTGGCAAGGTCCAAGAACTTGTCTATATTTTCACTTATTATTATTATCATTATTATTATCAATATAAGTAAAAAGTTGCCGACCTTAGTCGAAGGTGACCCGAAGGCTCCCTTTTCAATAGCTACTACGCTGAGGTGTTGGGAAGGGCGCTACTCCATTTCCTGGATTTTCTCCACTTTACTCTTGATCCTTGCCTTATATAGAAAATAAGAGTAAAGTTGGTGACCGTAGTCGAGGGTGTCCCGAAGGCTCCTTTTTCAATAGCTACTACACTGAGGTGTTTGGAAGGGCGCCACTCTTTTCCTTGGATTGCTCCACTTTACCCTTGATACGCACCTCATAATGCTGAGTGTTAAGCAAGGAGATATCAAGTGCCATTTTTTGAGTTATTGGTATGACTCGACCTGGGATTGAACCCCAGTCTCTCGGGCCATTGGCGAACACTCTACCCAATAGGTCAATGGGCTAGTACCTTATATAAAGTATATTTATTATTGTCAATATGTTCAAAAGTTCCGAAATAAGCAGTTTATTAACATTTCTCAGATGTCATCAATATCCTGAATGCAGATCAAAATTACCATTGTTCTTCTGATTGTTACATTCATATTTTTCAGTGGGCTAAGTAAATATAGATAGATCAATATCTATCACCTAATCACTAAGAAAGCATTTGTTATATGCAAATATTTATTTTTCAATGCAATCTCCTTCTTTGTCAATGCACTTAATCTAATGCTTCTTCATTTATCACGTAGATCAAAGATTACAGAGAACATTTCAGATCAAAACTAAGCTAATAATTGTGTTTTTGCTGAAAACTTTTTATTTCTAAGTAATGTACAAGAAACAGTTTTGCTTTTGATACTCAGTCGTTCAAGTTCGCTGAATCATCGAAAGACTTAGAAAAAGTTGCCTTAAATGTGCTTTATGTACCATAAAATATGTGGCTTTATTAGTGGAAATTTTCTTGGTTGGTTGATTGGCTGGTTTGTCAACCCATGTTGAGTTATTTTATACCAAACTCAGTTCAATAGTCTACAATTATTTACAGTACAAATATCTATTTTCACAATTATTTTAAACAGGTAAACATATGGGATCCTGGGGGCATAGCTGTGTTGCCGTTTGATATCTGACTCCATTCTGAGGTCATTCTATTTTTACCCTATGTTGTCTTGTTGGTTATAACTTCTTTGGATAAGAAGACCGTAATAGAATTATGAAAGAAGATAGTTACAGATAGGAGATGAAGATATATTTTTATATTTTCCTTTTATTCCTGGGTTCAACAACAATTCAGTGGGTAAGGAAATTCTCCCTGAATACAACTGAAATGGTTGAATCCCTCAGTCAAGGTGTTAAAAATGCGTTTGTCGTTTCTTGGGTATATATATGTCGTTATTCAGTATTTAAAGCTTTAACGTGTTAGTCGCTTTTGGGAGTTTGTCCAAGTCCAGTGTTTTAGTTCGTAGTTCGATAGGTCCATTTTGATACTTTTTATATTTTGGCATACCGTTAACCGAGACGGCTGCTACTAGAGAAAGGTTAGCCAAAGTGGCGCTCTAGAGTGGCCACGTGGCCTTCCACTAGCAGCAACGGAGATCTAGCTGTTGTCACTCCGCCGGTCACTGCTGAAAGAGAATGAGATTCCTCCTTTTGTCATGAAGGTCCTTTTTCCTTGCGCATGTGTCGCCCCACTTCCTGTCAGAGGCCTCTGGGAGTTTCTGCATATCGTAATAATTATTTTAATTCAATTTAATTTTTATTTATTTATTTATTCCCTACAATCATTTCATTATCGCAAACAGTTCCGTTTCTGTTCTTTTCCAAACTCTAAGGTTTTCCCAATATAAGTACAAACACTGGGATTGTAGAATTTGATAAAAACTAATCAGTCTATTTATTTTAAGATGAAATTCTTGATTAAATTATTTACTAATATACAAACAAAAGATTAGATTAAAAAATGTGTAATTAAAATATTCTTAAACAATCTTTGGTGTGGAGTTCTCTTTGGCGTAGCGGTTAACACTCTAATCTTGAATTAAACTAGGTTTATTAGCAATTTCTATATTAAAGAAAATAGAAATAGTCAGAAAAATGTGTATCTGTATAATGGGTTAATATTATTGCAAAAATTATAAATAAAACACACAAAACAAGAATATTTTAACATAAAATAGACAAAAAATGTCAATGAAGTGGCAAAAATACACATTACTTACCTATGGATTCATGCAATAATAGATAGCCATTTTGTGGCATTGAATGACATTTTTTCATTCAATTCTATGTTAAAATATTCTTATTTAGTGTTTTTTCAAATGTTTCAACAATAATATGACATAAGTATGGATTTTTCTTCCAGGTATAAGTCTAAAATGCATTAAATGAGTAGAAATAATAAATATATCCTAAATGTAAAAAATATAAGTAATAGGCATGTTAGCCAATAATATATATATATATATATATATATATATATATATATATATATATATATATATATATCAATTATAATATAGTATGCTTATTATATTAGTAATAAGTAATAACTGTCTTAAATATAAAACAAATGTAAAAATATAACTAATTGTATTAGGCATTAGTATATTATCTAAGTAACAATATAATCTATAATTCTGCAGTGCCCATCCTTTCTTGTCCGTGTTACTTAGATAATTTCTGTGATGGGAAGTATGTGGCCGAACGGTTGCTATTTTGTGGTGTGTTGCCTTCAGGATTTGCTCAAATCAGCATGTTGCATTTTTGTGTCGTTCCCATCTAGCTTTTTCTCCATGCGTTTTGTAAGTGTCTTATGTGGTGCATCCATACAGTAGTACTAACACGGCCACAGCCTGTAAGAAATCACTTTTTATTTTATCGAAGAGATCAGATTTCTATATGATTGATAACATGTCCATAGTGGTCCATGCTTTCTCTATGCAGTTGTAGGAATCACTTTCAGTTGATGAGATATTGTTGTCAAGGTATGTGAACTTGTCTACAAATTTCAGAGACTTGCCCCTTAAAGTGGAGATGGCTTCTTTTTGTTTAAAACACATGTACTCTGTTTTAATTGTGTTTCCGCAGAGGTCAATGCCCCTTGCCACTGACTCCAGATGATGCTGGGCAGATATATTTGTGAGAAGCTCTAGACCATCTGCGAAGTATGCATTCATCATAGTTTCTGTGGGATAATGTCTGCATTTGCCTTTTTTAATGCGAAATCATTTTCTTTTATTTGATCTATTGATGTTCATAGTATGTAATCAAGACAGATTATAAATGTATAAGGTGCAAATATATTTCCTTACAAGATTCCAGTGACAACGTAGAAGCAGTCATTGTCACCACCAGGTGAGTGAACCATTGCTTTCATATTTTTCTGGAGAAGTAAGGATGAACTCATGAGTAACATTCTCTTATAGACACCAGGCCATTGGTCTTATAGGGCAGAGGGTTTGCCAATGGTCTGGGAGACCGGGGTTCAATGCCAAGTTGAGTCATACCAAAGACTAAAAAAATAGTACTTGATGCTGCCTTGCTTAACACTCAGCATTATAAGGTATGGATCAAGGGTACAGAGGAGCAATCCAGGGAATGGAGTAGTGCTCTCCCCTACACCTCAGTGTAGTAGCTGTTTAAAATGGAGCCTTTGGATCACCCTTGACTAAGGTCACCAACAACTTACTTATGGACTTCTATACATGGATGTGACAGTGTAGACTTAGATACATCAGCTCTCTTCAGACATTGGATGCAGTCTAGAGGACTTGCAAGGAATGGTGGATGATAGGGACAGATGGTGAGAGAGAGTCAAAGGACTTTGTGTTTTCACCACGACTTGAGAATGAAGATAAATAGTGATCTTAGTTTATCATATTAGTAATGTCATAAGAATATTATATGAATTTTCCCAACCCCTCTATCACAAGGAAGATGTTATCTTAAGTCAATTTTCAAGCAGAATAAAGCTTGTTTCAGATTTTTTTCTCCAAGACTGATTGATTAACCCTTATTAAGAAAAGGTGTCTGCTCTACAATTTACTCATTGCTAGGGAAGGGTAATGCAAATAGATTTATGCCTTTTCCAAGGGCATAAGCAAAAAGAGGAATGCAAACAGTTTCACCTAAGACTAGAACTCAAGTTGCTGATTCCATCTCCAATGATCATAACCGTTACGCTAAGTGAAGTACCATAAGTGTTATAATAAGCACACTGTGATTATTTTATCTAATAATTTATTTAATAGATTATGAAATTATGATATTAGTATATCATGTAAGTAAATGTGTGGTAATATTGTATAAGCAATGATATGTTCACTCACACACACACACACACACACACACATATATATATATATATATATATATATATATATATATATATATATATATATATATATATATATATATATATATATATGTTTAAAAATCATTTGTATTAGATAAGAATACATGAAATCATATGGTTATGTGTGAATTATTTATGTTTAGAATTTTTACTTTAAGCTATTATTGTTTATAAATAATTATCATTAGTTACTTTAGACCATATAATTGCTTGCAAAAAAAAATCGAAAAACAAAAAAAAATGACTTCAGCATTAAAAAACCCAACATGGGTTGACATGTCACAAAACTAACCAACCAACCAACCAACCATACTAAGAAAGAACAAGTAGATGAATCCAAAAATGTCCTAAATCTGTTTGTGTGTATTTAGAGTTTTTCAGAGCAATTTTTGTGATTAGATAAAATTCATAATGAAATAGAATTTCTGTGTCTGGGTACAAAGCAATAAATTACCCAGAAGCAATTTTTTTTTGCAATGCAATGTGTTAACTAGAACAAAAATTGGAGCTATTTTGTGATTTACTGCAATGCTATAAGTTGCCTAGAATTAAGTTCAGAGCAATGTTGTGACCAAGTGTAAAGCAATAAATTCAGCAGAATAAAATTCTCAACAGAATGACTTGAATTTTATTAAAATTAGTTGAGTTTTACAACTCTAATTACAAAATTAAAAGTGTCACTTTGCTTAAAAAGCCATTTTAGGACAGGCATGTCTGATTATTACTTATGTAATATACTTAGTAGTAATTAGTATAGACAGGAAACAAGAAATACTATTTTTTCATGTATCTTGAGGAAAGTTTGTTAAAGTTGATGTTAATCATGTTTTATATTAATGAAAATTAAAAAGGATGAATCTAAGACATGTTTTCTTTGTCAGATCTCCTGGGCAGAAAGAATTCCCTCTTGTTTCTTTGAAAATGTCATGAAGTAAAGATGCCGTTGGGAAGCCGAGAGGCGTACCTTTTTCTTTAAAACAAAGAAATGACAAAACAAGAGAAAATAAACATAAGGAAGAAAAATGAACAAACAACAGCGAAAAGAAATGTAAAGAACGAAAACAAACAAACAAACAGGTTAGAGGAGTGCTTTAAGGGTAACAATCGGATTTGTATCCACAGCAATCAATTCCATTGTACATCCTCACCTTTCAGGGTTACCGTTTTCCTTATCCATTGTTATCAAAGATGTGTGAGTATGGGGGCTTCGGGTTCTGGCAACATGGGAAGAACGAGCAGAAGAAACCAAATCCCCCTCTAAAATAAACAAAAAAAAAAAAACAATCCTAAACAAAAAAGAATAAAATAATGATTCATTGTTTAGTTTTATTGAAAGAACCTGCTTTTTTTTTCCTTTTCTTTATTTGCTTAAATAGAAAATAAATGTAATTGACATGACTAACTAACACAGCAATTTCATTGACAAAAGTGGCTTTGTTAAGCCTCCCCATTTCCTAGATTCTCGTTCAGAGGTTGTAAGAATCATTTGACTGAATTTTCCTCCTTTTGATAAGCACTGAATGAATTTAAGAAGAAGGCATGCGATTTGGAATTTGGGAATTTCTCAGTTTCATAACAGATTTGTTTAATTGGAAAATCAAATTCATCTCTTGGGGTTTGTTATTCAAAACATTTATAAACGAAGCTTGTATGCATTCAAAAAAAGGCAAAATAACAAAATTTTTCAAAAATAAATTTATTACTTTACCTACAATATAACAAAACTTGTTTCCTTCAAAATAGCCCACCCATTTTTGAGACACTGGTTTGAATTTTTTTTCTTTAAAGTATATTCCTTATACAACCCTTAGCAAAAATTATGGAATTAACACATTTTGATTTGTTTTGTTTTTAGCAATACATAAGCTAATAACAGTAAGATACAAAACATTTTTTATTTAATAGCTGAACATTCTGGCTTAATAAAATATTCCTTAAGCAAACTAGATTAGATTATTTGAATTAATGATGTAGTTTTTTTCATGATGAATCTGGAACCTTCCAGATATAAAAGCTCCAATAATTTCCGATGGCTGTGGAATTTAGACCCAGCTTAAAAAATGAGCAAGAAGGATATTTCAAAGATATTAATATTTACAAATAGATATTTAAACCATGTGGATACTATGGATTTTATAAATCTATCAATGTATTAGCTAATAGAAAATAGAAAAATTGTATAGTGATAAATTTCCAAATGAAGTGGATGTTGACTTTGAAAATCAGCATGTGAAATTTCGGGCTTTAGCTGGACACAAAGTGATTGATGCAAATTGTGGGAAGAACATCAGTAGAATGCTGATATCAAATATTATATAGATTTATCTGTACTTTTCTTTATTTGGGAATTATTTGAATTTCTGTTTTTTTTTTATTACTGTCATGTATTATTGGTCATAATGAAAGATTATTATTGAAAAGTAATGTAATTTGTACTTTATTAAGAAGACAGGGTTTGCCAGTATATTTTGCCAAATTTAAAAATGCCACCATTCAGGTCCTTGTGGAACTGACGTATTTGTTTGAGCTGCTGCAGCCATACCATTTCATTTGTCATCATAAGGTGAATAGTAAACATCATGAATTTGTGATTGAAACTGATTTAAAAAATGGTGAGATTCCATCATCAACTTGCTCACTAGCTCTTTCCATTTGTGATTACTTCCTCTGGGGATACCTGAAATTTCAAGTCTTTTAACATAAGCAGGAGAGTAATGAACTGAAAGATTTTGTTTATTATGAAATCACAGCAATGGCAGAGGTAATTACGAAGTGAGTGTTTCAGAAATTTGAGGTGAGGCTTCAGCTTATATCAATGATATAATCTTTGGAATAAAGTAATGACAATAAGAAAACAAAATTCAAAATTCAATTCTATATAATTAGTTATGTCTTGCAGCAAGATGGCTCCCTTCTGATTATTGTGTATTGTTAGTGACCACTTCTTTATATATATATATATATATATATATATATATATATATATATATATATATATATATATGTGTGTGTGTGTGTGTGTGTGTGTGTGTGTGTGTGTGTGTGTGTGTATATATGTTAATACCTCCTAATAAAATTACTACTCAAAGTTTCATGCTATGGAGTGACCTTCATTCAAAGTTTTTATATTCCTAGACTAGTTATCATACCAAGGTTAAAAAGCCCTGACTTGCCCTACTATAGATTCATGCCTTTTCTGAGGCCATTAGTGCTTAGTAAAGTGAAAACAGCTTAATCCAGGATTTGAACTTGACTCATCAAGTCTCTCTATGACAATAATCATAGGATGGCTTTGGCATTAAATAAGCCATGAAAGGTGATATGCCATTAAACAAAAATATCAAACAAAATGAGATCACCTTCAATGGTGATAACCATTACACTACATGTGCCTCCAAAGCTGGCGTTTATAAAAACAATTCTTTGATTTATACATTCTAATCACACACTGAAACTGCATTTCGGATATCTTGGTTTGGAAAATAAGTTCATTTTTCAAATTCTGTACCTGTTTGAAGAATATAAGGTTTAATGTCAATAAAACTTTTCAAAATTTTGTCATGATTATTCCTTTTTATCTTTCTCATTATTTGGAGTGGTTTCCAAAATGTGCGAATATATATATATATATATATATATATATATATATATATATATATATATATATATATATATATATTCATTTTAAAAAACAAAAAAAACAAATGGTCACGTTTCGGAGGGGGGGAGAAAGTTTTTTTTTGAAAAAAATATATTTGCACTGTGGATTTTATTTACATAGAGCTCTTTACCAGGAATATTTAAACTTAATATTCTGTTTTTGAATATTTTATTTGTCCTGATTGGAATTATTCCCTATCCAAGATTTACTGGATTGAATAATATTTTATATATATATCTATATATATATATACACAAGCGTTTGAAAAGTTTTTGGTCCAACCAATATTGAAATGACTGGCAGCACAGGAAAATAAATGTTATTTTACAAATCGATTCTTGGCTCAACACTTTTAATATATTGTCTTTTAAAAGTTTCTTTAAGCCTTCAAAAAAACAATGTTATTCCCTTTTTGGTTGGACCAAATATTTTTCAGAACCCCTTATGTGTGTGCATATATATATATATATATATATATATATATATATATATATATATATATATATAGGGTGAATCAAAGCATTTGCAATATTTTGGTACATGATAGTTAGTGGCATGTATATCTTATAACTGAAGCAGTTCAAGCCATGAAAAGTATCAACTATTGTTGGTATTGTTGTGATAGTTGGTGCACTGATATGTGCATTGATTCACTCCATGGCTAATTTGAAAACCAATCAGTTTGAACAGGGCCATAACTGAAAACATCAATTGTGAGAAAGCTTATGATGCAGTACAATAACCAGATGGTTGAAAAAATTTTGTTTGAGTTGCAAGAAAACTGATGACAAGAAAGGTTAGATAGGTCTAAAACCATGGACTCTGAGACTGTGCTCCAAGCCATAGATACAAATCCAGTGAGTAGCCCTTCAAGAGTATGAAGGGAGCTCTGAATCTAACAGTCTACTGTGCTTTGTTACATTAACAACCTCAGCAAAAACACCCATAGCTGCCTAATTGAGCCTCATTTTAACTCATGCAAGTGATAAAGATTATAGAAATAAAGTTTAGCCTTTGGCCAGACTCAACATGGCTCTGAGCATGTGTTATGCTTTACGCCCCTGTTGAAAGAAGATATGTCTTTTTAATTAGGTGTTTGATTAAATCATAAACAAAGGTTATCCCTTTCAAATACTTGCCTTTTGGCTCTCAGCACATGAGATCAGAAAATCCACAAAATCAAACACAAAAATCCATTGAAACTTTGTAACAGATTGTAAAAATTATTATTTAAATTTAAATCCATCTCATCATTCCATTAAAAGGAAAACCTTTATCAGTAACTAAACCTTTTGTTATTTGTATCTGGATCATGGTGTATATTAAATTAACACTCAGCTCAAAATATAATGTTTATGGTGATTGGTTTAGTTACTTTGATTTCTTTTTTAATGGCATATCAACCTTCATGGCTTATCTAATGCCAAAAGCCATCCTTATAGAAGAACAGCAGTGATAGTTTAACACATAGTTAGGGGAGTGAGGATAAGGGGGTTTCATACTTTCCTATTTGGTATTTGTCCAAAAGTGAATGTAATAGGGGGAGACTGGAATTTGAACGCATTTACTATGATGTCATGGACCTGTTAGCCACTTCCACATGCCTGTGGGGAATATTTAGTTATTAAATAAAATTTTTTTCATCTGACCTTTTATTAGTTTATTAACTGCTCAATAAAAAATCAATGTAGGCATAATGTAAGTGTACTTCTTCCATAATTTTGTCCCCTCTCATATATATATATATATATATATATATATATATATATATATATATATATATATATATAAAAGGGATACTGAAAAGTTTTAAGTCAAACCAAGAAGGGAATTACATTTTTGTTATTGAATTTTTATATATATATATATATATATATATATATATATATATATATATATATAGTTATAGTTATAGTTATATTTGTTGTTCTATTTTTATGTATATATATATATATATTGTTAAGTTAGTTAGTAAAGTTGGCGACCTAAGTTAAGGGTGACCTGAAGGCTCCTTTTTCAATAGCTGCTACACTGATGTGTAGGGGAGGGCGCTACTCCATTCCCTGGAAAATTTGTTAGTAGTTACAAAAAATAGATTTTAAAAAGTTCTCAATATTTCAAGGATAGAGCCAAATTAATATTAAAGATGGATTAAAAGTGTTTACTTTAAAATCTATTTGCTGTCACCTTCAATTTCATGAAGCTATTGTTTTCAATATCACAATGTCACAATATTTGCATAAAACTTACCGTAAAAGTAAACAGTGTTTTTAAAATAAATGTTTTAATTCATCTTTGATATATATCATATATCAAAGACCAATAAGGAGTAGAAAAGGCTAATGTAAATACACTCTCAGAAAAAGAGAAGAGTGACCTCTATATAAATGCGTAACTAAGTGAAAACCATTCAAACTTCACATGAGTGAATTGAAGTCTCATTTAGTTCCTCATTAACAAGGCCTTGTACCATATATGCTCTCTGATGAAAGCAACAAGCAGGAAACATACACGTATATAAGAATGAAGTAAATAAATAAATCCTAAAAAATACATATCTCTTTGTGGACCTACTCATTTTAAAATATATCTTTCTCTCTTTGGACCTATAATAAAATTTTTTTTGCATACATATATATATATATATATATATATATATATATATGTAAAACAATCAGCTGTCTATCTTCTCTGAGAGTTAAACTTGGTATCATATGATCACGTTCTGGAATTAATCTGTGTACCCTGTTGGCTCTGGACTATTCATGTAACCCTTGAGCTAACTCAGAATCCATGAGATGTGGAAAGGTTTAAAAATACAATTAGCTAAAAAGATGAAGCATATGGATTACCTTTCAAGTGTGGATGGAATAGAAAATAATGGATTTTGGATAGAAAATCTGAAGTAAAAAGCCATGTATTAATCATATGATAAAATCAGCCAGATTTGACATTTGTCAGAAAAGTTTGGATTGATGAAGAGTTCTGTTGAAAAGGCACCGAAAAAAAAAGTCAAAAAACAAGTAAATTTGGACTCCGGAAGAAACAAAGACCAAAAAAAGCAAGTCAGCCCTTTACATTTGTAAGGGGCTGAGGGATACAGTACCTTTAAAGAAAGCAGAAAAATGGTTAATATCTCTAGCTTTATCGTCAGACCTTAAGTCTCTTTACTATTGACCATTTCTTATATACAAAAAAGAAAGAGTAAAACATTACACTGTGCTGTAATGGTGTGGTGGTAAGAAAAAGAAATGAGCCATTTAACTAAAAAAATTAAATTTGGTTGGTTGGTTTTATGGCAGGTCAAACTTTATGGATTTATTCAAAGCCAAAGTCAGTCTTTTTTTTGCAAGAAAATTTACAATTTTAACTTGGTAATTATAATCCTTTGTAAACAATTATATCTTCAAGTAACTCTTTATAATACAAATCATTTGCTCAGTTATACAGTTTTTAAGTGTTCCAATAAAATATTAATAATTTGTTGATGGTTAAATGGGTCCCTGTATATCAAGCAACTACATGGTTTCAAGTAGCTAATAATATCAATCAATAAGTAAACAATTTCAGCTTCAGGTAACTATTCTTAATACAATTAATTTGCACAAAATTATATGACTTTAAGGATGACTATCTAATGCTGATAATTTGAAAACTGATCAAACTGACTCATAAATGGAACTCAAACAGGTCCTCTCATTCCTGGTCAGAATGGACCTGGGAGTAATAGCAACAAAAGAATGACTCCATAATCCCCAGAACTCCTTATGCCTTATCATCAGTTGCAGGACACTCCATAGGACATCCCCAAAGACAACACTAAGGACACCCCCAAGATTATTCAACATGGACACTTCCTTTTTTTGGTGTTGGATGTTCAATTGGTGTATTATAGTTTATCTTGAACAGTTGCGCAAATTTTTGCATAAATGATGACTGAGTATGAAAAGAGATTCACATTCAGTATTACTCTGAATATGGAGATGTTGATAGCTTCAACACATTTCTAACAAACTGAGATTCTAATGTAGTAACTGTTTGGAGAATAGAGTCATTGAATATTACTTTGATAAATTGAATTACTGGAACTCAAACTTTCATAACAACAATTTACTTATTAATATAACTATCATAAAATCTAACAGACCAAAGATAGTTATCTGGAAGCTTACATAAAATAATCTATCAATCTAGCTACCTAGCTGTTGTTGGGGGTTCATGGTGTAAGGCTGTTTGCTTTTTATTTTGTGCTAATGGCCTTGGAAAGGCATGAATTTGTCTCTTTTTCACTAGGTGTTGGCAAATAGTTTGGCAAATAGGGCTCTTTAGCCTCACCAAACCTTGTAGCCATGCTTTTTCAAATCTAAACCCTATGCTTTTCACAAGCCGGACTCTTCCCAACATTTCTCTGTAAAATATTCCAACTGCATCCTTTACAGGGATTAAAACTCCCACAGAAGATATAAAACTGTATCTGGTGGTGAGGCTCCAATTATGAAGGGAGTGTAGTGTTACTCTTTCATTGTCATTACTTCCAGGTTCACACTGTCAAAAAATGGCAACACCTATCAAATAGATCTGTTTGAAAATTATTTGTATTAAATCAAAAATACTTGAAAACATATAATAGTGTACAATTATTTGCATTAAGAATAATTCATTTAAAGCTATAATTGATTACAAGCAATTATTAATATTAATTACTTGAAACCATATAATTGACAGAAATATTTGAAACCATATAACTGTTGGTTAGTGTTTTATGGCATATCACCCCTTGTGGTTTACTTAATTCTAAATCACATATATATGATTAGTAAGCAAATAGTTTGTAAATGGGTTGTCAAAGCTCATTTGTTTGCATACCGTAAAATGGTTTCTAGTAATTCTAATACTAACAATACTATTTATCAAGTATTCTTCTCTAATATGAATAATTTGCAAACATTTGGTTTGGTTTAGTTGGGTTTTATGGCATATCAACCATTTTAGGTTATTTAATGCCAAATCCCCTTTATACATATATATTAAATATATAAGATTTGGTTTGGTTGGGTTTTGTAGCATTTCAATAATTATAGGTTATTTAATGCCAAATCCTTTTTATACATATATATTAGATATATAAGATTAGGTTTGGTTGGGTTTTATGTCATATGGCTGACTTGAGGCCTTTGGCTGGGTCACCTTTGGGTGGGCGAGCTGCAACACTGATATCTTTATCACCTTTGTATAGCATTGAACCTTGCTGTCCAGTTTAAGCTATAATCAGGCATATGTGCCTGGACCCAGATTTGAGTGTAAGTCCAGTTAGGCTCATCAGACCCACATTGCACTTAGTGGGTTGATGACCAGCATAGTCAAGCAGGGCTCCAGCTTCAGCTCGTGCCTGACCTTCCCCTCGCCTAAATCCCCACTGTAATCGACTTTCGGGTCATTGACCTTGTATGAAGTCCTGTCTGGTGGGAGGCAGAGATAAATATCAGGTTTTATGTCATATGAACCATTGCAGGTTATTTAATGCCAAATCCTTTTTATACATATATATTGAATATATACATGATTTGTAAACACATTTTGTTGATAACATTCTTAAATGAGCCTGAGCTCTTTTTTGCACACAGTTAAATGGTTTCAAGTATTGCTATATAGTAGTCACAATTTAATATCAGTCATTTGTTTTCACACAGTTTGTTCTATTTGACTCATAGATAGGACCCTATCAGTTGCTACCACTCCAGGCCAGAGTGAACCTAGGAGCAATGGCAATGAAGGGATATATGACATTCTCTGAATCTCTGAGGCTGGAGCCTTATCATGAGATTGTTTAATGTTATATCCAGGACATTTGTTGGCAGACGGTCTTAGCCTTCTGCAGAGATGCAGTCTGTGTATTCTACAGCCTCAGCTGATTGGGCTTGCTGTATATTTTGCACTAATCCTTAGTATACGATTGAATATAGTTCTATTTGACCTATAGATGAGACCTTAACAGGTACTACCACCCCTGGTCAGAGTGAATCTGATATTAATGGCAATAAAGGAGTACGACATACTCCCTAAAACTTCAAGACGGGAGCCTCACCATCAGATTTAATTTAGTGTCATACTCAGGACTCTCATTATCCCTTGACAGAGGTGCAGTCAGCATATTCTACAGCTTCAGCCAACAGGGCAGCCATATAGCTATATAAAAATTATTTGTATTTGATAGAAATACTTGAATCAATATAATTGTCTGTAAACAAAACTTTACTTTTTTTAATAGGAATTGTTAATTGAAATCTAATAATTGTGTATCAATTATTAGTATTTGAAAGGAATATTTGGAACTGTATTACTCTGTGTGCAAACAAATGATTATTATTATTAAATAGAAACAGTCACTTGAAGCCCCATCATTGTGTATAAGTTATTTGAATTAAGAATTATTTCTTGAGGCTATCATTGTTTACAAATGATAATTATTAATAATGTGAAACCATATAATTGCTTAAAAAAGACTGATTTCAATATCAAATAATACAACTATAGTTGTCATGTTGTAAGATGAATGAATGAACGAACCACCAACCAACCAACCAACCATCTATCTATCTATCTATCTATCTATCTATCTATCTATCTATCTATCCAGTTGCCATGAAAACCCCAAAACATTAATAGAGCAAAAAGAACAAAAAAAAATAAAAATAAATAAATAAATAAAAAATAAATAAAAAAAAGGAAATCAACAAAAAATAGTTTAATGCTTCATTTGAGCTGTTATAAGAAGAGAAGACGCCCCCCTCCCCCAACCATGAAGTGGCTGAAACTCCTGACTGATTTGCCTCAGCCCATCTCATTGTGCATATGACCATGAGCCTCATCTTGTCTCTTGCCTCTTTCCCACCATAAGTCTTTTCTTTTTCTTCTTACTGATAAAAACCATAGCTGCTTTTACAGATCCCTGGCATGGCTGGACCTGCCTCTCTAGAGACAGCTGTGGGCTTTCTTCATCTTCACACTTACTGATGATGTCTGGCTGCAAAGAGGGCAGTTAGTGGTGAGGGGTAAAACTGGATTTTTCAAAGTCAGAGGGGATGGGAGGAGAGTAATGATAGGAGGTAGACATGGTTCACTGAGACTAGGAAAAGTCTGAGGGCTTATAAGCTCTCTTCTAGGTTTATCTAAGCTTTTTCTTTCATATTCCTTAGATGATCAGTGCTCAGATGCCATTCAAACAACATAGCTTTTTTCTTCAGTTAGATTTTAAGGTGACACTTACCCATCTATCTGGTTTTTTTCTTTCTTTTCACTTATTTTTGGGGTCTTCTACCATATGTTTTTTCTCTTTTTTGCTTTCACCTTCTTTTTAAATTTACTTCCTTATTCAGAATTTCTTTCTTTCTTTCTCCAAGTTTGTTCTTTTTTCTTTCAAGGATGTTATTTACTTTAATTCTATTCTGTCTTTCTTTTTCTTATTTCTGTCAGTGCTGTTCTTTCTTTCTTTCTGTCTTTTTTCTTTCTTTTTACTCTTTTCTTACTTTTAAGGATGCTATCAATTTCAGTGCTTTTCTTTCTTTTTCTTATTTATCCCAGTCAATACTGTTATTTGCTTGTTTGTTTGTTTGTTTGTTTGTTTGTTTCTTTCTTTCTTTCTTTCTTTCTTTCATTGCTATACTTTCTTTTTATTTTTTCTCTCTCTGTAATTGTACACAAACAAATGAGCTCAAAAATGTTATCTACAAACTATGTGTTAACAAACCATATATTTACAATATATATGTATAAAGAGGATTTGGCATTAAATAACCTCTAAAGGTTAATATGCCATAAAACACAGCCAACCAAACCAACTGTTAATATTATTCTTGCTATCTTTTTACTTTCTTTCTCCAGCAATTTTCTTTCTTTCTTTCTTTCTTTCTTTCTTTCTTTCTTCTCCAAGTACCTTTTGATCTGAGAAAAGTCTCTGAGTCTTATTTTAAGCTTATAAGGTCTTCATATCATCAAATAATTAAGTAGCATTAGACTATATAATGATGGAATTAAAATAAAAGTTCATTTATGATATCATCCATTCATATGGTTGTGTATAGATACATTACTGCATATGCAGTTTTGTAATAAGCAGTTGCTATTTCTATCAGGAAATTCCTTTTGGTCTCAAAAAATTCAATCTCTGAAAATTTGGTCACAAAAAATTGATACTGGAAAATTTGGTTACAGAAAGTTTGATCCCAGAAAATTTTGTTCCTGAAAATTTGGTCAAAGAAAATTTGGTCAGAAGAAATTCAATCAGAGAATTTGGTAAAAAAATTTTATCTTGAAAAGTATTGATATTATAAATACTTTAAATGTCATTACTTTTACTTTGATTTCTTTTGTTAATGGTATATCAACCTTTGTGGGTTATTTAATGTCAAAGCTATCTTTGTATCTGTTACCAACTCCTTTGCCACAAGCTTGATGTGACTGAAGGCCAGTTTCTAAGCAGAGTAAAGCTGGTTCGAATTCAGAGTTTTCCTTTTCCTCAACTGGTTGCCATGTAAAGGTTAAAGAGCTCAGCTGGAGAGAGAATAGTTGGATGCATACCTTTCCTAAGAGCATTAGCACTACATGATATGCAAACAGCCTTGTCCAGGTTTTGAACCTGGGTTGCCATGTTGATTTGTAACACTGATAACTATTATTCCACGAATACCATCCTTGGAGAAGAACAATAGTGGCACTATTTAACGCATAACTGGTGGGGGTAAAGAAGGTTCATGCCTTTCTGACGGGTATTTGTCTGAAAGTGAACATAATAGCATAATTGGAGTTCAAACTCACTAACTATGATGTTACAGTCCCGCACATTACCTGCAATACCAAAGAAACTCCCTTTCTACATTTTAAAAACTGAATATTGATTTGTTATTCTCAAAATTTTTTTA
Organism: Sepioteuthis lessoniana; assembly: GCA_963585895.1. Taxonomy (NCBI): domain Eukaryota; kingdom Metazoa; phylum Mollusca; class Cephalopoda; order Myopsida; family Loliginidae; genus Sepioteuthis; species Sepioteuthis lessoniana. The sequence continues at coordinate 48,119,533 of OY757922.1, read as the reverse complement.
CACCAGACAAACTAGCTTAAAACTAAGTCAATCCTTGACTGTTCCTGAAAAATCAACCTTTTATATTAATGTAAAAAGGAAATTCCTAAATTTGGGGTAAAACCTTTGTGATTCAATTCATGGCTGAGATACTTGTGAAAAAGTATGTAATGAGTTGAAGTTGTTTATTGGTGCTTGTTGAGAAGGAAGAAATTCAAAACAATTTTATGCATAGCTCAATTTTTATTAATGAGACTGTTAGACGGGAAATATTGGCTTCAAACAGCACCTCAACTCATCTAGGGTTATATTCTGACAAGAGGTTAGAGAATTACCTTTATACTCACATTTTTACTCACATAGTTCTTTCTTTAGAGAGTTTTTTTCCACATGGTCCTATTGAATATGAATCATTTTTAAACAGATCTATTTGACCCTTAATGGAACCCTAACAGGTACTACCGCTCCAGGTCAGAGTGAACTTGGGAGTTATGGCAATGAAGGAGTACTTCTCACTCTTTAAATCTCGCAAACTGGAACCTCATCACTAGATGCAGTTCAGTCATACACAGGAGACCTTTTTTCGGGAGGGGAATAATACTCCATGCTAGAATAGTCAGCATATTCTAAACAACATCAATAGGGTTCCTTTTTGGGGGACATCTTAACCTTCTGCAGTGGGTACAATCAGCAAATCTAAAGTCCTGCTGACTGAATATAGACTGAAAGAGGTTACAAAAACAAAGAACAAAGGAAATGTGTCTCTTATAATAAATATTTCACTTATAATAATAATAATTTATGAAATCACTAAAAAGGAACGGAAGTGCTGTGTATATTAAAATGTTGTTACTTACTTATTTAGGAATATAGAGGTGCCAGTGGTGTAATAGTTACTGTTGGGAGTACTGGACAATGGCAAAAAGAGTTCAAACCTGGATGAGGCTGTTTGCATTTCACATAGCGATACTACCCTTGGGAAAGGTATGAATCCTACTATTCTCCCTCCAGCTATGGATAAATAGAAGGGCAAACTGGGCTCTTTTAGCTTGGAATGTCACCCAGTCTAGGAGAAAGAAAACTCTGAAATCAAACCTGTTAAACTTCACTAAAAAAAGTTGAACTTGTGTTAAATCGTGCTCGTGTGGAGGGGTTGGGTAAATACATACTTGGGAATAGTCCTTTGCTTATGTTTGAGATAGAAATGTCTATTACCTATGAAAGCTTTTGGTTTGGTTTAGTTTTATGGCATATCAACTATTGTAGATTATTCAATGCTAAATCTATTTTTATACAAATAAAGAGTTCTATTTCAAATAATTCAGTTTAACATAAGTACGCAGTTAATTTGTCAAAACAGTTCTATCTAAAACAATTCAATTTAACATAAGTATACAGTTTAGATGTTATAAACAGTTCTATTCCAAACAATTCAGTTCAGCCTAAGTACATTGTTTAGTTATTTTTGACCCATAGGTAGGATTTTGTCAAGTGCTACCACTCCAAGCCAGAGTGAAGCAGGGAGTGATGGCAATAAAGAGGTACTCTTCATTTCCCAAAACTCCAGCATTACTGGAACCTGACCATCAGACTGTTTAGTGTCACATGCAGGACACTTGTTGAGGAGTCTTACCCCCTCTGCAGAGATGCAGTCAGTGTATTCTGCAGTACCAGCCGACAGGGCCAATGAAAGCTTTTGATACGATGAAATGGGTATTGTTGTATGTAGTAAGCCAAAGACAGAAATGGGTGTTCTTGTTGCAATTATATATTATATGAAAAAGAGCGAAATATCTCTGTGTCTTTATTTAAATACCCGAATGTGTTGCTATGGTAATTGATAATGTTGCTTCTCAGTGGTGGTTAGAAGCTCTTTTGCAGGCAAAGGAGATAATCCCACAAATGTATGTAGTATTGATTTATTTGTAGTATACGAAAGAGACTAACTTGAAATACGTATCCACAAAACTTTATTTGCCTAATTAAAAATTTAGGCAAATCTAATTAAACATGAACAATAGTATCTTATATTCCAGAATTGTAGGAATAAATATTATTTACTTCTAATAATGGTGAAATTAATATATGTATTTAATTGCTGGAGAAATGGACAATGGAAAGAAGGTTGAAGTATATTCGGTACACGCACACACACACATACACATACTCAGTAATATGCACACACATCGACCTGCACGAATATACACCTATATGCATACACATATACGCCCATCTACACATACACGCATACACATATACGTCCACTTCCACACACACACACACACACACACACACACACACACACACACAAATATACACAACGATATGCGCGCACACCGACATGCACGTACATACGCCCTTATATATACACATATACACCCATTTACATATACACGCATACATATACGTCCAAATTATAGCACTCACTCACAAACTCATACACACACTTATTCACACACACATACACACCAAAATACTTACACTGACAAGCACATAAACCAACAGACACACACACATATTCACGTACATGTACTTACCCACACAAAAATACAGACATAAAAGTATACAAACCCTTTCACATAAACATTTATACACACACACACACATACTTGTATTCACTTACTCATTCACATGCACACATACGCCTGTACTCACATGCATGCACACATATACATATGTATGCATACCTGCATACTTGCATTTTCTCTCTTTGTCAAAGACACGCACATACATGTACATCCAGACAAGCGTGTATCATCTTTCTCATACGCGCAGACGCACTCACATACTTACTGAATAGTACACCTTAAAGCCACTTACCAATCGTTTTAACTACTGAGCGATATCCCAGGGAACTAATAACAACCACAAAAATATAATCTGATTTCTTGAATTTAATGGGATTATTTTATATTTTTTTAATTATTTTTTCTGAATACATCAATCGACAAATGTATTCTTTAAACAACGCTATGAAATCCAAGCCACCCGTGGGGCTACACCTTAAATTCAAATTCTTCAATCTTCAGCTCACACACAGATGCTTTTCCTGCGATTCAAAATGGCGCCATTCTTATACGGTTTACGTTTGAACCTAATTCGTGAATTGCCACGCTTTTCTCATTCTGGATTTCCGCTTGCGTTTGCCAGTTGAGACTGATTCAGTCAAGCAATAAAGCAACTAGCTTCCTGGTGTTTTCATTTCTGCCCATTGTCTGTCACTGTCTTTTGCTGACTTGTGGGCCTTTGTGCATCAACCTCTTTTTCCTTGGTTATGTTTTTGTCGATCATCACTTGAACATATCCGACTTGCTTCGTGAGTTGTCCTAGTGGGATTAGAATATTTACTCTTTTCTTGCAATTTCAACCAAATTCATTTTGTTTTTATATATCAGTCTCGCTTGAATGTTCTATTTTGACTCGTCTGTGTGTTGCTATGTATGAATCTATTTCATTCTGTACCCCAGTAGATGTAAAGTTTTCTCATTCCTTCAATGATCTACATCTGCTTGTCTGCCTCTGTCTCTATCAAAAGATGTAACTGAGGTTGATAAAACAGCAGTATTCAAGAAATATATGCAGTAAGAAAAAGAAAAAAGTCCCCCTAAACCATTCAGGACGAATGTTCCTTCTACGGGGATGGGGGAATACTTGAGGCCACAGTCCAGCACTTTAGAATTAAAAAAAGATAGCACACAGGAAAATAGCAATGTTCATGCCTTTATATATGAGGGGAATGAAAGGGGGTGGGAAACAGTCAACCACATTTTAAACAAATGCAGCACAAAAGGAGCACAAGTGAATGCACCACTTAGTGAGGAAGAGGATCCACTGGGAATTGTGCAAGCAGCCAAAATTTGACCCCATTGCACAATACAGAATCATTACTGAAAAAAATGACTCGAACAAAATTCTCAGGGACTTTGACAAAAAACTGATCGCACAATTCAGCCCAGAAAACAACATCTAGTTTTATTTGATAAAGAGAAAATCCAGTTAGCAGACTTTGATATTACTGAAGATCACATCGCAAGTAAAAACTAGATAAATACCTAGATCTTGCCAGAGAACTGAAAAAGTTATAAAATATGAAAGTGATTGGGATAACAATAATAGGTGGCGTCCTCGGGACAATCTCAAAGAACTTGGAAAAAAGATAGAAGATCCGAAACAAAATTGAGACAGTCTTAACCATAACTCTGCTTGGACCGGCTAGAATATTTAGAAGAGTGTTAATTAACTATAAGAAAAGAACTTACCATCAAGTGGATTTTACCATTCCAGCGGACTACTCAGAGAAAATAAAAGAAAGTGAAAAGAATTGCAAATATCTGAATTTTGCCAGATACACCTTTCACCCGGGCTCACAATGAGTTGATTGTATCTCCTGTTGAGTGATAAGATGAACCCAAGAGTACTCCTTTATTTTCATTACTCCCATGTCCACTTTGATCCAGATTGGTAGTGCCTACAAGTGTCCCATCTATGGCTCTAATAGATCTACTTAAAAATGTTTCTTATTCGATAGGATCGTATGCAAATGAAAAACCTTTAAAAAAGACAACTATACACAAACTGTAAATATGAATGTACGATGAAAGCAATTCCCTAACCTAAAAGCATAAAAGAAGCCTTGACTGGTTGAGATGACGTTAAAATCAAATTTATTACACTGAATGTTTATTTGTTTAAATAATCCATTTTACCGATAATTCAGAACGCAGGAAGATAACTGTAGTACCTGAATAAAACTTGTTAAAATTCTGTATTATTAAAAATTACATCAGTAAATTCGATTATTGATTGATTATTTGACAATATTTTAGTATATAGTCGTCAGAACCCAAATAATATTGAATGTTGTCTCGATTTTCCAAATTAATCTGACGTCATCATGTTAGAAATTTGAATTAACACCCTCAACGATTCATTGTTGTATTTGAATGTTCAATGACAACAATTCCCTAACCTCTGATGATAAAATAATCCTAGACAGGTTATCATGCCATTACAATAAATCAATCAATCAGTTATAAAATCAATTGAAAAATCAATGGTTCTGCTTGCGATTATAAATCTTTTGCCTCTTGGAGAACTTGTTAAAAGGCTTGCGGTTTGATTTCATATTTTTGTCTTTCGTTGCTTCGATATTCTATCGAGCTTTTTCCGGCCAGACTGATGACTATATTTTTCAGTCAGTATATATACACAGCTGTCCGCCATAATACAGGAGCCAATGTTTTCGTTCTGTCTTTACAAAGCTGATCCTTGCCTCAAACACAAAGCACATTCTCAGCCCTCCTGCTAACACGAAGATCTGATATTTAATTAGTTACTTACGGTTTGATATATGAATAAGCACAAGACACGGCTTTTGTAACTTCCTTTTCGAGAAATCATATAAATAATCTTAAGCACTTCTTGATTTTTCGCCACCCGAAGGGAAGCAGGTGTACATATTAAAACAAATTGATTATAGAAGAGACGTTTTTATCTATCTATCTATCTATCTATCTATCTATCTCGTGACAATTTTCCATGTGAATGAGAATTCTCTAAATGAAAACCAGAATTCAAAATTCTATTTTACTTGAGGCTCAGGTAATGACCACAAATCTAGTTTGTTTGTTTGTTTAGTTGGTTGGTTTTATCGCATATCAACCATTGTAGGTAATTTAATGCCAAATCTATCTATCTATCTCTATATATATAGTTTTATTTCAGACTATTCAGTTTAGTATCAGTACGCAGTTTAAATGTCAAAAACTGTTCTATGTCAACCAATTTAATTGAGCATAAGTACACGGTTTAAATGCCAAAAACAGTTCTATTTCAAATAATTCAGTTTAGCATAAGTTCACAGTTTAGTTCTATTTGAAATATATGTGGGACCCTATTAGGTTCTACCACTCCGGGCCAGAGTGGACCTGGAAGCGATGGCAATAAAGAGGTACTCTGTATGTCCCGAATCCCCAGCATTACTGAAGCCTCACCATCATTATTTATTGTCATATCAGGACACTCGTTGGAGGGAATCTTACCCCTCTGCTGAGATGCAGTCAGTGTATTTTACAGCCCCAGCCGACTGGGCTATGCTTCACTTGATCGAAAAATTATATTTAAGAGTGTATGTGTATGAGTATAAGTGCATGTGTGTACCTCCTCCACTCATGCGCGCACAGACACACATATATGTGTGTGTGAGAGTGCATATATATATACTCGAGCTGTAATAGTTACTGTCGTTGGAAATGGATTCTTCTCCCTCCATCTAATGGTTAATAGTAGGACAGACTGGGCGCTTGAACCTTGGTATGGCAACCGGTCAAAGAAAAGGAAACCCAGATCTCAAACCAGCTGTACTTAACTAAAAAATTGATCTTGTGGTTGCATCCTGCTCATAGTGGAGAGGTTGGCTAAACGCATATATGTTTGAAATGAGAGAGAGAGAGAGAGAGATCTTATGCTTCCACTGTCTCTGTTCTTTAACAACATTTTCAAACTTCATATGGGAATATTGGATATTCTGACGAATCCATGATAGTTATATTAATATATATATATATATATATATGAGTATCGGGTGAAAAGTTCACAGGCTGACCAAGAAACTCATGGAATGTGACCAAATGAGGTCTATAGTCCTGCTTACGGTTCACATACTTCTTCCATTGGTGTTACAGGGCTTGGATCCTATTGGTCAAATGGTCAAAGAAGTCAACAACAACAGATATGAACTTATATTATTTGAACTTTTCAGCCCATCCCCATATATATGAGACTTCAGCCCTGGAGTTTTAAGGAATGTGGGATACTCCTTCATTGCCATTACTCCCAGGTCCACTCTGATCCGGAGTCCTATCTATCGCTCAGATCAGCTGCCATTTGTTTGCACACAGTTTAAGTAGTCAAACAGTTCTATTTGAACCATAGTAGGACTCAGGATCAGAGTGAACCTGGGAGTAATGGCAATGAAGGAGTATTCCTTATTTCATTATATGAAAACGTTTAACTGTGTGCAAACGATAATGTTGAATAGAATTATTAGTGTTAGATAGCAATACATAAAACCATTTAACTATGTGCAAGCAAATGAGCCCTGGCTTGTTTAAAATGTTACCTACAAAATATTTATTTAGAAATGATATATATATATATATATATATATGTATGTGTGTGGGGGGTCTGAGCGTGTGTTCGAGTGTGTGTGTGTGTGTGTGTGTGTGTGTGTGTATAAACAGGATCTGGCATTAAATAACCTATATTCCACAAAATCCCACCAACCAACAAACAAACCAACCAAGTATTATCTGTGCTTCGTTTCGGTATTTTATTTTTCAAAATAGGGTTTCAAACGTAAATCCTGATTAATTTTTTTTCGTTTTCATGTCGGCCCTGATTCGGTTACAGATTTGCTATACGAGTATACCTACTCAACAGAAACCGATTGATGCTATATAAAAACGTTCACTATGACGTCACTATATGTACCTTTTAGCCTATGAACCTACTCAACAGAAACTGATTGATGCTCTATTTTGTTTGCGATTTTTCGGACTGCTGTCCTCATCTTTAGTGCTGTCAGTTGTAGCACAACGTTTCAGTCACTCTATCCTCTACCCTTTTCCAGGTGTCCCTTGATTATCTGGGCATGTTTGATTGTTGATCAAATAAGGCCTTCAAGAAATATTGTGAACATATATATATATATATTCACTACCAGATCTTATAATCTGCTGTCTTTGTTTTCAATTCAGTCGTCTCAAAATACTTTGGTCTTTATTCCTCATTTCGTGTGCTTACTCGCACGTGCATCTGAGTAGGTAGCGTATTCCAGGCTTTAAAGTCAATGAAAAAGCCTGATCTTTAAGATACACTGGAAAATCCATTAGAATTTTATAGAATTACCAAACTTTTTGGCCCCTTTTGGAAAGGTTAAACACAAACTATTAATATTATATACGATTTATAAAACAATAAGATTACAAATGAATCCTAGTTATTAATTAAAACCTATTTGATTTCTCCTGACACCATTTGTTAATACATATTTTACATATTGCACGTTAATCATGCGTATTAACAATTTAACGTGATGTTTGCTATTTTGATGTTGTATGGATACAGAAACATATACATAAATTTGCATATATATGTGTGTGTGTGTGTGTACGCACGCACATGTGTCATATTTATACTTGCAGTACATATGCATGTATGTCAAGCTGATTTTTATTAATAGCATACTTGACAAAGTCTTTATGAGAAGAATATTTTTCTCTGACTAAGCTTAACTGAGGGACACTTAAATCTTAAAGTGGTTTTGCAAAAATGAGATATTTCCAAACTTCGGTGGAAACCAACCCAAAATGACATAACATTTTAATTCAAACCATTCAACACTTATATATATATATATATATATATATATATATATATATATATATATATAAAGTTAAAGTAGAAGACTTGGATGGTACAATGATTTTTGTGCTGAAGGAAGCTGCTGCTGATTCATTTCGTGAGAAAGGCATGAATCCATTTCTTCTCGTCCCTGCTATAGATAGATAATAGTTCAAACTGAACTCTGTAGACTTCGTAGGACTGAGCTTGGAGAAAAATTTGTGAAAACTGCCTCTGGTTTAGTTGTCTGGCAATGGATAGCAATTGCCTTAAAATATTGCAGTAGATGAGAATGGCAGATCATCGGTTTTCTCATGACACCTTCTTAGTAAAACCAGTAATATATTTTTTATACGCCAGCTTCAGATTATGTAATTTAATTTACCATACATAATAAATAATTTTTGTTCTTATTAATAGTGTTCCTGGTTGTTTTAGAAAAGTTTGTAACAGTTTTGAATACCAAGGATATTTAGATTTTTTCCGATGAAGTGTGTGACTGAATTCGTTATAATCATATACAATCCCTTGAAAAGGTTGTGATAAAACTTATTTCGGAAAGACTTCAAAATCTATGAAAAAAAAAAAAAACAAAAACAAAACGTATGAATGAACACATTCGAGATTTAAAAATATAAGCGGATAGGAATGCACTAGTGAAATATAATTTAGAAACCAAAGGATTTTAATTTTAAGGATTCTAAAATATTCGGTAATATACGTAATAAACAATATTGAAAGATAATTTCTAAATATACTTCTAATAAACAAAATCGTTTTTTTCAAAATACCTCCTAATTGAAATTAGTTCTAAAAAGTCATAATGTCCCTTATTTAAATTTGTGCTTTTTTAAAAATTAATTCATAATAGATTATATGTATATCTAATAGTTTCGTTATCATTTCTTATCAAAATATTTTCTAAACTTGATTTCAGATTTCAAACCACAAAGAAGTCATTTTATTTAACATAAAAAAGGATTTCAAACATGACTGTTATTCTTTAAGATCAAAAAATCATATTTCTTAGAGACGTTCGAAAATTTAAAAAAAAAAAAAGAGCTATAGCAAGACGTTATCCTTTTAAAATAATATTTTTCCGAAAACAATTTAATTGGAAATGAATGCTATGAATGATAATAGAATGCAAAGAAATTTTTTCGTTTCAGTTTTTCATTCGAAAATATTTTTCGGGTGAAGTATTTAACATCTATTATTAATCACCCAGAAGATGGTTTAACATGACAAAAACAAGCACGAGGGTTATTAAATAAGTTTCCAGACTTTTTTCGTGTGGGCACTTTTATTGATAGTACACACATGAAACTTTTGTCCCCTTCGAAGTAATCTCCTCCGGTTGCAATGCACTTGTTGTACCGTTCCAACAACTTCTTGAAGGCCACATGGAAGTCCTCTTGTGTGAGCGTGTCAATGGCCTTCGTCACAGCCTCTTCCATATCCTCAATTGTCTCATAACGATAGCCTCTGAGCTTAGGGAATAACCAAAAGTCACAGGGAGCAAGGTCTGGACTATAGGGAGGATGAGGAACTGTCTTGATGCCCATCTTGGTCAAATAGTCTGTAACAAGGATGGAGTTGTGGACTGGTGCATTATCCTGGTAGAAATGCCACTGACCGACTTGAAGAGAGCTGGCCTCTTCCGACGGATTCTCTTCCTGAACTCCCTTAAAACCTCAACATTGTAACCTAACCCTTTGGCCTACCAACTGTGGTGTATTGACTTTCTTACTCCTCCCATACCTCTCATCATCCCTCACAGACTCCCTGCCTTCCTTGAATCTCTTATGCCACTCAAAAACTCACGCTCGATTCATGCAAGATGATCGAAAAGCAGTCTGAAGCATTCCATACGTTACTGTGGCATTTTTAGCAAGTTTAAAATAGAATCTTATTGCATATCGTTCTTCTTAAGTGTCCTCACGTCCAGATTGCATTTTTGAAATTCACCAGCGGTGACAATCAGGCTTTAGTAGGGTGTATTCCAATTGCTGCTGCAACTGTTCATTTGAAGCTGAAATCATAAACATTGGCCAGTCATCTCATAAGATGTATAGCAATAACATACTGAATTTTCAAGAGTCTACGAGAATTTTAAATGCCTTTACAAAAAAGTCTGGAAACTTATTAAATGCACCACGTATGTGGGTATATATATATATATATATATATATATATATATACATCCTCTGTATGTTTTATTTTTTCATATTTTTCAACTTACATAACATCGGATTAATAATAAGTAAATATATATTTGTATATTAGTCATTATATATATTTAATAGCATAGAAGGTTGTCTGCTTTCATGCAGCTAAATATATATATATAAACTAATATATTTTAAATTATTATTATTATTATTATTATTATATATCTTTATCACAGATATTGAGCACTCTCCAAATTATATCGCATTTGGTTTGCCATAAACCAACGAAATGAGACAGAGACAACCAACACTGTAACACACACACACACACACACACACACACACACACATATATATATATATATATATATATATGTATTCTTCAGTCCAGTCAAACCGGAGTCGGGATTAATTCCGTTAGGACAATTAATATATATATATATATATATATATATATATATATATATATATATTGTGGGTCACTTGATATATAGACGAATAGTATATGTACAGAATATGCAAACAATTTTTTGGCAATTCTGTGTCCCTCATCGACATAAAATATGTGATTTTAGACTTTGAATTTAAACTCAAGCATGTTGGAAAGTGGAATAAAGATGTGACGTAGTGTTATATTTTGACCTTCGACCCAGCCCAAAAATGCTATTCCAAGGTGATGCACCGGAAGGAAGTGACACATTCCAATGGCCAGTAATCGAAAGAGATCGCATGGGCGGATTAAGGCTTATAATATGGGACACGGTGAAGGTCCCACGGTGCCACTACAGTGATGCACCGGAAGAAAGTGACATGTGAACTGCATGACAGTTATTTCCGCTTGATGATTAAACATTCGATTTCAAAGATCCAGTGGGCGATCGTGTGGGCGTTGAATTAATATATAAATGAGTTGAGTTGGGTGCCAAAGCAGTTGCCAGTAGAATTCCTGACAGCTAGAGACCAGATGTGGTAGGGAAAGCCACACCCGACCGAGGGTGCCCTCGGAAACCCCCGATGGAGTGGACCCCAACATCAGGAGAACAAGAAAGACACAACGTGACGGTCATAACAGTGGGGTCAAAATATGAAGTTTATGTTCGGTCTCCAGCACCCTCTCACATGCAAACCTTGAACAACCCTTTCGAATCCTTGCAATAAAGTGATAGGTAAAAATATTGTTAAAGAAGTCTTCTTGCGTCGTTTCTTCCTGCGTCCTTCATTATTGCGTCTGTTATCATTGCGTCGGTATGTATCCAGCATATATATGTATATTTCTGCATGAATCAGAAGCTGACTATACAACAATAGAAAATTAGTGAGTAATGCGTTTGTGAACAGTTTCGTTAGGATACATGCATTGAAAGAAACAAAAATTAGTTCCTGTCAATTTCTAATTTACCGAATCTTGACAAAAAGCATCACTGATTTAATCACTTTGGTTTGGTTTGGTTTCTTTGTTTAATGGCATATCAACTTTCTTGGGTTATTAATTGCCTATCTAATTCTTGAAGAAGATCAGTTGATGTATTATTTAACCCATAGATAGGGTAATGAGAGGGTTCATGGCTTTCCTAAGGCCATTAGTCCAAAATGAATGTAAAAGTGCGACTAGACAGTTTCGTCACTATTTTCTTGAAGGGTTATAGAGATGAAAAAAGAGAATAATTTTATTTATTGAATCATTTATCAACGTTAAAAGGTTCGGTTTTTAAACCTTCATCAGGGCGTGTGAGTTATCAAATGAAACGAAAAAGATGAGAAAATTTTAAAACAATCTATTTCCGTTAGTAGCGTTCTGTTTCAAATTTGTTTGACGTGAATAACGTTCTAAAACTAACTGAATAAGTAAATAAATCTGACTGTATGAAGGACAGTTAAAAAAAACAAAATAATCCCAAATTTGATGAATTTTTAATGAAAGTCGACGTTGAACGTTTCGGCTGTAATAACCTTCATCAGGACTTTAAATTCATGAAAAATCTTGTTAAAATAGTGATGGATGTTTGATGAAATAACAGGAAAAAAGAAAGTGTATATAAAAAGAAAGATTAATAACAGCATATTCAGCGTGTTCCATACCCACAATTAACGCCATGTGCGAAATAGACATGGCATGTTGGTAACATATATACATAGAACATAGGAATCTCGAAATTCGAAAACACGTAACGACTTCTTGTTCAGGTACGAAACCTTTTTATTAAGTTTGAGTTAAAGGTTTCGACATAAGGAGGAGAGACACAATCTTGCTATGCTGTCTTATTCATCTGGCCCCCATCTCGTGCGGCACCCATAGGACGCAAACTCGCCTATGCGAGCTCGTGAAAGTCGACCGTCTCCGTTCGGCGTCTAATTTTAACTTTCTTCAAATTCTCAAAAACCTCCGCGCGCTTCCGGTGCGTGACGTCACCCGCACTTTGTCACCCGTTTCATCATCTCAGGCTATTGTGACATCTCTGAGTGACATGTCCGCTCTCTGCGCGCGCACGCGTTACCACCTGCATCAAGTTTGCACCTAACTAACCCATGTGCTGAGCCGAAAGGTTCTCAGCCTAACTAAACCCAAAGGCATGAACCGAAATCCCTCTGCTATTATATTACAAGCGTTCTTATTTTTGAAATTATATTACGTTGTTGTCACGTGGGCTGATGTTTGAAATTTGTTGGGTTTCTAAGGGATTTTTAAAAAATAATACATTCTATCATAGTTTTTATCATCTTCTATTATATCCCATCCGTTTCTATTTTAACTTGATTTTTCATGAATTTAAAGTCCTGAAGGAAATTATTACAACCGAAACATTCAACGTCGCCATTCATAATGAATTGATCAAATTTTGGTTTATTTTGTATTTTTACGACTTTCCTTCATATATATATATATATATATAGACACATGAAAATTAAGCAATTTATATTAAGGGAACGTAATCTACATCTACAAAAGCGTTTCACCTATATTATTCATACGTTACGTAAGTCTTTCCGTTCTCTTTCGTCTGATTTATAATCGTTTTAACAATGCAACATTACTTGTTTTGCTTTGATTTGATTTCGAACACAGAATGAAAGTGAGAGAAGGCGAAAAATTATATAAATACAAAGATCTTACCAGAGGACAGAAAAACTTAGGCAACACAAAGGTAATTTTAATGCAATTGCAGATGGAATCTTTGGAACATTCACCAAGAGTTTAGAAAATAAATTCAATAAACTGGAAATTAGATTTGGTTTGGTTTGGTTTAATGGCATATCAACCATTGTCGGTTAATCAATGTCAAATTCATTTTTATACACATAAATAGTTCTATTTCAATCAATTCGGTTAAGTATAATTACATAATTTAAATATCAAAAACAGTTCTATTTCAAACAGTTCAGTTTAGAATAAGTATAGTTTTTGTTTATACACAGTTAGATGGCAAAACAGTTCTATTTCGAACGCTTCAATTTAGCCAGTGTGGACCTGGGAGCGATGGCAATGAAGGGATCTCTACATCCCCCAAAGCTCCCGTATTACTGAAACCTCATCATCAGATTGTTTTGTGTCATATCCAGGACACTTATTGGGGGAGTCTTGCCCCTCTGCAGAGATTCAGTCAGTGTATTCTGCAGCCCAAGCTGACAGGGCCATGGAAATTAGAGGAAGAAATAAAACTATCTAGACCACAGCACTCCTAAAATCATCTAGAATACTTCGAAGAGTCCTATCAACCTGAGGAAATTTGCTGTTCCTAAAACTCCCGTGAAATCAGAGCTGCTGTTAAAAACTTGCTCAGATTAAAATAATCAAAAGAATTCGATAAACAGGAGGAAATGTTCCTGGATCCTTATTAACTATACAATGAATCAGTCATTTTTTTTTCATTGTTCTTTTCCTGCCCTTCTTTAGATTTATCCCACGTCTCCACTCCCCGACTGAATAGGTACTAAATAATCATAAAATATGACTAATTAGTCAGGATTTCATTAATTTTATGATGCCAAATTATGTCTTACCATTGTTTGTGACGGGAATTAACAATTTGTTATTTCTCATTACTCACATTTGCAGGGAGTGGGAAGAATGCCACTTGTCACGGACATAAAAATACTTTAAGATTTAGGAATGGTTAAGTGCGAAATGCTGGAATTATATTTGCTTCTTTGATAAAAATCAGGATCTAAAATATGCAAGTACCAAATAAAAAGCAGCCGTTGTGGCTTAGGCACAACCTCCTCCTCCTCCAATTCACTCCTCTATATTTGTGTGCATATATATATATATATATAAAGAACACAGATATACACACACAAATATTCATCCTCAAGTGATGCTGAAAAGCCCTTGGCACAACCAAGTAGGTTATTAGCTTTTTATTAGTTTGTTTTTTTATTTTCATTGAATTTTATTGTGTTAAAAACTTGTGGAATCATGTGCAAAGTGTGCTGAACAGCCGGCTGAATCTATGGAATGGCATGCATATTTCATGGCTATTGTTAATTTCCTTGGTCAGGCTGAGAACTTTTCAGCACATCCCAACACACACACACACACACACACACACACACACACACACACACATATCTATATATATATACAGTCATCCACAGACAGACTGTTTCGTTGTATCACAACTCTTCAGTGTGGCTAGACACGCAGGACGCTTCAAGCTGGGATCGAAACCCGACTAAATTAATGATAGACATGGTATTTAACCGCTCTGCCATTTCGGCTTAGGATTTATAACACATATGTATTAGCTTTCGATTGATTATATTTTTGCGCTATCGGATACCAGAGGGCTCAATTCGGGTGTACACAATATATGGTTTGGTTTGTTTGTTCAAATCGCATATCAAACTTCGTGGGCAATTTAATACCAAAGCCATCTTTGTAGATTATCAATCATCATCACCATTATCAATTTGCGCTGAAACCACGGGATTCCCTGACTCTATCTCTTGCCGTCAATCCCAATCATTTTTCATTCTTGGCAGATCTTCTAGAATGCATCCTGTGTCCGTACAGAGCTGATGAAAATCAGTCTTTGCTGATCGGCCAACACTGTCACGTTCATGTTCAAGAGTTCATTAGAAAATATCTTGTTCGTCTTGCTTAAATGGTTTGTCAGATGCAAGGCAGGCGGCCGTACAGCTGTTCTTTTTTTTTAATGTGTATTGCTTTCAGGATCTGTTCTTGACAAAAGAACAGTCATGGAACCACTTCATCCATAGCTCTATATTCATCTGAAAATGAACGTAACAGCGTAACAGGAGTTAGAATTCGCTCTCTATGATGTCACACACTGGCATATTAGCCACTGGGACTCGCCCTTATATATATATATATATATATATATATAAAGGTCTGTTGAGTTTTGTTTCAATTATATGAATTTGGTCGGTATGGAATTTATAAACTTTATAAATTAGTTATCATATTTGAGCACTCCTGCAGATTTATAAGAATCCTCTTATATATTCTCAAAATGAATCATTCCCAACTCATCTTCTTTGAATATATATATATATATATATATACAAGAGGTATTAAAATGTTATGAGACTGAAACTATTTACCAAAATTCAAAGGAACTAGAAATGGAATGTTAACTTTCTTCAAAATAGTCCTTAGTTATCCAGCACATTTATTCCAGCGAGTTTTCTATGGACCGAAGCACCTTTGAAACTCCTCTGTTAATATGGTGTGAAGCTATATTGCCGTATTTCTTTTAATATCCTCCATGTCCTCAAATTTGTTTAACCTGAGATGAATTTTCAGTTTTGGAAAGAAAAAAAAAGCTCATACTGAACTAAATCTGGTAAGTGTGGAGGGTGCTTGCATGTGTGGAAATCTGTGTGCTGTCAAAAACATCTCATTAGTGGGTGCCCGTGGTGTAATGGTTATCATCGTAGGAAATGGACACGGCAAAACGAGTTCAAATCCTGGACGAGACTGTTGGCATTTCATATAGTACTAATTCCTTTGGGAAAGGTATGAATCCAATTATTCTCCCTCCAGCTATGGGTAAATAGTAGGGCAGACTGGTTTCTTCAGCCTTAGTGAGGCAACTAGTCTAGGAGAAGAAAAACTCTGAATTCAAACCTGTTAAACTCCGCTTAAAAATTGACCTTGTGTCATATTCTGTCCGAGCGGAGGGGTTGGTAAATATGGTCAAAAACATCTCATTCAAAAAATGTATCGAAACTGGCTTTATAAGTTTTTTTTCAAATTGACACTGACTCATATAGACTTTTAGACAGCAGTGTAAATGAACAAACATCACTTTATTGTAGGAGTTGCGCAGTTGTACATATGTCTTTGATGGAATTTTAAATCTTAAAATTAAAAACAAATTAAAAATTCGATGTTAATATCATTTAATTATACCTTGTATAAAGAAAAATGTGCGTGAGTGTATATATATATAATTTGCTTTGTTAAATATAGAAGTAGATAAAACTCATGCACACAGAGACATATGTGTGTATGTGTGCATGTGTGTGTGTGTGTGTGTGCATGTGTGCATGTGTGTGTGTGTATATGTGTGTGTGTGTATATGTGTGTGTGTGAGAGAGAAATTATGTCAGGAAACTAAAAATTGTTGATGTATTTATTTGATACAGCATTTCGCTGTCTACGAATTTCAGCAAATAATGATCTTAAAAATAAGAAAGAATACTGAAAAGATAATACTGTCTACAATGTTGCCATGGAAACCTAACCGGGAGTGACAATAGAATTTTTAAAATAAGGAAACGAAAAACTTTTGAAACTGACCGTTATTTAATCAATGAAATTAGAAGATTTGAAGATATTGTGTTGGGTCAGCATGCTGTATTCGGCTAATACGAAGCTATTGCACCTATAACCTGTGCTAACATTCCATTATATTAGCACACAGCATGAAATTCGACTATAGTTGCATTGAGCACAGATATTGGAATTTGATTATCGTTGCTCATGGCACAGGCCGATGAATTCATTTTGACAGCACTAGAAATTTGACTATTTTTGCTCACGTTATGGGGCTTGTAATTGGGGAATGTTTTCATACTGCTCGGTACAAGAAATTTGACTATATTTGCGCACGGCCTGACACAAGGAATTAGACGGTGCCTGCACACGGTACGGCGCTAGAAATTCGACTATAGTTGCATATGGCAGAGCACCAAGAATCTAATATATTTTGACTTAGAAAAACGTTAGGAATCCGACTATAATTGTATACGCCATGACTATAGGAATTTGACTATAGTCGCAAACGGCAGTAAAAGGGTTAAATAACCAGATTTTTCAGCTATCCGCTATCGCTATGGTAGATTTTTATCGGCTAAATTGGAAAAAAGAATCAGCCCGATCTCGCCGACAAATGGCTAATTTGGCAACCCTGCTTCCTTTTTGCTGCTGTTTATTTCATCTTGTGGACTCGCTTCTTGAAACGAAGAAATTGGTTATCTTTTCATTGTTTTAACGCTCTCTCTCCCTCTCTCTCTCTCTCTGTCTCTCTGTCTCTCTGCTCCTTCTTCCCACTTCGTGCCTTCGATCTGTCTTTTTCGTTTCATTTCTTCTATCTCTGCCCCAAGGAGTGAAGAAAAGAAACGAAAGGAAAGAGCTGAAACTCCTCCCCCCTTCCTCCCGCACGTTCCTTCTTCACCATCCCAGACTACATCTGTTATTTGCTTTCTCAGTTTGCTCCGGTCCATCAATACCAATTCAGCTTCTCCAAAGATCGTTCTCTTCGGATTCTCTTTACTTCTTTAACAACCCTGACTTTTCTTACATCTAATGAGTTGTTAGATAAAATCCCTTGGTATGTGCAAATGGCTAAGATATAATCAGACTGTTCGTTCCTTTGCCTCTTGTCTTTTGGAGTTAGGTTCCTCAAAGAATGGTGCCAACAGCTATGGCTAATTCCCAAAGTGGGTGGCCCTTAATTGTTGTATTTCCTTGATGTTCACTTACCTGGTGGCATCTACGATGTGATGTGGTCGGGGGTGGTCAATTAACTGATATGATGATTTAATTGTATTCGGTAACTTTTTAAGGGCCTAAATCTCATCGCATATTTAATTGGGATATTTGGAAAGTAATGATCAGTCATTTCTATTTAAGGTTTGGTTTCTTTGTTTTTAATGATATATCAACCTTCGTTGGTTATTTAATCCCAAAGCCATCCTTGTAGAAGAACAGTTGTGGGTACTATTTAACCCATATCTAGGGAATGGGGGGGTTCATACCTTTCCTAAGGGTATTAGTCCGAAAGTGAACGTAATAGCGCTACTGGAATCTGAACTTGTCGCTGCTCCGGATGTTAGTCACTTCGTTTTTCTGTTTAAGACTGAAATCATTTTAAAAAATTAGCCAACGATTTTTTAACGTTTTTATCTAAGTTTAAATTAATTAATGATGTCAATGTTACATTTCTATTGAATTGTTTTAATCAAGATGGTCACACGTCCTCGCTAAGTGGCAAGCCTCTGAAATTAGTTGACCCGTACATATACATCGTAGTAAAATCTCAGCAACAAAAAGCGCTGTCAACTTATGCAAAGATAAAGCTTGGGCTGCTATTGACAAGTTATCGACCATATGGAAATCTGATATTTTTGATGAAATAAAACAGGAATTCTTTCAACCTGAAGCTGTGTCAGTACTACTATATAGTTGCACCCCTTGGACTCTACCGAAACGTCTGGAGAAAAACTACATGGGAACTACACTATGATGTTGTCTAGAACAAATCGTAGAAGTTGCACCCTATAAAACAGCTGCTGTGCAGCCACTTACCTCCCATCTCACAAACCATCCAAATAAGACGAAGACAGGTTAAGCACTGCTAGAGAAGTAAGGATGAACCCGTAAGCGACGTTCTCTTATGAACTTCAACACATAGACTTACCAGTATTGGCTGACCAGTAAAAACTTACATTCATAAGCTTCTGTGATGACACTATATGCCGTCTAGCGGACTTACCATGAGCTATGGCTGTTAGGGACGGATGGAGAGAGAGAGAGAGAGAGAGAGAGAGAGAAAGAGAGAGAGAGAGTCAAAGGGAATCCGTGCTGTCACCTTACCTTGATGATATTGATGATAATGAAGGTATCTTATCAATGCCTGAGAAAAAGGCATGAACCTCGAAACATCTGAGATAAATAAGTACGCCCAGACAAAAATACATTGTGATGTAAGATTTTGGCAATTTTTATCAGACAAGTTTGACAATCCCGTCAGCTTCATCTTAGCGTAATGGTTATCGCCGCAAGAAATGTAACCAGCGACCCGAGTTCAATTTCTGGACGAGGCTGTTTGCGTTTCACGTCGCACTTGGATAAATCATAAATCCATCTGTTCTCCTTCAACCCAGCTGTGAATAAATAGTTGGGCAGACAGGGTTCTTTAGCCTTGGTTTGACAATCTAGGAGAAGGAAAATTCTGAATTCCAACCTGCTTTACTCCGCTTTAAAATTGACCTTGTGTCTTATCCTCACTGTGGCAGAGGGGGTGGGGTAAATACATTGCTTTTAAAGCAATTTGTCGATGATTTTGCGACGGCGCTATTCTTATATCATCAGCATTATCTATTTTCTATCTTACGTTCAATACTTTCTGAATAGATAAATAAAAGCAAAAAATAAATAAAAGATGAAATAAAAAAAAATGTTTCTCTGCTCAAGTTGGAGAGAGAACATTTACACCTCTCAGAAATATCTGTAAAAAGTTATTTTTCTTCGACACCAAAGATACGAAGATTTAATTATTTCTACTGGAAATATTAAACCATCAAACCCGATATGGTAATAAATCAAAATCTACAACATAGAAACTTTGTAACAAAAAATACGAATATGCGGCTGCCTAAATATAAATACTCTCGTGACACAAAATTCTATATCGTAAGTATATTTTCAAGACAAACATTTTTTTTTTTTGCAATTTGCTTAGAGGGCTTCAATGCTGTTGAGTTGGGGTAAAGAATAGTACCAAATAATATCCGTTTTTATTGAATAATGTACCACTTGAAATGATAAAATCCTGGTTTATAATAAACTTACAAAAAACTTTTAGTGGTTTATTTATGGGGAATGGTGTATGTTTGAATTTCTGAGATATCTTATTCTTTTTTCGAAAAGAAACTAAAGAAAACATTTTCTCTTTGATTCTTATCATAGACAAGTTTTCCATTACTCAACCCACCTTAATGTTCTTTCTCAGTAAGGCTTAGAACTTTTTGAACAAACATCCAATCTATCTATCTATCTATCTATCTATAAAAACCTTCATCAAATGATGGCTATGTGAACCTGTTTTCGGAGCCAAAATAACATATATATTAGTTTTTTTCCCCCCCCCCTTTTATTTTTTTTTATATTTTTATTTTTTTTATTTTTTTATTTTTTATTTTTTTATTTTTTATTTTTTTATTTTTTTTTTTATTTTATTTTATTTTATTTTATTTATTTATTTTTTTTTTTTTAATTTTATATTTTTTATTTTTTATTTTTATTTTTTATTTTTATTTTTTTTTTTTTTTTAATTTTTATTTATTTTATTATGTACACATGGGAAGCAGCATGATGTACGTTAAGGTATTTGAATAAACCAATGGACGACCAAAGTCAATACCCAAATGGGTCCTGGACGTGAGTTTGACGACTTTTCGCTCAGGATCGACAGTTCGATCGGGGAACTACTGCTGCTCCTCTATAAGAGTGGCTTCTATAGAAGAGAACAAAACAGCCATCGAAAGATAACCATGACCCACACTCAAACCACTTACACAAACCGCATCGCTCTTCGCGCGGGTAAAAAAGGGGCGCGTCCTGCTGAGGTTGGAGCCCTGGCCTCGGTGTTCGAAAAATCAGCTACAGAGCTCAAACAATCAAAACTACTAAAATGCAAGCAAACACTACAAATAGCCACATTTAACGTAAGAACCTTAAATAGAATAGGACAACTCCCAGAGCTAATCGCATCGGCCGAAGAACATAAAATAGACATAATATGCATACAAGAACACAGATACACACACACAGAAGATATCAAATATCACGAAACTAGCAATGGATGGTCGCTCGCCACTGTATCCGCATGGAAAAACTCTGTCAACGCCGCAGTGGGAGGGGTAGGATTGCTTATAGGACCTAGAGCACTAAAAACGCTTAATAGCATAGAGAAAATACAACCTAGAATGATGGTAGCTACATTTAACGGAAACCCCAGAGCAACAATCATCTCATGCTACAGCCCCACCAATGTTAGTGAAGAAAATGAAATAGTCACCTTCTACGATGAGTTATCCTCATTAGTGCGTAGCATCCCGAAACACAACATGTTAGTCATTGGCGGAGACATGAATGCACAAATCGGGAAAAACGGAAACAACAAATACAGCCTCCACAACACGTCAAATAGAAATGGACAACATCTAACAGATTTCATGATAGAAAATAGATTAGCATGCCTCAATACAAACTACCAAAAAAGAGAGGGCAAACTATGGACATACACGTACGCAAACAATACTAAAGCTCAGATAGACTACGTCCTTATAAACAAGAAATGGAAGAATAGTGCATTGAATTGCGAGGCATACTCCTCTTTTGAGGGTGTGTCCACCGATCACCGAATAGTC
This sequence comes from Sepioteuthis lessoniana, assembly GCA_963585895.1. Classification (NCBI taxonomy): domain Eukaryota; kingdom Metazoa; phylum Mollusca; class Cephalopoda; order Myopsida; family Loliginidae; genus Sepioteuthis; species Sepioteuthis lessoniana. The sequence goes on along the minus strand of OY757922.1, from coordinate 48,097,361 downwards.
ACAGCGAAAATACGGTTAAGCCTACGAAAAAACGACAAACGAACAGCGACCACCAAACACTATGACTGGGCCCTATTAAACAACAAAGATGTCAGAGATAAATACGTATTAGAATTGAGAAACAGATTCGAAACACTACAAGAAAAGACGGAAAAAAGTACACCAAACGACGAATACGAAAATTTTGTCAATGCACACCTTGAGGCAGCAGCAAAATACATTCCAACAAAAATTAAAACTAAATATAGAGTCCCATGGGAAACCTTAGCGGTGAGAGAAAAACGTGCACTAGTGAAAACAGCCTCCAAAAACTATCGAAAAAACCCAACAAACACAAATGCCTTAAAACTAAAAACGGCACAATATCAATTAGCAGGCATATATATAAAGGAACAGACAGAATACATTCAAAATCAGATAGATAAGATCAGAGACTCGGTAGAAGATAGACAATCTAGAATTGCCTGGCAAACAATAAACGAAGTGAGCAGAAGAAAGAACACAACCAAAGCAAAACTTAAAGCAGGAAACCAACAAGAAAGAATAAAACTGTGGAAACAGCACTTCGAAAACTTACTTGGAAACCCACCAAAAATAACGCATGAACCAATCACCAGAATAATTAGCAAACAATTAGACATTAAACTTGGACCGTTCACACAAGGAGAACTCGACTCGGTTCTCAGAAAAATTAAAAATAGGAAAGCTGCAGGACTGGACGAAATTCCCCCGGAAGTATGGAAGACCAGACAATTCGACGACATACTGCTCCGACACTGCAACGCAGTATACAATCAAAATCCGATAGATAGATGGACGAAGGGATGCATACTCCCCTTCCCTAAAAAGGGAGACCTCGGATTAGCCAAAAACTACCGAGGCATAACACTTACATCCATAGCTGCCAAAATCTACAATGCCCTACTACGAAACCGCATAGAACCCAAAATCGACAACATACTTAGAAAAAACCAAAATGGCTTCCGAAGAAATAGATCTACGACCTCACAAATACTAACCATCCGCAGAATCCTTGAGGGTGTACGGGCAAAGAACCTACAAGCGACATTAATATTTGTCGACTTTACCAAGGCTTTCGACTCCATTCACAGAGGAAAGATGGAACAAATCCTACTAGCGTACGGCATACCTAAAGAAACCGTAGCGGCAATAACGATTCTCTATAGAAACACTAAAGTAAAAGTACGATCACCAGATGGAGACACAGAATACTTCGACATTGTAGCAGGAGTACTACAAGGGGACACGCTGGCTCCGTATCTCTTTATCATTTGTCTAGACTACGTACTTAGAACATCGATTGACAAAATCAAAGAGAATGGCTTCGAACTGACGAAGAAAAGAAGCAGAAGATATCCCGCAACAACAATTACCGACGCCGACTACGCCGATGACATAGCGATACTGGCAAATACACCTGACCAAGCCGAAACACTTCTGCATAGCCTGGAACGAGCAGCAGCAAGCATAGGCCTCCATGTTAATGCACACAAAACGGAATATATGTGCTATAACCAAACAGGGGACATCTCCACTCTAGAAGGAACCCCTCTTAAACTAGTAGACAAATTCACCTACCTAGGAAGCAGCGTCGAATCAACCGAAAAGGACATCGAAACGAGGTTAACGAAAGCATGGACAGCTATCAATAGGCTATCGACTATATGGAAATCAGACCTAACCGATAAAATGAAACGCAGTTTCTTCCAGGCAGCGGTCACATCGATACTGCTATATGGATGCACTACATGGACGCTAACAAAACGGCTGGAGAAGAAACTAGATGGCAATTACACAAGAATGCTGCGTGCAATCCTCAACAAGTCCTGGCAGCAACACCCCACAAGACACCAACTGTACGGCCACCTGCCCCCTATCACGAAATCTATTCAAGTTAGGCGAACCAGACATGCAGGACATTGCTGGAGAAGCAGAGATGAACTCATAAGAGATGTACTCTTATGGATCCCCACACACGGCCGCGCAAAAGCAGGACGACCAGCACGAACGTACATTCAGCAGCTATGTGAGGATACAGGTTGTTGTCCTGAAGACCTACCTAGGGCGATGAACGATAGGGAGGAGTGGCGAGAGAGGGTCAGGGATATCCGTGCTGCCAGCACGATATGATGATGATGATGATATATACTCAATAGCATGGATGCTTATCTGAGACCATTTCATTCATCATTATCTGCTTGATGATAGCCGTAGAAAGACGGCATAAAACCAATGGTTTCAGATTAGGATTCATGCTATTGAATATATATAAAAATTAATATATATTTGATCATTATTATATTATATAATAGCTTTATCACAGATATTGAGCACTCACCAATTATACCGCATTTGGTCTGCCACTAACCCACCAAGGGAAATAGTGACAACCATATCCTGTTATATATATTTATATATATATATATATAGCAAACATATGAATCAACAAAGCAGTATATAAACAAAAAGTAATTAAAATCTCACCTTCTTATTGTCGTGTCATGACTATAAGTTTCACGTATCAACTATGGAACGAAAGGCACAATCGTGTGTTAGAACTTTATTTGGAGGAAATTGACGATTTTCACATAAACGCACACACACATATTTCTTACATATATATATACTTTCCCCTTACATACACACACACACACACACACACATATATTTCTTATACATATTTTCACATATACACACTCAAAAACACATATTCATTTGATTATGACCATTAACTAAGCCAAAGCTCGGCAAATACATTGCAAAGGTGATTTGTTTATAGTGGTGAAAGGTTTTGTAGAACCAGCTAAACATTTTAGATGAGCTGATAATAGAAAAATGATGCAACACTGCGCCACATATTCTCAGGGTTGGAATTCAGCGTTTTTCCTTCTCCTAGATTAGTTGCCTTGCTAAGGCTAAAAAAAAAACAGTCTGCCCTACTGTTTACCCATAGCTTGGCAGGGACCAAAAGAAATAGAATCAGCAACCTCGTCCGGGATTTAAAGTCTGATCGTCGAGTCCATTTTCATCCCCAACCAATATACACGTACACATGTACGCGTGTCCGCGCAAGCAAGAGCGCGCACACAAACACACACACACACACACACACACACACATAAATTTCTTACACATATTTTCTTCGTACACTTCCCCCACATACATATATATATATTTCTTACGCATATTTTTCCACAAACACACGCACACATATATATTTTTTACATATATTTTCCACACACACACACACACACACATACACACACATACACACGTATATATTTCTTACAGATATTTTCTACATATACACCCCTCCACACACATATATATATTTCTTACACATATTTGTCCACAAACACACACGCATACATATATTTCTTACCCATATTTTTCCATGTACACACACACACAGATATATATATACAGACAACACAAATTAAAACTATATATTGCAGCAAATACTTTAAGCATCATCATGACTCTAATGATTTAAAACAACTTGATGAAACATTAATTAAAAATATTAAAAAAACTAAATAACTGAAAGTTTAATAATTTGATATTCCAAATTTAAAATTTAACTTCAAGAATTTTCGAAGTTCAACAACGTTGACGTATGAAACGAAAGGAAACACTAACATAGATCAAAATAAATCTAACAAAATCAAACGCCAACTCATGAAAATAGGTTTCTGTTTCGTTTGTTATTACATCACTATAACTGAACAATAATAATAATAATAATAATAATAATGGGACCAACTATACCAAAGCAAGAATAGATACGACGCAACAAAACAGCAAATGTAGATTGCGGTGATAGAGATGAAACAATCACTAATATAATAAGAGGATGCAGCAAATTAGCGCAAAAAGAGTATAAGACTAGGCACGACTGGGTTGGGGAAGGTGATCTACTGGGAACTGTGCAAGAAGTTTAAATTTGACCATGTGAATAAGTGGTATATGGACAACCCGGAATCTGTCCGGGTGAATGAGACACACAAAATTCTTTAGGATTCTGAGATACAAACGAATCATCTAATATCGGCCAGACGACCAGATCAAGTAATAATAATAATAATAATAATAATAATAATAATAATAATAATAATAATAATAATAATAATAATAAAGAGAACCAACCAAATAATGAACTTTGCCATTCTGGCTGACCACAAGGTAAAACTGAAAGTAGGCGAAAAGAGAAAAAGGTACCTGGACCGTACACGGGAACTAAAAAAACGATGGAACAGGAAAGTGACGGTGATACCAATTGTAATCAGTGCGCTCAGTACTGTCACCAAAGGATTGGTAAAGGGTCTGGAAGAACTGGAAGAACTGGAATCAGGAACACGAGCGGAGACCATTCAAACTGCAGCATTATTAAGATAGGCCAGAATACTGAGAAGAGTCCTGGAGAACTGAGGAGACTTTCTGTTATTCAAACTCCAGTGAGTTGAGATGGTGAGGTAAAAAGCTTTCAAAGGAGTGAAAATAACTAGAATACACCCGTCAATAATGACGGTTGAATTTGATATAAAATGTCTTTTTTATAATCCAAATTTAAAAAAAAAATAGCATCGAAAAAGAATAAATCAATAAATGAAAAGTACCTTGCATGTTATTGTAATAAAAAAGACAATTTGAATGTAGCAAACTTTGAAATATCTGAAAGATCAAATTATCTGTGTCTTTGATAAATGGAGACTCTCTCACTTTCTCTCTCTTCCTTATTGCTGTCAATGTAGATTCATAAGAAGCATAGCCAAGAAGACGAACTCAAAAAGTGAAGAAACCGTTCCGTTGTGACATCAGCCTACTTTCCCAACAGCCTGTCTGTTTTCTTTTCCTTTCTCTTTCGATGTGGCAAGCCACAAATCACATTCTTTTACACTTCAATTTTTTCTTTCTTTAAAGATTACAACAAAAACGGTAGAGATTTCACCATCCGTTCTTTCTTACTTTCTTTCTTTTTCAGTTAAATTTTTTCTTTCTTTAAATATTACAACAAAAACGGCAGAGATCTAACCGTTCTTTCTTTCTTTCTTTCTTTCTTTCTTTTATTACTTCCTTTTTAAAATACTGTGCATACAGACACATAGAACGCTACACTTGTGTTTTATCAGGAGATAGTAATAACCTAAGAGCAACAATCGGATTTTCGGATAATATCAGGAAATTTTTTGTTCAATAAACTTCTTGGATCTTTTATGGTATGAGTCTTATTCAGTTTTATATTTCGTGTTTTCGGCTTTCCATCCCTTGGTACCACTAGCAATTCTTTGGAATATACAAGTACTTTTATTTAAACTTGAAAAACTTAAAACACATAGTCACTATGTGTCGTTTTAATTTCTCTGCTGTACTTGCCTATTAGGTGTGCTCAATCCATAACATCGCGAACTCTCTTTGTAGATTTGGTGTTTGGCCTTTTTTTCTTCATTTCTTGTCGGCCAACAAGATTCGCAATTCTGTTTGAAGGCAGTTTAAGAACAGTTAAAAGACTTGGTGTGTTAGCTATCGAAAAGGGAGCTTTCGGGTCACCCTTGACTCGGGTTGCCAACTTTAATTATATTTGGATTAAATTGAGATGCTGAGATGCTGATGATACTGAACGCAAAGAAAAGAGAATATCATCAAGAGGAAGAGAATATTAAAAAAGATATGGTATCTTTGTTTAATGGTATATCAACCTTTGTAGGTTATTTAATGCTAAAGCCGTTCTCCTAGAGAAACAGTAGTGGTACTATTTAACCCATAGCTAGGAGGATAAGGGGGTTCATACCTTTCCCAATGGTATTTGCCCGAAAGTGAACGTAATAGCGTGACTGGAGTACGAACTCGCTTACTACGATTCCGCAGTCCATTCTAACAATTTCTTTGTTTTTATATGTAGGGCTCTTTGGATTTGTAAAGTAAAGTAAAGTAAAGTTGGTGACCATAGTCGAGGGTAACCCGAAGGCTCCCTTTTCGATAGCTACTACACCAAGGTGTAGGGGAGGGCGCTACTCCTTCCCTGGATTGCTCTACTTTACCCTTGATCCGTACCTTATAATGCTGAGTGTTAAGCAAGGAGGCATCAAGTACCATTTTTTGAGTCTTTGGTATGACTCGACCTGGGATTGAACCCAGGTCTCCCGGGCCATTGGCGAACACTCTAACCGCTAGTGGTGTTTTCAACTAAAATTCTTTTAAATTTGGATTTGGGAATGGAGTGGCTTTTAAGGTGTAGGCCTATAGAGCTAAAATTATAAATGTGCCTTGTAAGACGTCTTGAAAGAATTGTTGTGGTAAAACCAACGTACATATCATTTTCGTTGGAGACAGTCTCTCAAGGTACATGTGAACATATATACGACGTTTGTCATATCAAGAAGTTCAGTGGAGGTGGAAGAGTTATTGGAAATAATTAAGTTGGAAGTTTAAAAAACAGTCTTTACGCTTGCAAACAACCCCTGATGATGGCCTATGAAAGGTCCGAAATTGCTCGGGACAATATCGGTAAATTCATCTACCAGCCCCAACTAAAAACCAAAACACTTGTCAGGAAACTTGAAAGGATCATAATAAAATCATATAGGCAAAATGTGTCTTTATTATTTAATCAACATGCCTAAATGAAGAAATGCTGCTTTACTACACACACACACACACACACACACACACATATATATATATATATATATATATTTCCTCTCCAGATATGGATAGGGCAGATTATTCTCTTTAAACTTAATATGACAACTAGAAACTGGGAGGGAAATTCTGAATTCAAACTTATTAATCTCCACTTAAAAATTGGCCCTGTGTCTCTCCTTGCTTATGTAAACTTGTTGGGAAATACACGCACGCATGCACGAACATGCATATGCATATATATATATATATATATAGTAAGTAAAGTTGGCGACCGAAGTCGAGGGTGACTCGAAGTCTCCCTTTTCGATAGCTACTACACCGATGTGTTGGAGAGGGCGCTACTCCTTTCTCTGGATTGCTTCACTTTACCCTTGATCCGTACCTTATAATGCTGAATGTTAAGCAAGGCGGCATCAAGTACCATTTTTTTTAGTCTTTGGTATAACTCAACCAGGGATCGAGTCCAGATCTTCCGGGCCATTGGCGAACACTCTAACCGTTAAGAAATAGACAGTTTGGAAAATCAGATTGGCCTGTTGTGCTAGAGGGTCTGATGTTCTCAGAATGATTTTATGACCAAAACCAATTCTACATTAAAGGGAGAGAAGTTCGATAACTTAAAATTTAACTATATCAGTCAATTTTATTAATTTTATTTTCTTTATATCTTGTATTTCAAAGTATTTTGAGAACATTCCCTTTCAGATATTTCGTGAAAGCCTGTTTCGGATGGAATATCATCTTTTTGTTTAATATTGAATGAATTTATAATTGTTTTAAAGGTATTTGTTTACTCCCATATCCAATTTGGATTATAAATCTTCAATATCCAATCATCACTTATGTGACTTTCTTTTCTGGGACTTTTCTTTTCAAGAATTGCAGGTCTAAAAAGATATTTTGAACCGAACGGCTTGTATCTGTGGCCCTATGAAGAATACATATACTTGTGGAGCCGAAATTCCGATGATGAGGTCAGGTCTTTCAAAGAGACGAAAACATGCATTAACTTAACTGACTTATTCGGTTCCCCACGGGTCCAAAATGTGGTGCACTGACTGTTTAATTTGGGGGACTGCGCAGTAAAAAAATTGCTTAAATCCTTTTAAGTGGCGTCAGTAATAAACCCTATCCATACCCCTTTTAGGCAACAGGGAGGGTGCTGCCTGGGATGGAGAGGTCTTCTATGATCAGACAGAACTTTAATTCTTGAGGTTCGGACAGAACAATGTGGAGCCAATGTTTTTTATTTGTACCCACAATGGAATAGTCATTTAATTTTCTCGTGAGACATAGTGAATAATAAATAATAAATAAAAAGAAAAAAAGAAAAAAACCCTTGTAAACAACGAAAATGGATCAACTAAGTTTTATTCTGAATCCGGGCCAGGTTACGTCCTTATATACTGGCCAAAATATTTTTTATCACCTAGTAAATAATTTACACTAAACGTCAAATTCTTCATAAATTTTTCCATAAAAATTCATTCAGTTTTTTGTTTTTACTTCATTCTATTTTTTCTAAGCAAATAAAAAGCAAGGCGCAAATTATGAGAAAATAAATAAAGAAAAAATGCTGTTAATTAATGGGAAATTTCAGTAATGTTGATTTTTATGTTCGTATTTTTTGTTTTGTTTCATTTTATCTGGGCAGAGTGAGTAATGCTCGTCGAGAGAGATGAAGAAATGTATTAACTTTGTATTCTTTAAATTCTTTTTACATTCATCTTCAATTACTAATAAGGCAACAGAGTCAGTGGCTGATATCAACAAAATACGATAAGACTTTTTGTCACTCAGACCATCGGCTTACGCTTGGGTCGAAACTCGCCAGAAATAATAATAATAATAATAATAATAGGTTCGATTTGGTTGGGTTTTATGGCATATCAACCATTGTAGGTTATTTAATGCCAAATCCTGTTTATACATATGAATTAAATATATATATATAATTTGTAAACAAATTCTCTGGATAACATTCTTAAACGAGCCTGGGCTCTTTTTTGCACGCTGTTAAACGGTTTCAAGTATTTCTATATAACAGTCACAATTTAACATTATTCATTTGTTGGCCCATAGTTTCTTCTTTTTTGCCTATTGATAGGACCCTATCAGTTGCTACCACTCCGGGTCAGAGTGGACTTGGGAGCAATGGTATTGAAGGGATACTCCACATTTCCCAAATCTCCAAGGCTGGAGACTCGCCATGAGATCGTTTAGTGTCATATCCAGGACACTTGTTGGTCGGGGGGAGTCTTACCACTGTAAAGATGCAGTCGGTGTATTCTACAGCCAAAGCCGACTAGGCTGAATAATAATAATAATAATAATAATAATAATAATAATAATAATAAAAGAGATAACAAAAAACGTAAATATATAGAATGTATATAATCATTACCTTTACTCACAGAAGGTCTTAGGTAAAGATCTTGAGAAGGATTGTAAGAAACTGAAAGTAAAGCTGAAAATTAGATATAGAAAACAAAAATGGAGAGAAAAATGAGAAAGATTAAAAGAGAAAACACAACTGGGTGGGCAAGATGATTCGCTGGGAATTGTGCAAGAAGTTTTAATTTAACTATACGAACCCATGGTATATGCACAACCCAGAATCCGAACTGGAAAATAAGATGCACAAAATTCTCTAAGATGTTGATATACCGACGGATCACCTAATATTGGCCAGACGACCAGACCTAGTGAAAGTCAACAAGAAAAGATAACCTGCTGAATAGTGAACTTTGGCATTCCGGCTGACCATAGGATAAAACTGAAGGAAAGAGAAAAGAGAGATAAGTACCTAGACCTTGCAAGAAAACTGAAGAAAAAACAAAACAAACTATGGAACATAAAAATGACGGTGATCCCAATTGTTATTGGCGCTCACGGTACGGTCATCAAAGGAGGACTTGGAAATAAGCATTATTAAGATCGGTCAAAATATTAAGAAGAGTCCTGGATACTCGAGGAGACTTGCTGTCACTCAGACTCCAGTGGAAAACCATCAGGTAACGCTGATGTGAAAAACTCTCAAAGGAGTAAAATAATTATGATTTTTTTTAGATCTGCTAGAAAACTGAGAAAAGACCCGAGGAGACTTGCTGTCACTCAAACTCCACTGAAAGACTGCCAACAAACGCTGGTGCAAACAACCCTCAAGGAGTGAAATAATAATAATAATAATAATAATAATAATAATAATAATAACATACAATCAAAAACAGTTAACAACATAATACGTGAATGTAGCCAACAAACACAAGAGGAGTGGAAGGCTAGGTACGACTGAGTGGGAAAGGAGATCATCTGGGAATTGTGCAAGAGGATACAATTTGACCACACTGCCAAATGGTATAAGAATTCGTCTCATGAGATGCATAAAATTCCGAGATTTTAAAATTCAAACGGACCACATATTCCTGGACAGAAGACCCGACCTAGCGTTGATTAATAAAAAAAAAAAAAAAAGAAAAAAAAGAAAATAACTTACCATCAAGTGGATTTGTGCCATTTCAGCGAACCGTAAGGATAAATACATGGACCTTGCAAGAGAACTAAAAGATGAGGATGATGGTGGTACTAACTTTAGTCTTCTAAAGCTTGGAAAGAAGACTGAAAGGTTTGGAAACAAGAGAAAGAATCGAGACCATCAAGACTACAGCAGAGTTAAGATTGGTTAAAATGCCCAGAAGAGTCTTCGAGACCTTAGGACACTTGCTGTCACTCAGATTCCTGTGAAAAACTCACGAGAACTTAAATAATAATAATATACCAATTGTAATTGGTCCGTTTGGAACAGTAACTAAAGGATTACTAAAGGGACTGGAGGACTTGGAAGTTGGCGGACGAATGGAGACCATCCAAACTACTACATTGAGAACGGCCAGAATACTGAGAAGAGTCCTGGAGACTTGAGGAGACTTGCTCTCACTCAAACTCCAGTGAAAGACCATTAGCAAACGCTGATGTGAAAAACTCTAATGAGTAAATAAAAGCTTCAAGTATCTCTATATGCCATAAGCAATTGTTTTTGCAAGCAATTATATGATCGCATCTTACAAGGACAAATCGAGACCATCCTAACTATAGCATTGTTGAGATCGGCCAGAATACGGAGAAGAATCCTGAAGTATAATAATAATAATTATTACTGCCTTAACTGCCTCTGTTAATATTACAAAACACCCACCAAACACACGCGCGTCACCGTACGCCTTGCCAAGACGGACTGCTATTGATCGGTTATCAATCATATGGAAGTCGTATCTCTCTGATGAAATAAAACATGATTTTTTTCCAAGCTCTCGTTGTGTCCATACTACTGCATGGATGCACCACATGGGCGCTTACAAAATGCATGGAGAAAAAGCTAGTTGAGAACTACACAAGATGCTACGTGCTGTTTTGAACAAACCCTGAAAGCAGTACCTCACAAAACAGTAGCTGTACAGCCACTTACCACCCATCTCAAAAAACCATCTGAGTAAGACGAACAAAACATGCTGGATACTCTTGGTGAAACAAGGATGAACTCATGCGTGACGTTTTCGTTCTTCTATAGGTCCCTAAACATGGACGTAACAGTTTTGACCAATCAACTTATTTACTTCAGTTGTGTGTGGATACTGGATGTAATTTATATAGATCTGCCGGGAATGATCGATGATAGGGGCGGATGGGAAGAAAGAAAGAGTGTGTCAGGGAAATCCATGCAATCAGGGCAACTTCTTGATGATTATATATATATATATATATATACGAGGGTCAATCAACAAATTTCATTCTAATTACATCTTTAAAATTTTTTCCTTAAATGTAAATTCTGAATTATTTGGAATTGGTTCATAGCAAAAATGATTTTGATCTCGAAAAATTTTTGTTTTAAGGCTATTTTTGAATAGCCTTAAAACAAAAATTTTTGAAAACAGAGGGCTTCAGGCTTGAAGAAATGTCTATCATCAAATTTTGGGGGTTGGAGACGAGTAAACTATGAGAAATTTACCGAAGTATGTGATGTGTATGCAAGAACATATTTTTGTTAAAAGAAATATATAAAGGAGATAAACATGACATTGCCAGAGCAAGCCTGAGTTGAAAAGACCATGCATGGAGTAGAAACACAAACTCTCCGGTAAAGAAAAGGTTCCGGTCGCAACATTCAGTAAAGAAGGTCACGTTGATAGTCTTCTAGCACATGAAAGGACCCATTACTGCTGATTTCCTTGAAAAAGGTGCATTTGCAATCCATGTTTCCTATGGCTTACTCCAGGCGAAAATTTCATTCTATTTATTGAATGACCCTCGTGTATATATATATATATATAATATTCGACAAGATAAGATGTAAAAATCGTTTTGTCACAATGTTTAATTATAACGTTTCACTCTGATACGAACTTCATCAGATAATGATTTTGGAAAACGTTTTTCTTTTTTAATCAATTTGACTGGCAGCCGGTCTTTATTTACTTTTATGTCTCTTGCATGGTCCGACATCTCTCTCTCTCTCTCTCTCTCTCTCTCTCTCTCTCTCTCTCTCTCTCTCTCTCTCTCTCTCTCCGTATATATATATATATATACACATATAGCATAAAACATAAGCAACGTTCTTTTCAGCCGTCTAACCTTGGTTTCCTGGATCATTGGCGGACACTAATCTTCCTTATATCGGAAGATGTAAGTTGGTTAGTGCTATTATTAAATGTTTCATGGCGCTATTTTCAGAAAGGTGATATTAGTGAGACGACGAGATAATGTTGTGGTTGTATAGCCAATGGAAGAATCTTTTTTTTTTTTCGGGAGACACTCTCGAAGTGGACATATGAATTTATAAACTACATTGGTTTGGTTTAGGAGTATTTTAACGGAGTTGGTGATATTCTTAACAACGAGGTTTGTTGTTTTAAATTTAGTGTAGTAGATAATAAGTTTTATTTGTTTTTGTTTATCGAGTGGTTTAATGTGTCTTTTTATAATGATGGTTCGAACTTTAATTATAAAACACAACTCTAGCACTAACCAACTTACATTTTCCGATATACTTTCGATATAAAAAAAAACAAACATAAATGAAATAGCATTTAACACAGGCACCAACATATCAAATATTTTTAATGACTAAAATCACTAACTCTTTTTTTCCAACCGAACGTTTTTAAACAAAACGCTGAAAACATTCCAACCGACAACTTCAAAACAAAACGCTCCAAATAATTAAAACAATAAAAACTCAAACTGTCAACTCAGAACTGTCCTACCCCTGATGACGACCAAAATTTTAGTCGAAAACACTTGAGCAGAAGATATGGGACCATTCCTTTACCACCTAGATCCCGACACAAAAAAAATTTCAAGGAGACGTGAAAAAATGAAATTGAAAATAATAAACAAACAGTTTTCCATCGTCTTTAACAAAACTTGCTTGAATACACACACACACACACACACACACACACATATATATATGATGTTTTGGCCTCGTAAAAATGACTGAGCACATAATCATCATTTAATGAAGGCTTTGTTAGTGATACACGACACAGCTGTTTATTATTATTATTATTATTATTTACTCTTCTAGAGTTTTTCACATCAGTGTCAGCTGATGGTTTTTCACTGGAGTTTGAGTGACAGCAAGTCTTCTCAAGTCTCCAGGACTCGTCTCAGTATTCTGGCCGTCCTCAGTAATGCTGTCGTTTAGATAGTCTCTACCCATCCGCCAACTTCCAAGTCCTCCAGGCCCTTTAATAATCCTTTAGTTACTGTGCTTAAAGCACCAATCACAATTGGCACAATCGTTACTTTCATGTTACACAGTTTTTTACTTCTCTAGCAAGGTCGAGGTACTTATCCTTCTTTTCACTTTTCTTCAGATTTATTCTGTGGTCCGCCGAGACAGCAAAGTCAACAATTTTGCAGATTATCTTTCTTTTGTTGATTATTATGAGGTCTGGTCCTCTGGCCGGGATTAGGTGATCCGTTTGTATGTTAAAGTCCCATAGGAGTTTAAGCGAGTAATTTTCTAGGACAGGCGCCGGGTTATACATATACCATTTGTTTGTAAGGTCGAATTGAAATTTCCTGCACATTTCCCAGTGGATCACCTTGCCGACCCAGTCGTGTCTCGCCTTTTACTCCTTCTGTGCTAATTTGCTGCATTCTCTTATTATGTGATTGATCGTTTTGTCTCTGTCACGCATGGCCTATATTTACTGTTTTGTTGCGTCTTATCTATTCTCGCTTTGATATTATTATTATTATTATTTACTCATTGCAAGTTTTTCACACCACCGTTAGCTGATGGTTCTTTACTGGAATTTGAGTGACAGCAAGTCTCCTCAAGTCTCCAGGACTCTTTTCAGTATTTTGGACGATCCTAAAAATGCTGTCTTTTGGACAGTCTCTTCTTGTCCTTTTATTTTCAAGTCTTCCAGTCCTTTTACCAATCCTACGGGGAATGTTCCAAGTACAATAACCACAATTCGTATCACCGTCATTTTCATGCTTCATAGTTTTTTTAATTCTCTGGCAAGGCCTAGGTACTTATCTCTCTTTTGTCTTTCTTTTATTTTTACTCTGGTCAGCTGGGACGGCAATTATGATTTTTTGGCTGTAGAAAATTATATATGTATATGTAATATTTTTTCTCTCTCCCTCTATCTATCTATATATATATATATATATATATATATTAATATAGAAAGAAAGAAAGAAAAAACGAAAGGGGTAAATAATATTTCTCTCTCTCTCTCTCTCTCTCGCTATATATATATATATATATATAGAAATAAATAAAGAAAGAAAGAAAAGGGTATGTAAGATTCTCTCTCTCTCTCTCTCTCTCTCTCGCGCGCGCGCTTGAAAAATTATATATATATATATATATATATATATATAAAAACAAAGAAACAAAGAAAGAAAGGGGTATGTAAGATTTTTTCCCTCTCTCTCTTTCTCTCTCTCTCTCTCTCTCTCTTAAAAAATTTACTAATATATATATATATAGAAAATAAGAAAGAAAGAAAGAAAGAAAGAAAGGGGTATATAATATTTTCTTTCTCTCTCCCTCTCTCAATATATATATATATATATATATATATATATATATATATATATATATATAAAGAAAGAAAGGGATATGTATTGTGGAGTGTGGGTTGGTGTCTGCGCGTTTTCTCGTTTTTTTTTCTTTGAACGTTATGTCATTGTTGACTGTCTTGTGGACCACCTCAAATCAAGATTTGTAGGTCAGTTATCAGGTTATTCAACACACAGTATAAAATCTGCTGATTGCAATCTTCAAAAGTCGTTTTAAATATTTTTATGATTTTTAATTTATAAGAAAATCACCCCACCCACTTTCGAATCAAATATCACTTACTCACAAATGCACTTCTTAAACTTTCATTTTTTTATTTCAATTGTCTGACGAAACTGTAAATTTATTCATTTATGTACCACACGGGTAAAAAGACCCCAAAATTGCACTAAAATTCACTCGTACTTCAACACAGCCATACACTTTTCTGATAAACAGATTTGGCTCCCTCCCCCAAGGACAGGCAAAAAGCCGACAGACTGGTACAAAGTCAAATTCTGTGATAATTGAACAAGATATGTCAGATGTTACTTGAGTTAACCAAAAAGAAGAGGAGAAAAGTGAGTAAACTTGAGGAATTATCTCTCCTGGAAGATCACAGCCAAGCCAAGCCATCACCCCTTGCCCAGGAACCCTGAACCGATGCTGTCACCACCATCACAGCCATCACCTTCACTTTCTCTTTCCCAGAGATCTTATCCTTGAAAGCTCCATCAAATTCAACATCCTTTCCTAGCGGCCATCTTTGAGAAAGGCATTAATTTGAAGGGATCCCTCAAATGTCTACCAGACGACAGACTTCTCGGTTTTCTTGCTTTGCATTTATTCTTTCACTGCCTACCGCCCAACACCTGTAATCTGGCCCCCACCATTTTCTGTCAGTCCGTGCGGCTTTGTTCTATTTGAAAAACATCAGTTTATAGGTCATTAGATCCTTTTTGGCTTGCAAGTTATTTGCCAAATTGGCGCTGATTTGGTGGTCTTTGAAAATATAGGAATGAAATTAGAAAAGTGTCAGACTGAGGTAAAGTGATGATTTGAGGGCCAAACTCAAAACAACCCTGCCATCAGTTCACTACCCACAAGGAAAAGATTTTAGACAATAAGGGAAATACACACTCACGCGCGTGCGCACAGACGCACACAAAGAGAGACAGAGACAGAGACAGAGGGGGTAAGCAGACAGAGGAAAAAACAGAAATTTATATATGTAGAGAGAGAGAGAGAGAGAGAGAGAGTGTGTGTGTGTGTGTTTGTGTGTGTGCGTGTGTGTGTGTAAGAGAGAGAGACTGACAGACAGACAGACAGACAGAGACAAACAGAAAGAGAGAAAGGCAGTCTGACTAGAAAAAAAAGGCTTATATATATATATATATATATATATATATAGTGAGGGAAAGAGATAGATAGATAGATAGATAGACTAGCTTGAATACCTGCCCTTGGGATTTCGTTGTATTATTTGAATTTTTATTTAGGTTACATTGCTCCGATGAATCCCACAAAGGACGAAAGTATTTGAATAGTCAGCAGTTCCAAAATCAATGAATTTGTCCATCAAAACTGGCCCAAAATTTAATTCAATTTCTAAAAATATTGATGCTGAATTTGAAATTGAACTATATATTAAATGTTCGCCCAAAAAATTATTTCCGAAACTAGATTTTTAAATGTTTACTTTTTGAATACTATGCTTTAAAATATGTATAACAAAAAAAAAAGGGAAGATTTAAAAAAAAACTTTTATATCCGATCCCGTTAACTTCATAAACCTATAGATATTTTTTTCGATTGTTTTAATCCTAAGACTTACTTCTTGGTTCAGCTGTTTTAAATCTTGGTACTAACATTTTATCATTACTTTTAGAATATTTTGGGATGTTTTGGAGATAAGGAAAAAAACCAAAAACAAAACAAAGACAAAAAACAAAAACAAAATATTGAGTTTGTGCATTATCCATTTTTTAAAAAAAGTTTTGAATTTTCAATTTGATTTTGTAAAATTGATTCTTTATTCGTATTAAGAGATTAAGGAATTTTAACAAAAAATTAAATATAATTATAAAATTCTAACGATGCGGACATACGACAACAAAGAAACAGTGTTTATGATGAAGTTGTTGTTGAAGATGATGTAATAATAATGATAATAATAATAAATAACGCGAAAAAAAGAATTGTAAGGACTTGAAGAAGGTCTAGAGGTGAACATACTCCTGGACTCAATATGAACAATGGACTCTCTATGAACTATATTCACGTCCCTACAGTACATATTGTCTCAGCGACTAAGTGAATGCTATAAAAAGCAAGAATATCCGAATGGATGACAAAAGAGTAAACTCCCTTGATCCAGAAAACCCCTGGAAAAAGAACCATATCCAGTAAAAAACAGATTACGTGTTTACCTATGATGTGGAAAATACTAACCGCACTGACGAGAAGAAAAATATTACTCACTTGAATGCTTTGAAATATTTCCAGAAGAATAGAAAAGATGCTACAAAAGAACAATGGGAAAAGATTACGTACTATATATGAATCATCATATCCTTATTAAGTTTAAAACTAAGCGGATAAATGTAGCCATGGTGTTATAGTAAAATACATCAAATCTCTTCTGATTCACCCACTTAACTCTTCACACACTTAACTACTAAAACACACAAAACACAAACTGACAAACATCGACATTGCTGAAGAAAATAACATCTACCGGATGTTGACCCAACAACGGCCAGTGTAAAACTGAGAAAATCATGTCTTCTGCGCATAGCCTCAGCGCATACTCTGTTCAAAATCCCCAGTTATAAAAAAAGGTCTATTTTTCAACCAATCATTTTTTTTTCCACAAATAGTGTTTTCTGGAACCGGTGTTTGATGTCAAGAATATATAAATAAGGCAAGCAGAGGTCACACGAGCATTTGAATCGCCAACCGTCGCTGAGAGCGTTACTCGATAACACCGTCAGACCAGATCAAAGCAATCGCTTGCCACCGACAAGATAACCACCCGTCAACCGGCATAGATGTTCCATTCCTTTGTTTATTTTGTTTATTTCAATTAGCGAAATAAAATTGAATCTTCTTGTCAGTCTTATTTTCTTGCAACCACACGCTTGTATATAACAATGGCATGCATAGATGATAAAAAAACAACCTATAATATGGTCCCACAAACTGGGATAACAGGATGTCTTAAAATGTATAAAATATTCAATAAAGTCATGAACTTCATCACAAAAACCACAAAAAAATTGGTAAGTGAAATTAACTGCAGGATGACGAACTTCTGCAGAGATGAAAATCCAAAGAGACATCTTCCAGGGAGACGCCATCTCACCTTTTCAATTCGTTATAACATTGATTCCACTTTATAATATAATGGCCCAGGATATACCGACTGTATCTCTGCAGAGGGATAAGACCTTCCCAACGAATTTCCTGAATAAGACACAAAACAATGGTGAGACTCCAGTAATACGGGAGGTTTGGGGAATGCGGAGTATCCCTTTATTGCCATCGCTTCAAGGTTTACTCTGTCTCGGAGCGGTAGCAACTCAGGGTTAAATAGAACTAAATAGTGTACTTCTGCTAATCTGAATTATTTGAAATAGATCTGTTTATTTTTTAGCGAAGATATTTGTGTTAAGTGTTGTTACGTTGGTATTTCCTCACTAAATGTTATTGGAAAATAAAGGAAAGAGAAGAACGAAGATGCTGTAAGGTTTTTATATGAAGGTTTTATTGACAGTGTGGAATAAAGGGTTTACGTTTATGCTGCAAGTCTTATAGGAAGGAAGGAAGGAAATAGTTATGGAGTTGAGAAGGAATTTTAGCGGCTATTTGCCTGAGTGAAAGGTTCGTCGCTAGGTTAAGGCATTGTTGAATGTGTGAGTGTTGTGGGAACCTTACCCATCTTACTATAATGGATTCTTCTCACCGTTATTAGTACTAGAGATTTCACCGCCAGAAGGGCAATCACTATCGGTGTTATACGAACAGTACGAGACTTCTTACCTTTTCTATGTAACTCTTTCTTGTGTAATATAATCGGTTATCTAATATCCGTGTTTGCGTTTTCATTAGTGACCCTTTCCGGGGCCACAACATACTGGCGACGAGGAACTCGAACGAAAAAAGGGACTCTCCAACAAGCAAAAGGGGTTAATCGCACAACATACTCGCAAAGATACTTAGCAACAACAAAGTTGTTAAAGAATCTACAACAAAGTTCCAACACACAACAAACCGAACAAGATTTTTGTTAAAACAACTACAAGGTATCAAATTGTACAAACGACGGAGTGTGTCAGATAGCGGATATTTTTTTTTTAAATCTGTTAGTAAGATTGTCTCGTAACCAAAAAGTGATTTTCATATTTTTCTATCTTCCCACTTCAGAGAGAAAAAATTAATTCCACGCTTACAGTTTGTGTTGTACAAAAAAACAAACAAAAACAAAAACAAAAAAAAAACAAAAAAAAACACACACACACGCACACGCACAGTAATTATTCTTAATTTCTGGGGATATTTACTGAAGAAGAAAAAAACAAAAAAAATTACCCCCTCCAAAAAAATAAAAATAAAAATGGAAGACCTTAAAAAAATGTTTGTACAAATGATGAAGTTCCAAATTGAGTCTCAACAAAAAAACAAAACAAAAAAAAAAAAACGAAGAAAGAATCTTAAAAAACGAGGAAAATAACAACAGTTCTTCCTTGAATTACAAAAACGACATGAAGCACGTTTTAAAAGTCTAAGTAATAACCACCCTACAGATAGTACTACTATTTTCACTCAAAATGCACTGTGGAAAGCACTCGAAACATTTTCCTACGCACCAGATGAGGATAAGACCTTTGAGGCATATTACAGATGATATGAAGATATCTATATTACCGACTGCGCCGATAGGACTGATGCAAAAAAAAAAAAAAAAAATCCGGCTACTTCTACTGAGGAACACAACAAGTTCATGGATTATATCTTACCAAAAAAAAAAAAAAACAAAACAAACAAAAAAAAACAAAACTTGCGAACTTGGCTTTTTAGAAACAATTAAATTACTCTCAGAATTATTCAGCTCCAAAACGTCTCAATTCCACAAAAGATGGAAATGCCCGAAATTAGCAAAAAGGGACAGTGATGATTATTTAGGGTTTGCTTCGGTCGTCAATAAAAACTGCGACGATTTTAAACAAGATGAATTGTCAGCGGATAACTTCAAATTTTTGATATTCGCACAAGGCCTAGTGTCGGCAAAAGACGCGGAAATCAGACGCAGAGTTTTGTCGAAATTTGAGAACGAACCCTATCTCACACTTCAAAAACTGGCTGAAGACTCTGAGTGTTAGGAAAGACTCAAAATATATCGAGGAGTCTGGTATTGCTTACGTAAGGAAAGTCAAGATCCCAATCCTACTCTCTGGTAAAAGAGAGAAAAAATGATTACCCAAAATTTCAATACAGGCAGACAAGTGTAAAAAAAAAACCCCAAAAAACAAAACAAAAAAAAACCCCAAAACACCCAGCGCTTGCTACCGCTGTGGAAAATTACATTGGGCCCAGGACAGTCACTATCGTACAAAAAAATGTCAAAACTGCGATAAATCCGGACATAAGAGCTCACAGTGTAGAAACAGAAAGATAATTAAAGTCTGACAAAGTCGTTCGTAAATACATAAAAGTCAAAGTACTCAATAAGTCGGTAAGATTTCTATTAGACTTTGGCTCTGATTTATCAATTATAAACTTACAAACTTGGAGAAAATTAAATAGGCCAATAATAAAGATGACAAGCAAGACGGCGCGAACGGCAACAGGAGACAAAATAAAATTTGAAGGCGAAATAATTATCCCAGTATCACTAAATGGTATAACCAAAAATTTAAAAGTATTCGTACTGAAGAACACAGAAAATTTGTTCGGGTCGGACTGGTTTCAGAAACTTTGTCTCTGGGATCAACCAATTAATACGTTTTGCCAAAAAGTAGAATGCATTACGGCCGAAGCTGAAAAAATTATGATGGAACTAAAAGGTAGTTTCCCCGAAGTATTTTCAGCTGGTCTTGGCAAATGTACTAAAATTAAGGCAAAATTTGAAATGAAGGAAAATACAGGTCCCATTTTTAGAAAGAAGCGAAACGTACCGTTCGCCACGACCGAAGAAATAAATAAAGTGCTAGACCGATTAGTGAATATGGGCATATTATCGAAAGTGAAATTCAGCGAATGGGCTGCTCCAACGGTATGTATAAGAAAACCTCTAGGGAAATTCAGGTACGCGAAGATGTTTGAACGCTGCACTCAAGGATTACCACTATCCACTCCCTAGCCCAGAAAAGGTTTTTATTAACTTAAATGGAGGAAAAGTCTTTTCAAAAATTGACTTAAGCGTGGCCTACCCCCAGATTCCAGAAGAAGAAAATAGCTCCAAACTACTCTGTATTAACACACACAGAGAGCTGTATAAATTTAACAAACTAGTTTTTGGAATAAAAGTCGCACCGGCTATCTTCCAACTAGTGATGGACACCATGCTGGGCGGCTTTGACTTCACTTTCGCATATCTTGATGATATTGTAATTAGTTGTAAAACGAAGGGGCTACACAGAGAACACCTAAACAAAGTTCTCGCACAAATACGGGAATTTGGGCTCAAGGTAAAGTAAGCAAAATGCGATTTCTGTTTGAACAAAATCAAATTTCCGGGACATATCATTGACAAAGAAAGGAGACGTCCCGACCCCAAAAGGGCTACAGCTATCAAGGATATGCCCGCCCCTGATAATGTTACGGCATTACAGAGCTTCCTTGGACTTGCAAACTACTACCAAAGTTTCATAAAAAATTACACGATCTCCGCGCCCCGCTAAACAAACTACTAAAAAAAGATAAAAAGTGGAGATGGACGCCCGAATGTCAAAACAGCATTTGACCAAATTAAAAGGTATTAACATCTGATCTTTTTCTCACTCACTATGACCCAAAACTGGAGATTATTGTCGCAAGCGATGCCGGCTCATATGGGGTTGGTGCGTGTATCCTACATAAAATGCCCGATGGGACAAAAAAGCCAATAGCCTCCGCATCTAGAACCCAAGGGTCTACCAACTTATACTGCCAATAAGCTACTAAGATGGGGAACGATTTTACTGAACTACAATTTTAAAATCGAATACCTCCCGTCAAACAGATTAGCCCCGCAGATAGACTATCAAGGTTGGTACCGAAGTATAGTGAACCCTTCGTGGCCACAATAATAGCAGCATTACGAACAGACTGTGAAATTAAAAGCATGATAGCCAACACCATCAAAGAACTGCCTGTTACGCTACGCGAGATAAAAAGCGAAGCAATAAACGACGATTTTATTACGAATATTAAACAGAAAATCACAGTAAAAAACGAAAAAGTACCAGAAGTATTTTTCACTATGTGACAACGTCCTCCTATATAGTGAAAGGGTCGCAATACCAAAGAAATTGCAAAACAGAATTTTAAGAGATTTCCACACGAAACACCCGGGAATAAATAGAGTGAAGAGTCTCATGAGAAGCTATGTTTATTGGCCGAAAATGTTTGCCAGAAAGATAGATCCGTCTTCGATAAGCTACTCCCGAAACAAAATAAGCTACGAAAGACCACATTAGCGCATAAAAAAAAGGTTCAACCCGGGAGAAAAAAATTATTTTAGAAAATATCAAAATAACACTCCCTGTTGGGAACGTGGAATAATTAAAAAAAGAATTGGTGATATGGTGTACATTGTAGAAGGACCCAAATACAGATATAAGAGACACCAGAACCAGTTACAGAAACGCCGTTTGAACGACTCCAACGACGAACCTCAAACAGAAGAAGAGCCAATAGACACCATTTTCGACATGTTCGATTTAGATCCTCCCCAATCAACACCTGAAATACGACGGTTAGGGAGAAAAAGGAAATCCACCGATCCGTTGATGATCGACCTCAAACGAAAAGAATATTAACAGCACTTTTACGAAGTAAAAGTCTTCGGGGAGGGGTGTTGTGGGAACCTTACCCATCTTACTATAATGGTCTCTTCTCACCGTTATTTGTAAAGAGATTTCGCCGCCAGAAGGCAGATCACTATCTGTGTTATACGAACAGTACGAGACTTCTTACCTTTTCTATGTAACTCTATCTTTCTTGTGAAATATAATCGGTTATCTAATATCCGTGTTTGCGTTTTCATTAGTGACCCTTTCCGAGGCCACAACAGTGAGTGAGATATGGTCGCCATAGGTGTAGCAAAAGTCGTGTTTGCTGGTTAAGGAGAGGAATGATGTAGTCGCCCATGGATGTGTGGTCCTGGTTGTTTGGGGAGAGAAGCGTGAATATCTCCAGAAAATGTTGCCCAGGGATGAAGTAGCTGGAGGTCTGAGCGAAATTTTGCGTCGCAGTCGACATAGCCAAAGTTGGAGGCGACTGAAAGTTGTTCCTGTGTGTGGCAGATTGAATTCATCTAATTCATATTCAACTGGGAACCCTTGGTCTAAGTGGATAGATTCAAGAGGCCCATAAATTACATGGCTTTCTTCATTGAGTCGTGATGCTGCAACTAAAATGAGGGCAGACAGTAATTACGTCTGTCCAGTTCGAAAGCTTCTGAGGAAGAGAGTGTTAGGCGGCTTTTCCCCAATTTGGAGCTGCTCGGAAAAATGGTCCGGGCTGAATGGGATAAGTCATCCTGATTGGGTGAAAATATGTGTCGACCCAAACGGTCAAATTAATTAACGTACCAAACAAAAATACGAAGTTCTTTTTGCTACAATTTGTATAAAAATGGATTTGACATTATATAACCTACAATGGTTGATATGCCATAAAACTAAACCAAACAAAACCAAATCAATTATATAAATAGGAACTAAACTGATTTCCATATAAAAACATGTCTATATTTTTAATCCCCTCCAAAAAATCGATTCGAGAAGCAGTAATTTTTGTTTCTGTATTTTAGCATTTGTAATCCAATCAGCGCCTTTACGCAAGTTTTTTCAATTTCGAGATACTTCGCATATGACTAAACTTTACTTGTTACAAAAAATTTAAAGGAAATAAACTTAGAATAATTTTTTAAATCTTTTCCTTTCAAAAATATTAAAAATACAATTTCTGAGCCAATTAGACTTATAAATAAATCATCAACTTTTTTAGCTAATTTTGAGCCGACCTAAATTATTTAAATAAACGAAGAAATAGATATTTTTTCAGAAAATATAGAATTGTCTACACTTACTCATCAAACCGTGAGTAATGAATTATTTCTTACTCAAATACCTTTCGGTCTATTTCTTTCGTGTGTAAATCTATATTCTTTTCTTTCAAGAATGCATTTAATTTCAACATCGCTTATCAATCGTATACGTTAGTTTTAACATAAACTTGATACTACTACTACTACTACTACAAAAATATCTTCGATCAGGCTAACATTATCTTTTCTTATAAGAAAAGATTTTCTTTGTTTTACATCAAATTTTTCACTCAATTTAAAGAAATAAAAATTATAAATTTGTCGATCGGATTTTTTTCATTCATTTCCTACTTTATCCGCTACATATACTTAAGAAATGTTCAGTAGGCTAAAGATTTGCAAATTTACAAATTCACAGAAAAAGTTAAACCACCTCATGTACAGGGATGACTTTAAGATATTTGAAAACATGAAAAAGAACTAGAAACACTTATACAATCGATAAGAATATACAGCCCGGATATAGGAATTGATTTTTATTACTTAGAATATTCGGACTATTGACCTAATCTTTATTGTTATATTCATAACTTTTCAGCCGATGCGTCTTTCGGCCTTCTTCAGGTATTTTATGTCGAATCCAGAAGCCCACACAGAATCTCAAAGTGAACCCTTGTTTTGAACCACCAAGGCTAGACTGTTCCAATTCTATTAACCATGACCGGGTACAAGTGTTAAGTTATAGTCAGTATTACATGTTATTTTTACCTGTTGTTGGGATTGAACCTGTAACCTCTAAATGAATTCACTCAAACGCACTTTGCAACCAAACGCCTAATCCACAGTGCCATATGTCCTTAATTGGAACAATCTACCCTAGTGGTTCAAATAAAGGGTTCAGTTCGAGATTCTGTGCGGACTCCCGAATTCAACACGAAGCACATGAAGAAGGCAGAAAGACACATCGGCCAAAACGTTGGAATTATTACAATATAGATGAGGTCAATAATCCGAATATTTTAAGTAATAATTATTAAGCTTCATCTCAGAAATTTAGACAAATAATATTGGAATGGAATTTAGCATAGAAAAATGTGCCATGCAGATAAAAAATCGGCCAAGAGAAACAGCGGAAAGAATAGAACTGCCATATCAAAAAAGCATCAGAACGCTTGAAAGAAAAGAAAATTTCAGGCATCTAGGAATTATCTCAAATGAAATAAAGGAATCTAAAACTAGGACACGACTGGATAGGAAAGGTGGTCCTCTGGGAATTGTGCAAGTGATAATTTGATCATCATGACAAATAGTAAACAGAATCTGCCCCCCAAAAGAAGACACATATAATTCTCTGGAACACTGAGATACAAACGGATCATCTAATCCCGGCTAGAAGTCCAAATCTAGTGTCGATAAACTAGAAAAAAAGAACTTTTCATGGATTTTGCTGTCCAGCAGACCACAGAGTGAAAATGAAAGAAATCGAGCAGATAGATATATACTTGAATCTTGCCAGAGAGCTGAACCATCTGTGGAATATGAAAGTGACGGTGATGCCAATGGTAGTCGGAGTACTTGGAACGGTCCTCAAAGGCTTGAAAAAGAGACTGACGGATTTTGAAATCAAAGGAAGAATCAATATCATTCAGAGCACTACATTATTAAGGTCGGCTATAATACTCAAAGGAGTCCTGG
Source organism: Sepioteuthis lessoniana (assembly GCA_963585895.1). NCBI lineage: Eukaryota > Metazoa > Mollusca > Cephalopoda > Myopsida > Loliginidae > Sepioteuthis > Sepioteuthis lessoniana. The sequence continues at coordinate 48,071,667 of OY757922.1, read as the reverse complement.
AAATCTGGGAAGACTTGCTGTCACTTAGACTCCAGTGACAGGCCACAAATTAAAACTGAAGTGAAAAGTTCGCTAGGTATGAAATGATAATACGCTGGAGAAAACAAATGATAGTGAGATGAAACAGTCGATAACATTATAAGTGTATACAGCAAACTAGTTGAAAAGGAATTCACGAATAGACACGAATTGTTGGGGAAAGATGATCCACTGGGAATTGTGCAAAGAATTAAAATTTGACCAGACTGATAAATGGTACATCACAATTTAGAATCTATCCAAGAAAATGCGACGCAAAGAATTCTCCAAGACTTTGATAAACAAATGGATCACCCAGACCAGACCAAAAGACCAGATCTAGTTTCAATTAACAAGAAGAAAAGAGCGTGAGATAGAGTGGATTTCACTGCGCCAGCGAACCAGCGAGAGAAAGTGAAGGAAGGAAGGGAGGAACGGAGGAAAAAAGCTTGACAAAGACCTGGACCTTGCCAGAGAACTGAAAAGGCCGTGGAACATAAAGGTGGCAGTGACACTGATAGTAATTGGAGCACTTAGAACAGTTCCCAACTGACAAAATGAAATGAAAATGAAAGTAAGAACTGAAAGTATCCATAATACGAGCACTACAAAAATCAGCAAGGATACTTAGAAGAGTACTGGAGATCTGAGGAGACTTGCTGTCACCCAAATTCCATTCGATAAACTCTCAAAGAGTAAAATAATGATAGTAGATGAATTACTTGCTAGTAAGACGTGGACTGTTTCCTTAAGAACAGAATGGATGCCACAAAGGAACAGGAGGAGCAGATGATCTACTGTACATTGATAAGGACATAGTCAAAGAGAGCAAAGCGAAGTGGAAAAATATGGTGCATAGCGTGGTGGATTGACTATAAAAAGGCCAATGATATATCCCGCAAAGCTGCATAATAGATTGTCTAAAAATATATAGGACTTCAGACAAAGTTATAAAGTTTATCATTGAAGCCATAAAAAAACAGGAGAAATGACAGCAGGAGGAAGATCTTGGGCAGAGGTGAAAATCCAGGGTGGCATCTTCCAGGGAAATGCAATTTCATCATTGGAATTTGTAATAGCCATGATGTCACGCAATCACATACTTTGAAATGCATTAGGCGCTAAATTTACTGAATCGCAAGAAAATATTTATCTCTTAATGTACAGGGACGACATCAGGCTGTTCACAAAAAATGGAAAAGAATTGGAAACATTTACGCAAGCAATAATGATCTACTCTCAGGATATAAGAATGGAATTTGGCATATAAAAATCTGCCATGCTCATGAAAATTGAAAAAAGAAAAATAATGGAAGGAATAGAACTGCCAAATCCAGAAAAAATCAGAGTCAAAGAAAATTACAAGTACTTGGAAATATTGGAAGCGGACACCACCAAACAAGCGGATATGAGAGAAAAAAATGATATAAGAGTATCTTAAATGAACTAGAAAGCTTCTCAAAACCTAACTCTGCCATAGGAATCTCATTAAAGGGATAAACATCAGGGTTTTCCTCCTAGTGAGATTCTCGGGACCATTCTTGAAATATGCAAACGGAAAAACTTAAACAATTGGACCAGAAAAATGATGACGCTGAACAAGGTTTTATATCTGAGAGATAATATCGACGGACTATATGTGTAAAGAAAACAAGGACGGATAGGATTCGCCAGCATTGAAGATAACGTGAAAGCATCATCGAAAACTTATATTGAAAAGAGCAAAGAAAGACTAATTACAACGACCACAAATAACACCGACAGTAGAATTAAAAGAACAATAACGAAGAATCAGAAATTTGAAGGAATAACTGTATGAATATTTTGAGTGACAAACAGAAAATCTAAAACGAAAAGACTTAGACATGGATAAGAAAGGGAAACCTTACGATAGAAAATGAATCTCTTCTAATCGCAGCAGGAAACAACATCATAAGGACCAATTATTTTAAAACGAAAATAGATAAGACGCAAGGGAATAACGAGTGTAGGTTATGTACTGATTGAGACGAAATCATTAATTACATAATAAGCAAACTAGCACAAAAAGAGTATAAGACTAGACACGACTGGGTGGGGAAGTGATTTACTGGGAAGTGTGCAAGAACTTGAAATTTGCCCATACTACGTAATGGTACATACACAAACCAGGACCCGTCCTGAAGAGTAAGACGCATAAAATTCATTGGGATTTTGAGATACAAACAGATCACGTAATCCCAGCCAGAAGACCAGACCTAGTGATAATTAAGACAAAACAGAAGCTGCTGTATAGTGAACTCTGCCGTCCTGGCGGATCATGGAGAGAAAATCAAAGAATACGTAGAGACAAGAACTTACAACTTGTCAGATAACTAAAAAAGTTATAGAACATGAAAGTGACGGTGATACTAATTGTAATTGGCGTACTTGGAACGGACCATAAAGGCTTATGGCCCTGTTGGCTTAGGCTGTAGAATACACCGACTGCATCTCTGCAGAGGGGTAAGACTCTTTAAACTTGTGTCCTGATTATGATACAAAACAATCTGATGGTCAGGCTTCAGTAAAAGTCGAACTTTGGGGAATGCGAAGTACTCCTTCATTGCCATCGTTCCCAGGTCCACTCTGGCACGGAGTGGTAGTCTGATAGGGTCCCATCTATAGGTGAAATTGGACTAAGCTGCGTACTAATGCTAAATTGAATTGCTTGAAAGAGAACTGTTTTGATATTTAAACTGCCTCCTTAAGGTAAACTGGAATGTTTGAAATAGAATAGTTTTTGGTATTTTAGCAGTATACTTATGCTAAACTGAATTGTTTGAAATAGAACTATTCTAACTTTTAAACTGCGTACTTACGCTAAACTGAATTGTTTGAAATAGAACAGTTTTTGGTATTTGGCTCTGTGTAAACAAAAATATGTACTTATGCCAAACTGAATTGTTTGAAATAGAACTGTTTATATGAATTAGATTACCTACAATGGTTGATATGCTATAAAACCTAACCAAACCAATCAAAGGCTTGGAAAAGGGTTGGAAGAGTTGCAGATCGGAGGACGAATCAAGACCATCCAAACTACAGCATTGTAAAGATCGGTCAAGAATACTAAGAAGAGTCTACCACTCCGGTTGAGAGTGGATCTGGGAGTACTGGCAATGAAGGTGTACTCCATTCTCTCCTGATCTTCAGAACTGGAGCAACACCATCAGATGCATTTTAAAATCATATCCAGGTAATAATGAGTTGGAATGCGACGAGTTTCAAGCTAATAAATTTCAATATAATAGTTTCCACCTCTCTTGGAACTTGAGATTTCAATAATTACCGTAAATTGCAAGTCAACTTTTTAAGCCTGAAAATATCCCCATAAATCTTATATGGCAAACCTTCATCACAGAGTGGTCAACCAGTGGACAGTACTCTTAACAATCAATGTACACCATTAATCAGTAGACTGTCATAAACATTTTCAACTTAAACTTGTGTTTGGTTGGCCTTTCGGCTGGAGTTGCAGAATACACCGACTGCATCTCTGCAGAGGAGTAAGAATTCTTCAAAGAGTGTCCTGATATGATCCTAAACAATCTGATGGTGAGGATCCAGTAATGCTGGAGTTTTGGGAAATGCAGAGTACCCTTTTATTGCCATCGCTATCAGGTCCACTCTGGCTTGGAGTGATGGCAACCAATAGGGTTCTATCTTTTGGTCGAATAGAACTAAACTGTGTGATTACGCTAAAAGGAATTGTTTGAAATTAACTTTTACATTTAACTGTGTAAACAAAAAACTGTGTGCTTATGGTAAACTGAATCGTTTGAAATAGATCATTTAACTGTCTATAAACAAATGACTGATGTTTAATTGAATTGTTAGTGATACATAGCAATACTTGGAACCATTTAACTTTCTTGACATGCTAAAATGAATCATTTGAAATAGAACTGGTTTTACATTTAACTGTGTAAACAAAAACTGTATTTAAACCAATGACTTACTCTGTGTAAACAAAAGACTGTATTTAGGCTAAACTTAATTTTTTGAAATCAAGCGAAACCATTAAACTGTGTACCCCCGCCCCCCCCAAAAAAAACAGCCCAGGCTTGTTTAGAAATTTTATCTTCAAAATGTGTTTAGAAATAATATATTTAATATATTCATAAAAAGAATTTGTCATTAAATGACCTACAATGGCTGATATGCCGTAAGACAAAGCCAAATCAAACCATCGTGTTTGGTGAACATATTTTACAAATTAACTCAGATAAAGTTATATAAAATAATAAAACTGAAATACACATTAATTATCATATTAACACTATATCCCATGCTGTTTCCAACAGCTGATGCACTAACTGTAAACATTAACCGGAACGACACAGCACCCAGATGACCAGTCAGCGACTACAGTTTCTTATTCATCTGCGCAATTTCATAATAGCGCAATAGATTTTGAATTCATATCCTATTTTAGGCGTATTGGGTCAGTTTTAGCCTACTAGTAGCCTACTGTATGTTTGGGGGTCGGCCTCTACAGCAGGTATAGATCTAACCCAGAATTTTGAGATGAAAATCTTTTGGTCGACTTATATGCCAGATCGACTTGTTGGCTGCAATTTACGGCGAATTTAATTTTAAGAATATTCTCCTTGTCCAGCCACCAGTCTAATGCTCTACCAGAAAACTTTAACATACAGTAAAGGATTTCAAAGTATCATTGAACTGTATCAGCTTTCCAGGTATTTTTTTGCTGTAACTATTTCTGTAGAAAAGTTCCAGCTACAAATTCTACATTTGCTTTAAGCTTTCTAAGCTGTCAGAGTGTCATAAACTAAAGAGTTTTCTTAATGTTTCTTCTTTTTTTTTCTCTTTCACACCTTCGACTGTCTTCTGGGCCTCCTTGAATCATAGTGTAGGACATTTATCTCGTTGTTTTGATCTTCTTTTGTTGGTATATCATCGCTGAATTTTATTTACTTATCTGTGGTTTTATTTTTTTCTTTCTTCTTTTCCTTTTTTCTGTTTTTCCTTTTAATATTTGTTTGCGTTGCGCCGTGGATACTTTTTTCGTAAAAGTTTGCAGCTCCCAAATAATTTTTCAAGATCTGCTATCTTCTTTCCTAACTAATATTTTAGCGAGTTAATTTAATAAGAAAATATTTACCGCCGCTGTTTACAGTTTGCTGGGATAGTAAATTCCATTTTTCGAATCGTAAAGTACGGACAAATTTGAAAGAAAATAAAGAACAAAGCACAAATATTCAACTGTATATTAACCCCGTTATAACCATTTACTATCAGTTGGTTGGTTGGTTGCTTTCAGGCATCCCAACCCATGTTGGTTTATTTGATGCCAAAATCAGTCACTTCTAGCTCGTAGTTAAGTGGTTTCAAGTAATTACTATTTAGAACTGCCTTGTTAACCGGGTGTGGGATTAGAACGTGAAGAGTAAGAACACATCACAAAGAAAAAGGAAATGGCCTGAGTAGGACATTAAACTGCATCCGATGGTGAGGCTTCACTTCTGGAACTTTGAGAACTGTGAAGTCACTTCTTTGCCATAACTATTGGGTTTCATCCAAAATATCAGTAACTATCATGGTCCCATCTATTGGTCTAATAGATCTTTCTTAAAATCATCTGCATTCGATAGGTTTACTTAAAACTATACAAACTGTTTGTATCAATTGTTACTTGAATCGTTTTCTAAGAATTATTATTATTAGTTTCTTGAAACCAATATAATAGCGTGTAAACGAATTATTATTACTCTTTTGAGAGTTTTTCCCAACAGCGCAAGCCGATGATTTCTCACTGGATTTTATTATCATCATTGCGAGTTTTTCACACCAGCGTTAGCTGATGGTCTTTCATTAGAGTCTGAGTGACTCTAAGTCTCCTCAGGTCTCTAGGATTATTCTCTCGATGCTAGACTATCTTAACAATGCTGTAGTCTGGATGGTCTTGGCTTGTCCTCCAACTTTCAGCTCTTCCAGTTCCCCTTCGAAGCCAATTACAACTAGTACCACCGTTTCTCCCATGTTCTATAGCTTTTTTTAGTCCGCTGGCAAGGTCTAAGTACTTGTCTCTCTTTTCGTTTTCTTTCATTTTCCCTCTGTGATCCGACGAGACGGCAAAGGCCAGTATACGGCAGGTTCTTTTTTTTTTCTTAATCAACACTACGTCTGATCTTCTGAGCTGGAGTAAGTGATTCAGTTGTATCTCAAAATCTCTTTGAAGTTTTTTTGTATCTTATACTCCAGTACGAACTCTGGTTTGTACATGTACCACTTTTTCGAATGGTCAAATTTCAACTTTTCATACAATTCCCAGTAGATCACCTTGCCCACTCAGTCGTGTCTAGTTTAATACTCTCTTAGCGCTAATTTACTGCATTCAGTTATTTTGTGATTGATCGTTTCGTCTCTATCACTACATAATCTACATCTGCTATTTTGTTGTGTCTTGTCTATTTTTGCTTAGACATAGTTAGTCCTTATGGCGTTGTTTTTTGCTGCAATTAGAAGAGATTCAGTTTCTCTCTTAAGGTTTCCTTTTCTCTGCCATGTCCAAGTTTTCTCGTGTGAGATTTCGCTTGTTTGTAACTTGAAATATCCGTACAGTTGCTTTTCTTCCCTTTTTTTGTTTTTTGATTATTTTTGTCTGGCTGATATTTGAGTTGTTTGTATTGTTTCTAGTGACTGTAATCAGTCTTCCTCTGCGCTTTTTATGTAGTCTTCTAGTTATTGCATCGATGCCTCGACGCTATCTTGGATACTGGTGTATCCTCTTCCTCCTTCTTTTCTTGACACATATAGTCTGTCAACGTCATCTTTGGGATGTTCGCTCGTCCGTTTGTTAAAGTTTTTCTTTGGTCAACTTTAAGAATGGTCCCGAATATCTAACGAGGTGAACAGTCCAGGTATATACCCCTTTGTTGCGAATTTCTGTTACGTAATTTGGTTTCGGGTAAGTTTCTCGTTCTCCAGAGGTATTCGTTTTTATTTTTTCTTTCATATCTGCATGTTTGATACTATTTACCAACCCCTCCGCTCGGGCAGGATATGACACAAGGTCAGTTTTTAAGCGGAGTTTAACAGGTTTGAATTCAGAGTTTTCCTTCTCCTAGACTAGTTGCCTAACCAAGGCTGAAGAACCTAGTCTGTCCTGCTATTTACCCATAGCTGGAGGGAGAATAATTGGATTCATACCTTTCCCAAGGGTATCAGTGCTATGTGAAATGCAATCAGTCTCGTCCAGGATTTGAACTCGTGTCGCCGTGTCCAATTCCTACGACGATAACGTCTACTACACGGGCACCTCCCAAAAATATCTGCATGTTTGATGTTGTTCGCTTCCTATATTCCCAGGTATTCGTAAATTTCCTTTTCCCCAAGCGTTCTGATTTTTTCTTTATTTGGTAGTTCTATTCCTTCCGTCATTTATCGTTTTCTGCTACTCATTATTAGCATGGCGCATTTTCTATGCCAAATTCCCTTCCTATGAGCTGACTATAAATTCTCACTACCTGTATTAGGGTTTCCAATTCTTTTTCATTTTTGGCAAACAGTTTGATGTAATCCGTGTACATTAGGTGGGTGATGTTTTGCGATCCTTCTCTGGATTTTCACCTCAGTTAAGCTTTTTTCCTTCTGCTGTCAGTTCAACTCTCCGGTTTTTTATGGTATTTTCGATAAACTTTATGACTTCACTGGATATCTTTTGGGACATTCTATTGTCCAGTTTTGCAGAACCTTATCACTTGACTTTTTATAGTTAACCCATGCGATAGGTAGGTTTTTTCGTCTCGTTTGGTTTTCGTTGGGGATGTGTTGATCGATGTATGGTTGCTCTCCTGTTCTCTGGTCCACTTGTGGCATCCTTTCTTTTCTTCGGGGAACAGTCCGCGGCTAATTATTATTATTGTGATTATTTATTTATTTATTTATCTATTTTATAGAGCAATAATTACATGAGATCATATTTCTAAAACCAAATAACCAACCAGCCAAGCAACCTCTTATATTTAAGAATGTAAATAATTATAGCTTCAAATAACTATTTTCAATTCAAATAATTTGCGCAGTTATATGGTTTCAAGTACTCTTATCTATTACAAATAATTTTCAGATGAAAATCTTCGTGGTATAAAGTCTAAAGTATTGGACTGTGATCTCTAAATAAACGAGTTGCTATTATGTTCACTTTCGGACTAATACTCTTTGAAAAGATATGATCCTGTTTATTCCCCTGGCTGTGGGTTAAATAGTATTACTGCTGTACTTTTATAAAGAAGGCTTTGGCATTAAACAACCCACAAAGGTTGATATGCCATTAAACAAAGAAACCAAAGCAAACCGAACTTAATAATTTGCAAGCATTTTAAACAGGTAAGAATTTCACATTGATTTGCAAAGCCCAGTCGGCTGGGACGGTAAAACACGCCAACGGCATAAGAACCGGTCACAAAGAGTAACCTGGATTTAGCTCTAAACCATCTGGTGATAGGGCTCCAATTCTTGAATTTGGACGAATGTGGAGTACCCGCTCATTGCCAAAATTCTTAGGTCCACTTTTACCTGGAATTTTATTACCTGTTAAGGTCCCATCTATGAGTAAAATAGAACTATTTAGTTATTTATCTGTGTGCGAACGAAGGAACAATATAGAAAAGAATTATTATTAAACATTAACTTGAAACCCTTTGACTGAGTGCAAAAATTGTATCATTGGTATTACCTTGCAATACTTAGAACCATTTAACTCAGTACTTAATTGTGTGAAAAGAGGTAAAGTTGGTGACCGCAGTCGAGGGCGAACCGAAGGCTCTCTTTTCAATAGCTACTACACCGGGGTGTAGGGGAGGGCGTTACTCCTTTCCATGGATTGATCCACTTTACTCTCGATACATACCTTATATTGCCGAGTGTTAAGCAA
>OY757922.1:48010229-48060229 GCA_963585895.1 Sepioteuthis lessoniana | reverse complement strand
TCAATATTTGATAGATATTCATAGTGTAGGTATTAAGAGTAGTTTTCAAAATCCTCGAACTTTGAAAAAGAGAAGTATAGATTCTGTCAAATCAAATTTTGAATGTAAAAAAACAAATGTAGAAAAGAAAAATACTTTTTGACATATTTACAAAATGCCAAGTTTTGCGAAGTTTGAAAGAAATATTTAAATATTAATGGTTTTCCTTTGTTTTGTGGTAGCCAATTAAAATCTATTTCTTTTTTTTTTATTACCTTAATCTGTTTAAGAAAGATGGAATTGGCAAATTTTATTTTTCAAATTTTGAAAGCCGTTAAAAATCCATTTTATCGGAATCTCATAAAATTTCTATTATTTTGCGGTATTTTTTTTTTCAAACTGTTGAGTATTTTAGTAAATGGTAATCACTTAAAGGCTCCTATAGATAGCCAATAATACATTGAATACACGCTATAGAATTTATATTGTCTCTCTCTCTTTCACTACATATATATATATATATATATATATATATATATATATAAATATATATATATATATATATATAAAGCTGCTCTGTCTATCTATAAAGCGGCTTATACCATCAGGGTAAAAATCCTCTCTTTTTTCTCTTACTGTCCCAGTTATCTACAGTGAATGAATAGATAAAAAAGTAAAAAAGTAAAAAAGGTAAAAGAAAATGTGTAAATGGTAGTAAATACCAGTTCAAAGGTAAAAGAAATACCAGGCAAAAAGTAATCGATAATAAGTAAGGGTTATAATAGGTTAGAGACCGGCCAATTGGCCTAATGGTAGAGTGTTCGCCAATGAGAAGGGAGACTGGGGTTCAATATCAAGTCGAGTCATACCAAAGACTCAAAAATGGTAATTGATACCTTCCTTGCTTAACACTCAGCATTATAAGGTACGTTTCAAGAGTAAAGTGAAGCAATCCAGGGAAAGGAGTCGCGCCCTCCCCTACACCACGGTGTAGTAACTATTGAAAAGGGTGCTTTCGGGTAGCCCTCGACTACGGTAGCCAACTTTACTTACTTATTATGCAATATATGAGGCGAATCTGCAATAATATAATAGTTAATATGTGTTGTATACTCAGCTTTGTCTTTATGAACAACGAGGAACACGTATATATAAAAATATATAAAAATATATCTCTCATTTTATTCTCAAAAGGGGCACACAGTTTGTTGTTAGTTTGAGAGATAGATGTAGTGACATATATTCAGAGAGGGGATTTCTTCTTGTCCCATATCTTCTTCCAGGAGCCAGTGGGTGCCAACGCTTTCACCCCCTTGCAAGCCGTATCGTCAAAGACGTCCGAGACGCCTCTGATTGGCTGCCTATCTCTGGCTCGACTCTCGATTCTCTGCACTCTGTCTAAATCTGACCGCGTGGTTCTCATATCACGTCGTCTCCTTGCGGTTACACACCTGCTCGACCGTCTATCTGTTTACTAATCACAACGTGACAGTTTATCAAAGCACACGGGGTCACTAGGAACGATCCGAAAATCAATGACATATATTATATAAAATATGTATGCGGCAGAAAATAATATGAGGGATGCAAGATCTAAGTGCTCAAAGGTAAAAAAAAAAAAAAATGAATAATGGGTTATAAATAAAATCTGAAGGAGGTCTCCGAAGTTATCGTCGTTGGAAAAGGACACGGCGACATAAGTTCAAATCCTGGACGAGACTTATTGCATTTCACATAGCTCTAATACCCTTGGTAATGGTACGAATCCAAATATTTTCTCTTCAGCTATTGGCATATAGTAGGGCAGACTGGGGTCTTTAACATTGGTATGGCAACCTGTCTCGGAGAAGGAAAACTGAATACAAAAAGGACCTTGAGTCGCATCCCACCCATGCCGAGGGGTTGGGTAAATACATACAGGCAAAATGTTGGCCGATGCAAACCAAACGAACAAGCCTTGGCAAGTTAAGACAGTAATCTAATCCCATTTCTTAAAAGAAACAAGATTGGACAAACATGTAAATCTTTAAAAAAAAAAAAAATGTTGTTTAAAGAGCTGTGCTTAGGTAAATTATTGTTTTATATGGATTGAATATAGAAAAAAACTCAATTTTTTTAGGCTAAATACTGGGCTTGCCTTTTCATATTTTATTAAGGAGCCAATGTTTATGAGATTATATGACGATAAATTTAAATACGGTACAGTGATATTCCGAACGCAATAAGGTCTTCGTAAAGCGGTCACTTATGAGAATAGAGGGCTTTGCGCAAAGCTGCTCTATGAGCGATGATTTCGTTAGTTCTACATAAAATTGTAACTCAGCCGCTTTTTCCTGCCTCAAGCACTTTTCTCAGTTTCCTGCTATATATCTTGAGAAAGGTAGCAATTATGTCTTACTTGGCATAGCTTATCTGGATATTTTGTTTAAAAAATTTCTTTGAAAAAAAGATACTTTCAAAAAATAGCTCTCTAATTGAAAATGACGTTAATTTTGTTTTAATTGACAAAAATTATATAGAAATGTAATACTTACGTTCACCATCCATATAAGATTAAGTTTCTGTCATTTGCTTTATTTTATTTTATTTATTTATTTATTTATTTGCCCCAGGATAAAGGAATAGTTCGTTAAATTGGCCGTTTTGTGGACACTTGGAGTAAACATTACAAATTTGTCAAAAAATATTATACGCCATATTAGGACACATGTTTATAGGTCAGAATTTCTCCAGGAATCCATTTAAAACATCTTAAATAACCGTATGTTGGGAATAATTAAATATTTATTAGATTTTTTACTCATACTTAAAAGCGAAAAAAGTTTTTTTTTTTAAATTTCTGCACAAGGTCAATTGGCAATATTCATTACACATCAGTCACTTTCAACATTCAATGTGTAATACAGACCAAAGCCGTGACATAGAAGGGCTGTTTACTCTTATTTAAAGATTATTCTTAATGATTTGTAAGGATAATACCTTTAAATAAAATATTGAAATAGCATAAACTTATTTTAAAAATTTCAAGAAAATATTGATGATAGATATTTTTCAAATCATCGAGGTAGAACTAATTGAAATTTCCTTAGAGAGGTTACATGTACGTCTTCGTTTTCGAATATATTTAGGAATAATATGTTCTAACTCACCGTTTTTATGATATTTCTACGTATACAAATAATATTTCGTGGATTTTACCTCACCAAAAGCATTTTTTGAGGAGTGTAAACTTAAAATCTGGTTATAAAAAGTAAAATTTTACTGAAATAGCAAAGATAGATAAATAAATAAATGTATTAATAAATCGTTCAGTCCTAAAAACACGATTATTTCCTGGAAACCATTGAAGTATTTTGGCATTTTAACTAGCATATACTTGGACTATTTTAAAGTTATTTTAAAGATTGTACCATAATTTTGATGATAAATTTGCATGTGCATAATTTACCATTAATTTACCGATAAAACTGTTAACAAAAAATTAGAGATCCAAATTCAAAAAATCTGTGTTTGCTCGAAAATTCAAGATGAACAATATGCCTGTTTTACTATCTTCAAAAATAGCTAATGTCTTGCCCTGGCCCCCTGTGAAGGGCAACTGGTCGAGAAAAAATAGCTAGTGTCTGGCCCTGGTCCACTGTGAAAGACGACTGGTCAAGAAGAAAGAAAACTTAGGATTCAAATCCGCTGCCAAAATAACAGGGTAACTTTGCTCAGCGCACTGGTAAAGCAGAACCTAGAGTCCCTTAGGCAGTCTGAGTGCTTTGCCTCCTTCTGATGGCTCTGGCACTATCAGTTGGATAGTTCGTTCTATTTTCTTTTGGACACTATCGGTGTCGTAAAGAGGGGAGCCCAGCAGCATTGACAACTTGCCCAGGCCGGTGCCGAGATCCAGATTTAGATCCAGGGTGTCTTACAAGGTTAACGGGTACCATAGCAAATAGTCATCCGCCTTTCAGATATTTTGACGATGAAGAAGTGCAATTAAAAATCATATCAATTTGCAAATTGTATTCAAAATTGCTTTATTCTCAAAGAATATTCTAATGCCATTGCGTTAACAAAAATCTCTCTTCAATGTGCCATTTTTTCGAGAAAATGTACAAAACTTGCAGCATTATGAGATAGATTGAAGCCTTTAACAAACTTGAACAGAAGATTTTTTGAAATATGATTCTAAAAAGAAAAAAAAAGAAAAATCTGTTACCAAAACTTTAAAAGACGACTGAATATGACAAAGTTTTCAAAAAGTGAAGACCTAATTAAAATTAATTAAAAAGTAATATTAATTATGACTTGAAGATCTGAAAACTTTGAAACTTTTTTCAGTTAGTTTCTGCTGCTTTTTATCGCATCTTTCTGACCGTCTTTAGAAATAAAAGAATGTAGCCAGAAGCTTATTTCCGGTTTTTCAGGGCAATAAAAAACGATAACATCAGTGTAAATTTCTGAGTTGAGGAGTTGTTATTATTGAAATGTCTCGGAATATTATTTTTTGTTTATTTGTTAAATATTTGTTGCTTATTTTATTTTTGGTTAGATTAAATGAATATTCAGTTCTAAAAAATAAAGAATACTGATTAAAGACTCGCATGGGATATGAAATTTGTAACACAGAACTATATTTCTGTGAGGATTTACAAGTTTATAAACGTTATCGAGTGGTTAGAGATTATGATCCTCGGGTGGCTATTGCTTGTACTACAGATGTAAACGCAATAAAACTTTTTTGTTTAAATCCTTAATTTTCAGGTGACTGGAAAAAACCATTAGAGAAAAGTTAATGGCTTGGTTTAAAATTAAGAACAATGTACAAAAGAAATTTAATGAAAATGATTAGGTATCATTATTTATTTTATACTGATATTTCTTCCATCTTATTTCACTTGCTTTTTATTGCATCTTTCTGACCGTATTTTCGGTGACTAAATCTTGCCGGAAGCTTGATTAGTCTAAATTTTTGATTAATTGATTGGTTGATTTTAACGGCATGTCAATCCGTGTACGACTATTTTTTTGTCAAAGTTTTGGGAAAAGTGATAATTAGACATTTATATTTACATTTTTGATGGTCTTTTGTTTTTTTAAACAGTTATACGCTACTGAGTATTTCCATCTATTACAAATAATATGGTTTTAAGTATTCGTATCTAATACAAATAATTTATTAACAACTATACGATTTCAAGCAACTATTTCCCTTTGATTGTTATTTTTTGGTTGTACACAGTTCTATACTTTCAAGTTATTGAAAATAATCCTTGGTAAGTGATTGTAGTTTCAAATAACTGTTCTTTCCTCAAAAAAATTACAGGTTTTGATATTTTTGAGATGAGAAATTGTTATCATTTGCATCATTTAAACGTTTTGCAACATTGTTCTTGTCTTGGCACATCAATTTGGTCGCTCATCTTTAACTGAAGAATTATTTTTAAGGAACATCGGAAAGCTGGAGTCTAAATAGAGACAATGAAGTCAGGCATAGCTGATCCTATAGTGGGGAAAAAGAGGTTATCAAATTTTTATACTTAAAACCATTTAATTTGTAATAGATGGAAATACTCGATTGAGAATAATACAAGAAAGCCATAAAGAATCAGTACATATGATTGGCTCTGGGGACCTTCTAAGTAGGCCTAGGATAGAGATGAATACGATATGTGAGCCGTTGGTTAAGAAGAGAGCACTGAGTCCAAGAAACTAATATTAATTTCATCATATTTCCGTTCGTTTTTTATTGACTAGTTGTATTTGAGGTAATTTCTTATGCAAAGCATTTTCAATCATCATTATTTTTTACTTGTATTTTTTCATCTTTTTGCCGTTATTTTTTTTATTCCACTAGTATTTCGCGTTAGTGTCCAGGTAGTGCAACCATACAGTAGTTCTGATGACCCCAGCTAGGAAGAAATCATGTTCTATTTTATCAGAGACCAGATTTCCATATGATCGACATCCTATGAATAAAAGTCTTCCCTATACGTGTGTTGATATCACTTTCAGTAGATGAGATATTGTGGCTGAGGTGTGTGATTTGATCAAATTTTAGAGGTTTGCCATTTAATATTGAAATGGCTCCATCTTGTTTAAAACACATGAACTCTGTTTTAACTGCGTACACGCAGAGACTAAAGCCTCTAGCTGAAAAACTAGTTGGGAACTCCAGAAGAATGCTACACGCTGTTTTGACAAATTCTGGAAACAGCACCCAACAAAACAGTAACTGTACGGTCACTTTCCTCCCATCTCAAAAACCATTAAAATAAGAGGAACAATACATACTGGGTAATACTGGAGAAATAAGGATGAACCTATAAGCGATGTTTTTAAACGGACTCTTACACATGGACACACCAGTGCTGGCTGAATAACTTCCATTTATCAGCTCTGCATAGACACTGGATGTAGTCTAGAGGATCTGTCAGGAACAAAGAATGATTTGGATGAATGGAAAGAGAGAGAGAGAGAGAGAGAGAGAGAGAGAGAGAGAGAGAGAGAGAGTTCTTGCTGAGAGTTCTAGCTGGCTTGAGGACGAATATTTGATGTAATAGTATTAAATTTTTTCGCTGAAGTATTGTCAGACATTATCAATTTTTGACTAATATTTCTTTCATCTTATCATTCTGTTGTTTTAAAATTACTACATAAAATATAACTAGTCTACCAAAATGAATAATTATAATAATATTGGTACAAGGACTGGAAAACTTGGAAATAAGCGGACGGGTGGAGACATCCAAACTATCGCATTATTGAGATCGGCCAGAATACTTAGAAGAGCCCTGGAGACTTGAAGAGACTTGTCATTCAAACTCCCGTGGAAAACTATCAGGTAACGCTGGTGTGAAAACATCTCAAATAAGTAAAATAATAATAATAATAATAATTATAAGGGTTGACAATACTACATCAAAAAACTTCAACACTGTTATATTTAATAGCACAAATCGAATAAAAAACAAAATGAATTACATAAATGAAGTGCTGGTCAAAAATAAATCATTATTGACAATAGTAAGTAAAGTTGGCGACCTTTGTCGAGGGTGACCGGAAGGCTCCCTTTTCGATAGCTACCACACCAAGATGTAAGGGAGGGCGCAACTCCATTCCCTGTATTGCCCCACTTTACACTTGATCCGCACCTTATAATGCTGAGTGTTAATCAAGGCGGAATCAAGTACCATTTTTTGAGTCTTTGGCATGACTCGACCTGGGATTGAATACAGGTCTCCCGGACCATTGGCGAACCCTTTAACCATTATGCTATCAATAAAAAAAAGAGAGAAAAAGCTAAATATGTATTTACCCAAAACCTCATATAGGCGTAGGATGTGACATAAGGTCAATTTTTTAGTATAGTATAGATGGTTTGAATTCAGTGTTTTCCTTCTCCTTGGTCGGTTGTAATATCAAGATTAAAACGTCCAGTCTTCTCTGTTATTTATCCATAACTGGGAAGATAAGAAACGAGTCCATTGATTTTTCGGTCTGGCATATCAATCCTAGTGTTTTTTAGGTTTGCTTTGGTTTGGTTTTATGGCATATCAACACTTGTAGGTTATTTAATGCAAAACTCTGTTTATAAATATACATTAAACATATATGTGATTTGTTAACATATTTTCTTAAACGAGCCTGAGCTCTTTTGTATGCAATAAAATAGTTTCAAGTATTGTTATCAAACAGTCACAATTTAACATCAGTTATTTGTTTCACTCATAGTTTGTTCTACTTGACCCATAGATAGGACCCTATCAGGCGCTATCATTTCTGGTCTGAGTGGACCTGGGAGCAATGGCAGTGAAGGGGTATACCACATTCTCCGAATCTTCTCACCATCAGATGGACTACTGTCATATCCAGGCAACTCATTAAGGAGGGTTCTTACCTCTCATGCAGAGATGCAGTCAATGTATTCTACAGCCCCAGCCGACTGGACTATGGTGCTTTTTTTAAAATTCCAAATCTATCCTTACAGAAGAACGGTTGTGATTCTGTTTGTCCCATAGCTGGAGGGGAAAAGGGGGGGGTCATACTTTTCGCATGCATATTAGTCTAAAAATGAAGGTTATAGCACGACTGGAGTTCGAACTTGCATATTATTTTGTCACAGTTCAGTACGTTAGCTCTATTCAACGGGGACTCCCCCAACTTTTTTTTTCGAGTCACCGAGTCTGTTTCCTACGTTGATAACCATTATGCCGCAACTGCTATCAATAGATTACATTATTAGACAAGCAACAAACAAAAAGGGGATACAAATATTAAATAGGCTGCAAGGCCTATTTACAGTTTCCTAACAATAAAGGCTGCAAGTTTCAATTGCACCAGAGGTTTATTTCATTTTATTTTTCTAATCTACACTGTTAACTGGGCGATTACGACAAAAAACTAAAAACAGAAGGAGAAAGTAAAAAATTAGTGATAATTTATAATGCATTATTTGATAAATTCGAAGACGATTTCATGTGATATAACTAGTGTCGTCAACTGCAATAGTTTTTGTTATATACCCTACCAATGAACATCAAAGGGTATGTCCCCTTCCTCATAAGTACGTTGGACACTGTTGTGAGAGGGAAATATGCTGACTAAGTAGTCACCGCTAGCAGTGGGCACCTTCTTCACGCCGCTGACGAGTATTGTATTTTATTTTATAATGATATAAAGATTTCCATTTCATTTCCAACCTCCGTTTTGGTTATTTCTCATTCTGTAAACTTTTTGTTCGGTTACAACAGTTTTAAAAAATTAAAGAAATACTAATTAGATATGAAAAATAATTGCTAATAATAAATTAGGTGACTCGTTCTAATTTTTTAAACTAAAAGTTTATCTTAAGTGTAAGACTTGAGGACATTGATAACATTAAAAGAAATATGAAGGCATAATTGCACTTCTTTACGAAGAAGGCGTTTTAGAGGTGCTTCGACCTATCGAAAATTCATTGGAATTAGTGTATTAATACCAATGGGACTATCTTGAAGAAAATGAACGTATCATTCCTCTTTCAGTTGCGTCTTGATTAATACCGGTTAGGTATCGACACATTCTGAATACGTATTTTAAGGAAAATTAACGTTTCATCCATTGTTGATTTCAGCTTTGGTAAATACAGCTTCAGTCTCGATACTTTTTGAACACTGCTCGCTTTTTTTTTTAGAATTTATTCATCGTTCGTTTCTTTCTTGAATACGGATTCAGTCTCGATACTTTTTGAACGCAACTCGTATTTTGAAGAAAATGAATGTTTCATCCATTGCTCATTTCTGTCTTGGTAAATACAGCTTCGGTCGAGATATTTTCGATCACACCTGATACAAAGAAAAAACGTTATGAATAAATTATATATAATCATATGACAAAAAAGAATAATGAAAATAAAAAAAAGATTACAGAAACAGTTAAAAAACTCTTACACCTATTTGCAACCTTGACGATGACTAGATCCCAAAGTTGAACGCGCGCGATTTTGAAAGACAGATGTCTGGAAAATAGATGCGAAGATACTCAAACAGAGATGTATGCTGAAGAAGACTTGTCGTCAGGGGACAAATACATTCACATTTCAGGAGATGTTAGAATTAACATTGTCTGAAGTTTCAGACTCTCGTCCCTAAAGAAATGCACACTGCACAAGGTGCTTGCTTTTTAAGATATCATCTCTCTTTTCTCGTATAGCGAATCTCTGATGGTACGCAGATGTTTCATCAAAGACGTTTCTAACAATTCTGAATAAACAAAACGTCTACTTACACATAGAATACAATGATATAACTATATATATATATATATATATATATATATATATATATATATATATATAAAGTTACATTATATCTTAGTTGAGTACTCTCATACTAGGGGCTAGTATTCGTAGATATTCTGATAACATTTTCAAAGTCATCAGCCATCATTTCACGTACTTACACCCACACACCATTTATATGGGTCAAGAGAGACCCTTGGCGTTGTGGTGGACTGTGACATCGTAGTAAGCGAGTTCAAACTCCAGTCGCGTTATTGCGTTCACTTTCGGACTAATACCCGTGGGAAAATTATGAACCGCTTTTTCCTCCCAGTTATGGGGTTAATGACATCATTGCTGTTCTTCCACAAGAAAGACTTTGGCATTAAATAACCCCCGAAGATTGACACGCAATTAAAAACAAAGAAACCAAACCAATCTACCAGTACGATCATATAAGCGTACAGGCCTGTGTAAATAGACGAGAAAGATATAGTTTATTACAGCGGATGAGCTCGGGGTGTAATGAATATTGTCGTAGAAAATGTACACGGCGACACGTGTTCAAACCCCGGACGAAGATGTTTGCATTTTTAAATAGCTCTAATACACTTGGGAAAGGTATGAATCAAACCACCTTCCCTCCAGCTATGGGTAAAATAGTAGGGCAGACTAAGCTCTTTAGCCTTGGTATTTAAAACTCTGAATTGAAACCTGTTAAACATCACCAAAAATTGACCTTGTGTCGCATTCTGCTCGTGCTAGAGTGTTGTTAAATTCATACAGTGTATTAATATGGAGTCTGGGTTCTGTTGATACATTTCTAATCTTAGAATCTGTGCATGTATTGATCCGTATAAGCGATCATTCGCTGTAATCTAGCTACGTGTTGCCTTCAATAAGTTTCCGGACTTTTTTTTACTGGCATTTAAAATTGTTGACTCTTGAAAATTCCCTATACATCTGTTGAGATGACTGACCAATTTTTATGATTTCAGCTTCAACTGAACAGCTACAGCACGAAATGGAATACACCCTACTAAAGCCTGATTGTCACAGCTAGTGATTTTCAAAAATGCAATCTGGACGTGAGGACACTTTAGAAGAACGATATGCAATAAAATTGTGTTTTAAACTTGGAAAAAATGCCGCCAGAGAAACGTATGGAATGCTCCAGACTGCTTTTCGACCATCTTGCATGAATCAAGCATCAGTTTTTGAGTGGCATAAGAGATTCAAGGAAGGCACGGAGTCTGTGATGGATTATGAGAGGTGTGGGAGGAGTAAGGAAGTCAATACACCAGAGTTGATTGCCCAAAGGGTTAGGGTTAGGTTACTATGTTGAGGTTTTAAGGGAGTTTAGGAAGAGATTCCGTCGGAAGAGGCCAGCACTCTTCAAATCGGGTCAGTGGCATTTCCACCTGGACAATACACCAGTCCACAAGTCCATCCTTGTCACTGACTATTTGAGCAAGATGGGCATCAAGACAGTTCCTCAGCCTCCCTATAGTCCAGACGTTGCTCCCTGTGACTTTTGCTTATTCCCTAAGCTCAGAGGCTGTTGTTATGAGAGAATTGAGGAGATGAAAGAGGCTGTGACGAAGGTCATTGACATGCTCACACAAGAGGACTTCCACGGGGCCTTCCAGAAGTTGTTGGAACGGTACAACAAGTGCATTGCAGCGGGAGGAGATTACTTCGAAGGGGACAAGAGTTTCATGTGTGTACTATCAATAAAAGTGGCCATACGAAAAATGTCTGGAAACTTATTTCATGATCCTTTTATATCACCTGTGCGTTTGATCACGTGTAAATAGAAACACGTTCAGGGTGTATCCCCTTCTGAAAGGTAAGACACCCCTCACACAAAAAGGGATATCCTGAGTATATATTTGCGCTCAGGATGTGGCACAAGTATAATTTTAAGCGTAGTTTAATAGGTTTCAATTCTGGATTTTCTTTCTCCCAGATCGGCTATATACCAAGGTTGATGAGAACAGTTGCGCTTCAATTTTCCCCACTACTGGAGGGAGAATAATTGGATTTATACTTTTCCCAATGGTATTAGTGCTATGTGAAATGTAAACAGTCTTGTCGAAGATTTGAACTCGTATCACCCTGTCTATTTCCTACGACGGTATCCATTAACACCACAAACGCCTCCATTCTGTGATACTATGACTATTACACTAAACAAATATATCTTTTTGAATATCATTAGTATCATATAGGACTGCTTAAAATTATATAATGGTTCAAATTATTTTGATTCAATGAGAATATTTGAAACGATAAAACTATGTGCAAACAAATGTTTATTATAAAATATAATTTAATCATATCGTACATAAATTATTGATGTTAAGAATAATTATTTAAAGCCAAAATCTTAACAAATGATTCAAACCATATAATTACTAGCACTCCACCGCAAAAAAGGACTGCCTACGGTATTAAATAACCCGATAAGGGATGACATGCCGTAAAACCAACCAGCTACACTCATAACTATTTTCCGTCAGCGTATTTGGTCCACTTTTCCGTTTAATCCTTGTGTGTTTTGGGATTTTCTTCTTTTGCTAACATCAAAAGAAAAAAAAAATAGAGAGAGAGAGAGAGAGGGAGAGAGAGAAGCAATAACAAGGAAATAGGAATATATTTGTCTCATGTACTTTCGAACATAGAAAATGTTGCAAAGAAATATCAAACTCACGTTTCTCGTTGATAACTATCATTTATTTTAGTGAATAATAAAAAAAAAGTAAATATTTTTAAAAATTCTGCAGTTTAAATTATTTTTCAAAGGTGAAAATGTATGAACATATTTTTTTAAGAAATACATTTTCGAATTTACGTACGAAGCCAAGAACTACTGGAAACTACTCTAATAGGAAGTCAGGCGTAAAAAAGGGGTCATAAAAAGGATTCAAGTAGAGGATAATATTCACCATATCAAACAGTCGCCCATTAAAAGTACGTATTTTACCCAACCCCTTCACCACAGGAAGGATGTGGCACAAGGTTAATTTTTAAGCGGGGTAGAGATGGTTTGAATTCAGAGATTTCCTTCTCCAAGACAGGTTGCTGTACCAAGGCAAAAGAACCCTGTTTACTCTGCTATTTATCCTGAGCTGAGGTATATGAAGAGATAGATTCATGCCTAAGGGTATTAGCAAAATGTGAAATACAAACAGCTTCGATTAGAATTCGAACTCGGGTTGCCGGGTCCATTTCCAGACAACAATTATAACACGCGCATCATGAGAAGTATTCATCAAAATTTACTGTCAAGGTTAACAACAGATGCAACGGCTTTTTTGTTAGTATTACTGCCTTCGAAGATAAACTAGTAAGTAACAGTGGATTGCTGAAGAGTTCATTTATTTTTTACTCTGCCAAGCGTCGTGTCTTGCCAGTAAGAAGACATTTTCATCAAGATATCTGACGATTAAACCGGTTGACTTTATGCTTCTTTTAATGGAATTTAGTGAGAAATGAAAAGAACATTTGCTGGAATTAGAAATCGATTTGCAGATTTTATTTTCCGTGTCGATAAGAGTTACTTCATAATCTTTGGCCTTCGGGGTTGCTGAGTGGTCCACCTATCTAAGTACTGAACAGTTTCATGGCTGCTTAACCCTTTCGCAGGCACATATATTTTTTTCAATCCTTGTAGTGTGGACGAATTATTTTCTATACATTAACATTGAACTGGTCGACGAGCAGACAATAGGAAAATGTTTTACATTGAGCTACTTGAGATAAGAATGTCACTCTGCTTACAAAAGGGATTTATTAAAAAAACTGTTTTAAGTGTGACGACCCCAAGTCGCAATTGTTACTCTATTTTGTACCACTCATTCACGTCAAATATGTGTAATATAAATGAAATTGGGTGGAAAGCCCCGTGTAGTACTAGGTATAAAGGGGCCCCATTGTAACACTAGGTATAAAGAAGAGGGAGGCCTCATGTAACACTATGTATAAAGGGGAGGGTACCCCATTGTAACACTAGGTATAAAGGGGAGGGAGGCCCCATGTAACACTAGGTATAAAGGGGAAGGTGGCCCCATGTAACACTAGGTATAACTGATCAAAGGAAAATTTTACAGATTATTGTGCCCCCATTTTAGGGGTCATTCTAGGGTTGATGTTTTTTTTTTGTTTCTATCCAGATGCACGAGGTGAAAAATCTTCTAGATCAAAGTGCTTCGATTTAGGATATCGACATAGGGTGCATTTTCTTCTATCCAGGCCACGAAGTAGATAAGTTGAGGTTAGCTAGTCTGAGGTGGTAGAAAGTGGAACGTTACGAAGATCAAAGACGATCCCAAAGTCAAGTGTAGAGGAGTTCACCTTACTTTCAAGTAACATTAGTTCCATGTTTTATTTCTTAGAAGACAGATCTGTTTACGTCTCTCGTAAAAATTGCCCACTTCCACAACTACAACACGCATACATTTCTCTTAATTTGTTTTCTTTCTTCTAAAATTTGTGGTTTTATTTATAGCTTCCATCTTTCTCTTATGCCAATTTCTAAACTTTAACCACAATGCTGTTCTGTTCCCATTTCGTTAAATTCTTTACTTATCGAAATCTTTCATGCTAACCGGACGTTTCGGCCACATATATTTCCAATTTGTACTTTTCGGCTGCACTTTGCTTTTTTTTAAAAATGCAAATGACTCGCTCGATATAATTTAAACTGAAATAGAATCATCCAAAATGCCGTAGAATTTGTACAAAATGTCAAGGTCTCATGTTGTTTGCGCATGTAAAGAAATATTCAGATGAAAATATTTTCGATACTTAGATTGTTTTACAAATATTGGTTGGTTGGTTTTACTGCATGTCAAACCTTGTCAGGTTATTTTATGCTGAAGTCAGTTTAAGGATTATGATCTCCAACTATGTATAATACAAAAATGCAGATTTACAATCATTTTAAACGGGTATACACTTCATAGTTGGTTTCAAGAAACTATTCCGATTTAATAATGATAATAATTTGTACACTGGTATATGGTATCAAGTATTTTTATTTAATACTGATAATTTTCAAACATGTCTATTTCACCTCTTAAGAGGACCCTAAAAATACTACCACTCTAAGGAAGAATGGCAATGAAGAGGTGACTCCACATTTCCTAAAGTTCTGGAACTGAAACCTTCCCACTGGATACAATTAAGTGTCATAACCGGAAACCTTTTTTAGCTGTGTGTGTGTGAGAGAGGATGCAGTCTACGTATTCTCCATCTTTACTCACTGTTTTTTTTTTTTTAATATCTCTGTTTCTTCCCAAGTTATGATCAAGGATACACTCTTCCTAAACTTTCACTTTGTGTTTTTCGTGGAAACTGGACGTTTCGCGTACGGAAATTTTGGCCGCAGATATTTCTATCCTTACTGTTTCAATTGTGTTTTGATTTTTCAAAGGAAAATCTCTTACTTATAATTATATTTTTATCATTTAGAGTATTCGGTCTATTGTCTTCATCTTTATTGTTATATTCATAACGTATAATAAAAAATTACCAAGCTTGATCTCAGAAATTTTGAAAAATTATAATTGTATTTCAATTAAATGAAATGCAATTATATAAATCCAATGCAACATCTATAATTATCTTCTAGGATAATGATAATAACAGTTTTCGTCAAACATCTTTGTCAGAATGATGAATAAATTTAGATGTTATGTTTTTGCGCGCAAATCCTGGAAATATTGTTACGAATCATTCGACTTAGCACGAACGTAGATTGGTGATCACTAACGTCGGCTCCTATATTCAAGCAATCCACAAAGTTGATCTTTCTATCAAAATTTCTTTTTTGAATAATTTCTTTTGGATGGAACATGAAAATGTTAAAAAAGTCCAGATTACAAAACGATTTAAGGCAGGAATGAAATCATTAAGTGTACATCGGACTCTACTCGTCTCAGGTTTCATCAAGTAAATCCTCTAACATTTCCAAAACATGTGTAATCTATTAAAATGCATGTTTTGAGATGTGCATTAATATGGTTACGGCCTGGGAAGTAGAGAAAAATCTGGAAATAATAGTTTCGTCATTTCAACAATAGAGGTCTTGGGCAGAGTGTTGAAAACGAAATCGACGAAACGAGTTCAAGTTTCGGTCTGGGTGTCCATTTGCATTCACTTCGCACTGTTATATAGTAGATGTAAGTTGAAAGGGAATTAGTTCTCATTGGCGAGGGGAATGTTGACATTCTTTGACGATGGATGCTGAACCCTTGGAACCCGAAAGCACTAAATAGAAAATAAAACACAAACTACATCTCGACTGTCGGAATGAAGAGAACACAGTTTTTCAAGTGGTGACGAATGAACTTTGAAGGTGTTGAACACATGGTGGCATGATGAAATTTCGGAAGACACGCATGCAAATCGTAAAAAGGCGTGGGTGATAAAAAAAACATAAAAAGACGCATGGTATACTCAAAAACACCGTGAAGGCGTACATGGCATAACGGTTATTGTGATATAAAATGATTCCGGTGACCTGAGGTCAAATCTTAAACGAGGTGATCCGTTTAAATGTCAAAATCCCAGAGAATTTTCTGGGACTACCATTGGTAGTATGGTCTTAATTATTTTAATTTCATGCACAGTTCACAGTGGATCACCTTTCCTACCCAATCATGCTTAATCTTGTACTTATTATTATTATTATTATTATTATTACCAATCCAAATTTTTCATACCAGTTTTAACAGATGGCTTTTCATTAAAGTCTAGATAACAGTACGTCTCCTCGGGTTTCACGTACTCTTCCAAGTATTCCAGCTGATTTTTACAGTTCTGTGGTCTGGATGATGATTCTGCTTCTAATCTTAAGTTCCCCTCAAGACCATTCCAGGGTCTTCATTATATATGGACAATTCAAAGTGAATTTTTGGGACTTATAAACTTAATGTTCTTACTTGACTAATGACTAAAAAAAAAGAAAATCTGAATATGAGCACGGGTAAAAAATCATACATAATAGTAATATTTTCTAGTCTAGTAAGAACATTAAGATTATAAGTCCCCAAAATTCTCCAGCGGGACACATGGCGTAACGTTGGTTCCCTAAGGAGACAATCATCTGGAGGTTGCAGGTTTAATCCTGACTACAGGCAAGTTACAATACAGCAATACTTAACACTTGTACCCGTTTATGGCTAACGGAATCAGAACCGACGATCCCTCGTGGATTCAATAAAGGATGTAGTTCGAAGTTCCGTGAAGGTTCCCGAATTTGACAAACACCTAAAGAAGGCCAAAGGACATATCGGCCGAAACGTTGTGGAAATAACAATAAATAATCCGAAAACCCTTAATGATAAAAATAGTCTCTTTTTTCTCTCTTTTTAATGTATTCCGCGAGTTCTTGTATGGATACCTCTACGCAATCCTCCTCTTCCTCTTCTTTTACTTCGATAGAGTTTTTCACATCAGTGTTAGCTGATGGTTTTTCCCTGGAGTTTGAGTGACAGCAAGTCTCCTCAAGTCTCCAGGACTTGTCTCAGGATTCTGGCCGTTCTCAGCAATGTTGTCATTTGGATAGTCTCTACCCGTCCGCCAACTTCTAAGTCTTCCAGGAGCTTTTAATAATTAGTTATTGCGCCAAAAGCACCAATCACAATTGGCAAAATCGTCTCAGCTTTTTCAATTCTCTAGCAAGGTTGAGGAACTTATCCTTCTTTTCACATTCCTTCAGATTTATTCTGTGGTCCGCCGGGACAGCAGAGTCGACAATTTAGCAAATTCTCTTTTTTTGTTGATTATTACAAAGCCTGGTCTTCTGGCCGGGATTAGGTGATCCGGTTGTATGTTAAAGTCCTATAGTAGTTTATGCGTGGATCACCTTGATGACCCAGTCGTGTCTCGCCTTATACTCCTTCTGTGCTAATTTGCTGCATTCGCTTATTATATGATTGATCGTTTCGTCTCTGTCACCGCATAGCCAACATTTACTGTTTTGTTGCGTCTTATCTATTTTTGCTTTGATATGATTGATCCTTATGGCGTTGTTCTGTGCTGCTATTAGGAGAGATTCCGTTTCTCTCTTAAGGTTTCCTTTTCTTTGCCAGGTTCAGGTTTTCTGGTGTGAGATGTTGTTTATTAGTCGTTTAAAGCGGACATAGAGTTGTTTTTTCTCCCATTTTTGTTTCCTAGTTGTTGTCATTTTATCGTCTATCGTGTTGTCAGTATCGTTTCTGATGGCTGTAATTAGTCTTCGTTCGTGTTTTTCTATGTAGTCTTCGAACTGTTGTATCGATGCGTCAACGCTGTCTTCGATGCTGGTAAGTCCTCTTCCTCCCTCTTTTCTAGACATATATAGTCTGTCAACGTTGTCACTGGGATGTAATGCCTTAGGCATGGTCATTAGTTTTCTTGTTCTTTGATCCATTCGTTTAAGTTCATCTTTGTCCACTTGAGGAAGGTTCCCGAATATTTAACGAGGGGCACGCCCCGGCGAATGCCCCGGGGCCTGTTCTGGACTTCGGTCCGGAGCGTGGCCCTGGAAAAGGAACAATGGCAGACTTGGGGCCTTTAATTAGGCACCTAGTTTCGACTAGGCTACCTTCGGGTGGGCGAGCTGCATTTTTGTCTCCTTTGTCCCCCTTGTACGGCACTAGACCATGCGTCTAGTTTAAGCCGCCAACTGGCATACGTGCCCGGACCCACATTTGGGTTCGTGAAACTGCTTGCCTCATCAGGCTCACATTGCACTAAGTGAGCCGATGAGCAGCACAGACAAGCAGGGTTCGAGTCTCGGCTCCTTCCCGACCTTCCCCCTCCCCTTTATCCCCACTTTAATTGGCCTTCGGGCTTTTGACCTTGTGTCAAGTCGTGTCTGGTGGGAGG
Source organism: Sepioteuthis lessoniana (assembly GCA_963585895.1). Classification (NCBI taxonomy): domain Eukaryota; kingdom Metazoa; phylum Mollusca; class Cephalopoda; order Myopsida; family Loliginidae; genus Sepioteuthis; species Sepioteuthis lessoniana. The sequence continues at coordinate 48,041,625 of OY757922.1, read as the reverse complement.
CAGCGACAAATATCGGCACAGCCCTAGTGTTTATTCCTTTGATGAGGTTTCTCCCGGAGAGTTTTGTCCCGAGTAGTTTTCTAGTTCTCCTGAGATATTCTTTTCGAATCTTATTATTATTATTATTATGATTTTACTCTTTTGAAAGTATTTCACAACAGCGTTGGCAGATGGCTTCTCAATGGAGTTTGAGTGACATCAAGTCTGCTTAAGTCTCCAGGACTCTTTTTAGTATTTTAGCTGATCTCATCAATGGTCTCTAGTCGCCTCTCATTTCCTAGTCCCCCAGTCCCTGTATCAATCCTTTGGTGACTGTACCAAGCGCCAATTATAATTAATATCACCATCACTTTCATGTTCCATAGTTTTTTTTTTCTAGCAAGGTCTACTAGGCACTAATCTCTCTTTCTTTCAGTTTTGCCCTGTGGTCAGTCAGAACGGCAAAGTCCACTATTCAGCAGGTTCTTTTTTTTTTTGTTTATTTGTTGATTATTACTAGGTCTGGTCGTCCGGCCGCGATTAGATAATTCATTTGTATCTCAAAATCCCAGAGATTTTTGTCCGTCTCATTTTCTAGTACGGATTCTGGGTTGTTCATATACCAGTCTTTCGTATGGACAAATTTAAACTTCTTGCACAATTCCCAGTGGATCACCTTTCCTACAAAGTCGTCTCTAGTTTTATACTCTCTTTGCGCTAATTTACTGCTTTCGCTTATTATGTGATTAATCGTTTCGTCTCTATCACCACATAATCTACACCTGCTATTTGTTGCGTCTTGTCTATTCTTACTTTGACATTATTAGTTCTTATGGCATTGTTTTGAGCTGCAATAAGAAAAGATTCAGTTTCTCTCAAAAGGTTTCCCTTTCTAAGTCTTCTCGTGTGAGATCTCGCTTGTTTTTCGCTTAAAATGTCCATAAAGTTGTTTTTCTTCCCATTTTTGATGTCTGGTCAATTGTATCCCGCGTGTTTTCTGCTATTGATACTTTTGTTGTTTGTATTGTTTCTGGTCGCTGTAATCAGTTTTCCTCAGCGCTTTTTAATGTAGTCTTCAAGTCTTTGTATCGATGCATGGACGCTATCTTGAATACTGGTGTGTATTCAGCCTCCTTTTCTTAACACACTTATCAACGTCATCTCTGGAATGTAAGGTATTATTATTATTATTATCAATATTTGAGTTTTTCACATCAGCGTTAGCAAATGGTCTTTCACTGGATGATTGTGCAGTCACAAGAAGCTCGAGTTAAATAGAGGGGAGTATAATATAGTAAGTTTATACAATTTTTTATATCGTTCTGTCGATAACTGCTTTAATTTTATTCTCCAAGAGTCATATTTGTTACTATTTACTATACGACTAATGGGTAGTGTTCGCTAATGGTCCGGAAGACCGGTGTTCAATCCCAGGTCGGGTCATACCAAAGACTAAAAAAATGGTACTTGATACCGCCTGCTTAGCACTCAGCATTATAAGGTAGGTATCAAGGGTAAAGTGGAGCAATCCAGGAAATGGAGTAGCGCTCTCCCCTACACCTTGGTGTAGTAGCAATTGAAAAAGGAACCTTCGGGTCGCTCTCGACTACGATCGCCGACTTAAATGAATATATATATATATATATATATATATATATATATATATATATATTGATCATACAACTGCATTTCATTCACCTAGAATAACTTGTCAGCTGACAATAGTGCTATAATAACTGTTATTAATCGATACGTTATACAAGGCCAGCCAATTCCAAATAACATTCGAAAAATACTCGTCGATAACTGAGAAACGTTAAGTGACATTTAAAAGAAAATTTAAATCAGAAAACAATCTGCAAATATAAGAAATCATAATTATAAATTAAAAAAAAAGAAATCATAATTATAAATTAAAAAAAAAGGAAAAATAAGAAACTTACTAAAATAAATAGCATTCAGTCTGTGAGCCGATGTACTATATATATTTAAAACCTTTATATATATATATATATATATATATATATATATATATATATATCTACTATGAACTGAAGAGCTTTGCACACTTGCTGTAGATTACACTGACTGCACGTCTGCAGAGGGGTAAGACTCCCCACAGTGGATATGAAACTAAACAGTCTGATGGTGAGATCCCAGTAATGCTGGGACCTTGGGGAATACGGAGCACCCCTTTATTGCCATGGCTCCCAGGTCCATTCTGGCCCGGCGTGGTCGCACCTGATAGGGCCCTATCTATGGGTTAAATAGAACTAACGGCACACTTATGCTAAACTGAACTGTTTGATTAGACCTAATAGCTTGAAATAAAATGTTTTTTACAATTAAACCGTACGTACATTTAAATTGCGTGCTAGTTTATTGACACTAAACTGAATTATTATATATAACTGCTTGAATAATTTGAAATGGAAATGTTTTTGACAATTAAACTGTGTACTCTTGCTAAACTGAATTGTTTGAAACAGAATTATTTACATAAAAATGGATTTGGCGTTAAGTAACCTACAAAGATTGATATGCCATAAAACCCAACAAACACAACAAACCCTGAAGAGCTACTTGGAGTTGCCCGGATGGAATGAATAATATCATATTTAACTGAATAGTAAGAAATTTGTTCCATAAGTTTTTTGTTCTAAATTGATGAATTCAATTTATTTGTTTATTTTTACTTAGACATAGCAGTGAAATCGCTTGTTAGATTGTTTCGAGTATATATAATGCGGTTAATTTCTTATTCATAATCTATTGTATAAATATTCTATTAAAGTATATTTTTAATGAATATATATTTTTTTAATATTGGATTCAATTTCCTTTAAGATCTTACTTATCATATAATGTGTTCCCCTGCATAACGGTAAAAACTTAATAAAAATGTTTTACCATCTGAAGATACATCCTCAAAAAACAGATGGTGTTGAAATAAATTCATGATGGATTACATCTGTAATTTTACTTGATAGTAATAATAATGTTATTGCTCTGTATTTGAGGTTTTTATTTTTTTTAATATTTATATATATATATCTATATATTCTTATATTCTAATAGAGCACTCTCTTATAATATATTAACATTATTTATTCTGTATGGATTGTTCCTTTTAAGTCTATTCTTAGATTTAATCTATCTATCTATCTATCTATCTGTCTATTAGACGGGTTTCTTGACATTGTCCTGGTGGATGGAAAAATCACATATTATTGTATATTAAGAAATGTCTTATGTAATCATAATAACATCAAGTCGAACTGATAGCACGAAATTCCTGGCCTCTTTTCGTTCCTATCATACATTGCTCATAGTAGGTCCTCTAGACTGCATCCAGTGTCCACAAAGGGCTGATGTAAATAATTTCTTGCCGGTCAACTAACTTTGACGCGCCCATGTGACGGAGTTCATGAGATAACATTGCTTACGAGTTCATCCTTATCTCTCTAGCAGTGTCCCGCATGTCTTGTTCGTCTTACTTGGATGGTTTTTGAGATGGGAGGTAAGTGACCGCACAGCTGCTATTTTGAAGTGTGTTGCATGTAGATTTAATGTAAATAAATAGATTATGAGATAAATTTCATTTGTTGATTTTTCTGAAAAATGGATCTTTGTATAATTTTTATGGAAATAGATTTGCATTTTTGCTGAAAACGAAATTATATAACAAGTGATCATACTATTAAGAAAATAAAAACAATTCCTAAGAAACATATTGTCTATTTTATTTTTAAATGAGATTATTGAAAAAATCCAAGTAGGAATTATTTATGTGATTATTTAGGAAATAAAATTCATACAATTTTTATAATTATTGGAAGTTTTCAAAAATAAGACTTTGAATATATTCGTTTAATTCACCATAACATATTTTTACGTATAAGATAAAACATGAAAAATGGAAATATTAATAATCATCATTATTTACCTGTCATTTATTTTAGGTATATTAATATTTTTAAGAAAGTCAAAATAGAAAACGCCCCAATAGGCAGGGGTTGTAGAATACACCGACTGTATCTCTGCACAGGGGCAAGATCCCAGCCTCTATCAAACGAGTGTCTGAATACTTCACTAAACTATCTGATTGCGATGCTCTAGTTCAGGAGCTCTGGGGAATGCGGAGTACCACTTCATTTTCATTACGCCCATGTCCACTTTGACCTGGAGTGCCTGTTAAACATTCACTGAACTTTAAATTATGTAATTGCAAAGAAATGATTAATACAAAAATTCTAAATTGAATTAGTATTGGATTACAATGCTTGAAATCATTTGAGAGTGTGCAAGCAAAGACTTCTGGTTCGCTTAAAATTGTTTCTTACAAACTATTCGTTGACAAATTATATAATAGAAAATAAAGTATGTTTACAAATCACACACACACACACACACACACATATATTCATATGTTGAAATGGTAGATTGAGGTGGATCTGACAATCCATCTTTCCACTTATTTTTAACACACACACACACACACACACACACACACACACACACACACACACACACACACACACACACACACACACACATATATATTCATATGTTGAAATGGTAGATTGAGGTGGATCTGACAATCCATCTTTCCACTTATTTTTAACACACACACACACACACACACACACACACACACACATATATATTCATATGTTGAAATGGTAGATTGAGGTGGATCTGACAATCCATCTTTCCACTTATTTTTAACACACACACACACACACACACACATATATATATATATATATATATAATTTGGCGTTAAATAACCTACATGAGTTAATATGTTATAAAACTCAACAAATCAACCAATCAACAAACAAAAATAAAACTAAAGAATGAAAAGTTATTTAAATCTTTCGTCTGCTCAGTCATTCATAAAGAAATGCAATGTTAATATATTATTCATTTGTCTTAGTTTTGATACGTTTTCAAAAGTGAGAAAAACAAGTGAGATAATTTCAGTGGTGTGTTTAAGTCTGAACATTTTTCATTCGGGGATACCCCAAAATTACCCTCAACATGATACCCGGAGACCAAATCATCGTAGAGCAAATCTAGCTGTACGTATTCATTAAATCTTTCGGAAATAAAATTCAAATTGAAAATTATTAAAAAGACCCTTGTCTGTGGTTTTTAACGAAATATACTTAAGAGAAAGATTGCTTCCTGAATATACTTTATACGTGTCTGAGGGGTGATCAAAAAGTAAGGAACTCAAGCGATAAATATTTTGACTTTTTAAATTTTGAATCTAAATAAAGATTTACTCACTTTCAGTTGATTGATTGGTTGATATTAACGGCATGTCAACCCATTAAGGGTTATTTTATGCTTAGAGGTTAGGGAATTTTTTGCTTAGTTTTTAAGAGGTTTTTTTTTTGTACGCAGTTTTGTCGAATACAAATAATTTTTAAATCGATTTATTAGAACCATTGATGGAACTATTACCGGTGCTATCCTAACAGGTCAGAGTGGACCTGGGAATAATGACAATGAAGGATACTCCACACTTCCCAGATCTTCTGAACAAGCACCTTCCTATCAGATGGTTTTGAGAGGGAAAGACTCATCATAAGGACCAACCTACACCTGAGCAACGTACGTAAAGTGCTGATATGAAAACATCTTGACTAATTAGTACCAATCCTCGATGCCATTTGTCAGCAGAACGGAACACATTTGTTGAAACACTGGGTTATGAAAGCTCTATGCTCATTGGACATAAGCCCATGCAACTTTTTCATGTTTCCCGAATATTCTTCGTTTTAATATCATATCAACCTTTGTAGGTTATTTAATGTCAAAGCTATCCTTCTTGAAGAACAGTAGTGAAACTATTTAACCCATAACTGGGATTCATACCTTTCCTAAGGGTTTTTGTCTGAAAGTGTTGTGGGAGCCTTATCCATCTTACCATAATGGACTCTTCTCACCGTTATTAGTACTAGAGGTTTCGCTGCCAGAGAGCAGATCAATATCGGTGTTATCCGAACAGTACGAGACTTCTTACCTTTTCTATGTAACTCTATGTTTCTTGTGTAATATAATCTGTTATCTAATATCCGTGTTTGTGTTTTCATTAGTGGCCCTTTCCGGGTCCACAACATATTGGCGACGAGGAACTTGAACGAAAAAAGGGACTCTCCAATAATCAAAAGTTAATTGCATAACATACTGGCGAAGATACATCGCAACAACAAAGAGATACCCAACTACAAGTTGTTAAAGAATCTACAACAAAGTTCCAGCATACAACGAACCGAACAAGATTTTTGTAAACAACTACTAGGTATCAAATTGTACAAACGACGGAGTGTGTCGGATTGCGGATATTTAAAAAAATCTGTAAGTAAGATTGTCACGTAATCAAAAAGTGATTTTCATATTTTTCTTTCTTCCCACTTCAGAGAGAAAAATTTAATTCGGCGCTTACAGTTTGTGTTGTACAAACACACACACACACACACACACACACACACACACACACACACACACACACACATACACACACACACACACACACACACACACACACACACACACACACACACACACACACAGTAATTATTCTTGATTTCTGGGGATATTTACTCCAGAAAAAAAAAAGATTTTTTTGAATAGGAACTTTTCTTAAGTCTAAAAAAAATGGAAGACTTTGAAGAAATGTTTGCACAAACGATGAAGTTCCAAATGGAGTCTCAATAAAAAAAAATTAAAAATGAGGAAAAACTCCTTTAACTTCAGAAAGAAAACGAAGAAAGAATCTTAAAAAACGAGGAAAAACAACAACTGTTCTTCCTTGAATTACAAAAACAACAAGAAGCACTTTTTAAAATTCTTAGTAATAACCAGCCTACAGATAGTACTACTATTTTCACTCAAAATGCACTGTGGAACGCACTCGAAACATATTTCTACGCACCAGATGAGGATAAGACCTTTGAGGAATATTATAGAATATATGAAGATATATATATTACCGACTGTGCCTATTGGACTGATGCAAAAAAAGTCCGGCTACTTCTACGAAAGCTAGGATCTGTGGAACACAACAAGTTCGTAGATTATATCTTACCAAAAAAAAAAAAAAAAAAACAAACTTGGCTTTTTAGAAACAGTTAAATTACTGTCAGAATTATTCAGCTCCAAAACATCTCTATTCCACAAAAGATGGAAATGTCTCAACTTAACAAAAAGGGATAGGGATGATTATTTAGGGTTTGCTTCGGTCGTGAATAAAAACGGCAATGATTTTAAACTAGGCGAATTGTCAGCGGAAAACTTCAAATGTCTGATATTCACACAAGGCCAAAGTAAGTAAAGTTGGCGACGGTTGTCGAGGGCGACCAGAAGGCTCCCTTTTCAATAGCTACTACAACGACGTGTAGGGGAGGGCGTTGCTCCTTTCCCTGGATTGCTCCACTTTACCCTTCATACGTACCCCGTATTGCTGAGTGTTAAGCAAGGAGGTATCAAGTACCATTTTTAAAGTCTTTGGTATAACGCGACCTGGGATTGAACCCAGATCTCCTGGACCATTGGTGAACACTCTACCCATGTCGGCAAAAGACGCGGAAATCAGACGCAGAGTTTTGTCGAAATTAGAGAACGAACCCGATCTCACACTTCAAAAAATAGCTGAACTCTGTCAGAGGATAGTGAGTGTCAGAAAATACTCAAAAATATCGAGGAGTCTGGTGTTGCTTACGTAAGGAAAGTCAAGCATAGATCCCAATCATACTCTCCGGTAAAAGAGAGAAAAAATATGATTACCCCAAATTTCAATACAGGCAAACTAGGGACAACTCAACCCCTCCACCCAGCGCTTGCTACCACTGTGGAAAAGTAAATTGGGCCAAGGACTGTCCCTATCGTACAAAAAAATGTCAAAACTGTTCTAAATTCGGACATAAGGGCTCAGTGTAGAAACAGAAAAATAATTAAAAACAGATTCAGACACAAAAAGTGAGGACGGGTCAGACAAAGTCGTTCGTAAATACATAACAGTCAAAGTACAAAATAAGTCGGTAAGATTTCAGTTAGACTCTGACTCTGATCTATCAATTATAAACTTACAAACTTGGAGAAAATTAAATAGGCCAATAATAAAGATGACAAGCAAGACGGCGCGAACGGTAACAGGAGACAAAATAAAATTTGAAGGCGAAATAATTATCCCAGTATCACTAAATGGTATAACCAAAAAATTAAAAGTCTTCGTACTGAAGAACACAGAAAATTTGTTTGTTCGTACTGGTTTCAGAAATTTTATCTCTGGGATTAACCAATTAATACGTTTTGCCAAAAAGTAGAATGCATTACGGCCGAAGCTGAAAAATTAAGATGGAACTAAAAGGTAGTTTCCCCGAAATATTTTCAGCTGGTATTGGCAAACGTACTAAAATTAAGACAAAATTTGAACTGAAGGAAAGTACCGGCCCCATTTTTAGAAAGAAGTGAAACGTACTGTTCGCCGCGACCGAAGAAATAAATAAAGAGCTAGACCGATTAGTGAATAAGGGCAAATTCTCGAAAGTGGAATTCAGCGATAAGCTACCCCCGAAAAAAAATAAGCTGCGAAAGACCACATTAGCGTCTAAAAAAGGTTCAACTCGGGAGAAAAAAATTACTTTAAAAGATATCAAAATAACACATCCTGTTGAGAACGGGGAATAATTAAAGAACCAGTCACAGAAACGCCGTTTGAACGACTCCAACGACGTACCACAAACAGAAGAAGAGCCTATAGACACTATTTTCGACATATTCGATTTAGATCCTCCACAATTAACACCGAAAAACGTCGGTCAGGGAGAAATAGGAAATTCACCGACCCGTTGATGATCGACCCAAAAAGAAAAATAATATGAACAGCACTTTTACGAAGTAAAAGGCTGAGGAGAGGGGTGTTATGGGAGCCTTATCCATCTTACCATAATGGACTCTTCTCACCGTTATTAGTACTAGAGATTTCGCTGTCAGAGAGGCAGATCACTATCGGTGTTATCCGAACAGTAGGCGACTTCTTACCTTTTCTATGTAACGCTATCTTTCTTGTGTAATATAATCTGTTATCTAATATCCGTGTTTGTGTTTTCATTAGAGACCCTTTCCGGGGCCACAACAGAAAGTAAACGTAATAGCACAACTGAAGTTCGAACTTACTTACTACGATTCTGCAGTCCAGCAATTTAACCATTTCACCACGAGGGCACACCCTCCTGAACATTGATCACAAGGACAAATTGCAAGGATTTGAAAGGCATTAAAAGAAATACGACGCTATATCAGAAGAATTTAGTTTGATTACGATTTGATTTTCTTTTTGGAGTTTTAGATCTCCCAGTAAAATAGCATTATTAATTCATTCTCTGACACTTAATAGGTACCGTTGAACTTTTTAATCATCTGTATACCACTGCATCATTTTAATTGGAGTAATATTTTAAAGTTGTTTTTCTTGCATAGCTTACCCAGTCAGCTGGGACCGTAGAATATACTGACTGATTCTCTGCAGAGGGGTAAGACAATTGTCCTAGATATGACACTAAACAATCTGATGGTGAGGCTTGAGTAATGCTGGGGCTTTGGGGAATACGGAGTACCCCTTCATTGCCATCGCTATCAGGTCCACTCTGGCCTGGAGCGGTAGCATCTGATAAAGTCCTACCTATGGGTCATATAGAACTAAACTGTGGTTTCGAGAGTTTCCTTTTTTTTTTGCATTTAAACTGCAGATTTATGCTACACTGAATTGCTCGAAATGGAACTGTTTTGGCATGTAAACAGCGTACTTATGCTAAAGGGAATTAGCTGAAATAAAACTGTTTTTACATTTAACTCTGTGTATTGCTCAGTCGGATGGGGCTGCAGAAGGGTAAGACCTCCAAACGAGTGTCCTGGATATGATACTAAACAATCAGATGGTGAGGATTCAGAAATGCTGGAGCTTTGGGGAATGCGGAGTAACCCTTCATTGATATCGCTCCCAAGTCCACTCTGAACTGTAATGGAAGCACCTGATAAGGTCCCATCTATTGGCCAAATAGAACTAAACTGCGTACTTATGCTAAACTGAATTGTTTGAAATATAACTGTTTTGAAATTGAAACTGTAATTATACTAAACTGAAGTTTCGAACTAGAACTGTTTTGACATTTGACTGTGTGTAAAAAAAACCATACTTATACTAGAATAAATTATTTGAATTAGAACTGTTTGACTAAACTGAATAGCTTGAAATAGAAATGATTTTGAAAATTAAACTGTGTACTTATGCTAAACCGAATTATTTGAAATAGAACTGTTTTGTGTATAAAATGAATTTGACATTTGATAAACTACACATAAAACAAAACCACCAACCAACCAATCTTGAATAGACTAACAAAGGTATTTTGATATTTGCGACGGATGATTGTTAATATTTTCAGAATGGGTTAATTAGTGTAGTTTGCTAAGATTAGCATTGGAATTGCATCACATGCACTGAACACCGCTGCTCTTCTCACTCCCTCATAAAATCATTTGGGCTTTGTGTTCAACTGAGAATGTTATAATTTACTATAGATATATGCAAGAAGAAGTGATTCAGATGTGCTTTCACCGATGGAAAACTCACTGGTGTAAGTGTGTTGAATATTAAGGGGACAATTTCGAAAAAAATAAACGTTTCCATTCATTATTAATTGGTAAATATAACTCACGGTCTTGATAATTTTTATCATCAAACCCAATATATATATATATATATATATATATATATTAAAATGAGTAGGTCCCCGAAGAGATTTATATTTTTTAGGGTTTATTTATCTATTTATAAGAACAAAGTAAATAAATTCTAAAACCATCAAAAGTCTTGATTTAGGTTCCTGTGGCCACTTGTCAAAATTTTCGTTGAAAGAGAAATTTCATAACGTAATTAGAACGTAAAAAGACAGCAGATGATCCCCAAAAGAGCTTTTCCGTTTTGAAAAGTGACGGGGACATTGAAATATATGTATAAGGCCCTTAGGAAAGAAATTAATGGGTGACTCAGGTGCTGTTGTTCTAGGTAGGCGATTACTTTTTCATTAATATTAAATGGATGATATATATATATATATATATATGTGTGTGTGTGTGTGTGTGTGTGTGTGTGTGTGTGTGTGTGTGTGTGTGTGTAAAAGAAAAACCTTTAAAAATTACTCGTATTTTTTGTAATAATATTTATTTCAGCAGAACCTATATTTTTTAAAAAATGTTTGATCTGCATTTTCAGACAAAGAAATAATGAGAAATTTCTAATGAAGATTTAGAAAACCCCACAAAATTCAAGTCACCCAATCTCCTTAATCCAAATTTCATTTGCTTTTTATTATTTCTTTATTTTTTATTAAGTAAAGACCAGACCATTTGTTTTTCCTGTCTGGTTGACAAATGACATTTAATTCCTGTACCGAGATGTATCAATTTTTTGACTTCTCATTCCTTTCCACTTATTTTTTTATGTAATGGCAAATAAACTACCCCAAATGAAGGAGATTAGTAAAAAAAAAAATAATAGACTAGAGGAATAAATTGATTTGCGGAGATAAAATTATCTACTATAAACAACTTCCATGGGAACTAATAACCTCTTAACAAAAATAAAATTATATTATAAAATATTACATTGTATATTAATACTATCTAATCAAAAAAACTAAGAAAATTGTCATTTTAATACTATTCAATATAATTGATCACATTAAAAGTAAAAATAAGAATAATAATTATACCAGTTACTTTTAAAACAATATCTAAAGTTATAAATAAATATATCATAATATTATATATCTTTAAGATTACAATTATATCATACACATTATCGTAATATTCATATTATTACTAAACCTTTAATCCTTAGATTTATAAATAAAATCATACCAAGCATAATAGATAATATCATATCAATAATTATCATCACAATTAATATTACTATTACAGTTATTACTACTAATCGACAAGCATATTAACATTATAAACTAATCATAAACTCATTATTATTTCAAATATTAAAACCAACAATGCCTACAAAAACAAAAGCAACAACACTATCACATTATGTTATTACTTAATATAATAATTAACATTTAATAATTAGTACCAATAGCAAATCATTCTAATTAATATTAATATTCATTACTATATACTAAAAAGATATCATTCATAATATGCACTCTGTAATCAAAATAAATTAATACCTCATATAGCTTATTACATAATTTACATAAACAAAACCCAGTTTTTTAGAATATAAGAATTAATTTAGATCAAATCTTAAAGCATATAAACTAAAATCCAAAGTACATTTACTTTAATTAATTCTAAACACACACACACACACACACACATATATATATATATATATATATATATATATATATATATATATAAAGAAAGTTTCCGTTGATGTTATTTTTTGTTTTATATATATATATATATAAAGCCTAAAGTCATTTCACATAAGCTATATCTATTTTATGGTGATATTTAAATATCAATTAATTTCTTTCATTTCGTAATTTACTGGTATTTCTATATTTCATAATACTAATTTTTTCTTCTAGACAGAGATGACATCTACTTCTGAAATTACTTGGGGTGGTTGATCTTTTCGTTAAATTCCAATCCTTCAATCTCCAGAACCATTTAGAAAGGGCTGTTTTGTTTCGTCCGGAAAGGTTAGGAAAAGAATGCCTATGGCTATGAAGTCACTGCTTCCTATTTCCAGCAGAATTCAAAAGTATATTTTTGTATCGGAATCACATTTATCACCAACTGGACATTCTTCTCTAACTCAGCAATTGCATAATGGTTTACCCAAAACTTGTCTATCAACACATGATTTTTCAATTAGATTTTTATTGTGGTTACTAATGATTTTGTATAAATTATTAGTGTAAGAATAACATTTTAATTGTTTCCTTGATAAACACTTTCTTCAATCGGTTTTTTCTATTGAAATGTTTATCAATAAGCCTTAGCAAGTACTTACCTATATTTATAGTAGATAAATAACAAAAAGTGGGGTTGAAACATTACATTTCTTTTCCTGTGTTTAGTTTTTTTTATCTTATTTCTACAGCTGCTATCATTGTTATTCCTATCACTAATGTTATTCAGCCGATGATTTGCCTCACCATTCACGGTCCTACTATTACTATTATCATTGTTGTTAGCGTTTTTATTGTCATTGTTATATATATAATATATATATATATATATATATATATATATATATATATATATATATATATATACTGGGAAAACTAGAAATAAATCTGAGTGAAAATGTACAGAGATGAAAAAACATTGAACGGTAATTATCTCACCCAAATTTGAAACCGAACGCTATCAATGAAAATAGAATGTTTTAAAACTTTCTCGTCTTTTTCATTTCATTTAATAACACAAACACCCTGATGAAGGTCCAAAAACCGAAACATTTAACGTGGGCTAATAATCCTATAAATAAAATTATCCTCTGAAGATCATACCAATGTTTTTTCATCTCTGTACATTTTCATCTCTCTCTCTCTCTCTCTCTCTCTCTCTCTCTCTCTCTACGTATATGTGTGTATGTGTCTTCTCTGTGTGTGAATATGTATGTAGATAGATTGAGAGAGAGAGAGAGAGAGAGAGAGAGAGAGAGAGAGAGAGAGAGAGAGCATGTAATAGTTGGAAAAATCCATTCTAATAGCACTTCTTTGATGTCTACTGAGAATATCTGAAAATATATATGCTTATGGGTAGGCTTATTGGGGTGACTCCGAGATAGTGGAGCCCTAGGGTAGCTGAATGTCGGCTGTGGGTGAGGAATGGAATCGCAAACGACAATCAATGACAGCTGGGGGTCCAAACAATGTAAGAGTTAGGTCATTGCAATAGTTTCAGTTTGTTAATGGTTTAAGTAATTTGATATGCAGACAACAAGGAAGTTTGGGCCGCTAATGGCAGAGCAGGTGGAAGAAGCGAATATAAGTTTGTAGGTTCTTTCTCTCTTTCTTTCTTTCTTTCTTTCTTCTAATGCTCTCTCTCTCTCTCTCTCTCTCTCTCAATCTTTTTAGCTTTCTTTGTTTCTCCTTCTTTATTCCTACTTTTAATTCTTCCTTCATTTCTACTTTTAATTCTTTCTTTCTTCTTTCTTTCTTTCTTTCTTTCTTCAAATTCTCTCTCTCTCTCTCGCTCGCTCTCGTTCTTTTTAGCTTTCTTTGCTTCTCCTCCTTCATTCCTACTTTTCTTTCTTTCTTTCTTTCTTTCTTTCTTTTATATATATATATATATATATATATATATACCCTTTCTATTTTATTTGTATTTTTTTTATTTTTCTGGCCTCCTTTTCTTCGTGTTTTTTCTTTACTCTATTCATTATTTTCTTACTCCCTTTATATTAATTTCTGCCTTTTGTTCTTATTCGTTTTACGTCATCGTTCTCTTTCCTTGTTTGACATTTATACAGTCTTCTTCTTCTTCTTCTTCTTCTTCTTCTTCTTCTTCTTCTTCTTCTTCTTCTTCTTTCTCTCTCTCTCTATATATATATATCTGCCTATCTGTGTATGTATATATATTTCCATCTTCTATACTCATTTCCTTAATTCATTTTACGCCATCTTTTACTCGTGTCTATCTGTCTTTGTCTGTGTGCCTCTCTCTCTCTCTCTCTCTCTCTCTCTCTCTCTCTGTTTCTTCTGTTTCTCTCTTTTCTTTTCCACTTCTCTTCCTTCTATAGTTTCATTTCACCCTTTTTCATTAATCCATTCCTTCCTTCCTTCCTTCCTTCCTTCCTTCCTTCCTTCCTTTTTAACGCGCTCATTACCTTCTCTTAACAGTCTCTCTCTCTCTCTCTCTCTCTCTCTCTCTCTCTCTCTCTCTCTCTCTTCTCTCTCTCTCTCCTTCCAATGCTACACTGGTCTTGTTCTGGTTTTGATTATTTCGAAGAAATGGCATATCTTCCAGATTTGCTGACAGACGGACAATTCCTCAAGTGCACAGGCACCGAAAGGACACTCTTCCTTCCCCCCATACACACAAAAACCACATCTCGACCTACCCCCATCTTCATCGCCGCCATCACCCTCTTTTAACAAGACTTAAAGAGATACGCATTTGCTTTTACTGTTTGCATACAGCCAACACTTACGGTTCAAGAGTCAACATTATTGCCCCAAAAACAGAAACAGATCTATTTATTTTGCCCATTCGCAAACACGCAATAAGAAACTTAATCCGTTTCAGTACGATTACTTAAAGAGATAATTGCTTGGATTAATATGTCGGCTACTGTTTCAGCTTTTGCAAGCTCTCTGGTTTAAGCATTCCACTCAGAACCACAATGCTTACGGTTTTGTTGTCACAATCTTTCTTTGCCCTTGGTAGGTTATTCCCTTTTTATTCTCATGTGTTTATCATACTATTTTTACCCCCTTGTATAAATGTATTGTTATTTCTTTTAATTGAAGAAAACATCCAACACATTGATAACATTAGCGAAATATAAATGGCGTAGAAAATGTTGATTAACAAACAACACATTTTATAATACAGTTAACAAAAAAAAAAAAAAACATAACAAAAAAAAACAAAAAAAGCAAAAAAAAACAACTTTCCTTGCGTTATCTTTAGCAGTTCCCGATGCCATGTTTTTAAGCAAAAGGACTATATCCAGAAACGTTTATTTAAAACCTTTAAATCACGATTACTTTCTGTCATCAACTTATTAAGCCTCTCTAAAATATTAGAAAATATGTGTACGTTCACCAGGAAGTAATATAAAAGTTATAAATCTAAAGGTTTATAGTTATTGGAGTGTTGGCCGTTTTTGTTTAGAGTTGATTCAATATGGCGTTTGCAAGGCCTAAAGTACGCTGATTGTATCTCAAGAAGAGAAATATCTTTCAATTCATAAATAAAAAAACAAATGGACATGGCATGACACTAAACTGCATCTAGTGTTAAGGTCCAAGTTCTCAGGGAAGTGTTGACTCATTCCTTCATTGACATTACTTCCAGGTTTAGTCTGACCCAGTATCCAGCGGGGCTTAGAATTAGCTGTCTCCCTTGCCGCGGGATGAGACTCCTTCAAAATGGGTGTCCTGAATGTGATGATAAATTGCAGCTGATAAGGATCCAGTTCTGGAGATCTTTCATTGCCATTACTCCCAGGTGGACTTTAACATAAAGTGGGAGTACCTGTTAAGTTTCCATCTATGGATCAAATAGATCTGTTTGCCAATTATTTTTATTAGACAGGATTAAACCGTGTTAAAAACAACTTCGAAAACTACGCAAATTGTAGATATAAACGTACAATGTACGCGATTCTCTAACCTCTTGGCATAAAATAACCCTCGACGTGTTGGTATGCCGTTGAAATCAATGATTTGTTGATGATCAATCAATCTATCGATTGATATGTCGCAAAAACAAGGAGATGTGAACGTTCCAATGAATGGATTTATTAAAAGTGAAACGTTGCGCAATTAGCGCCACACATAAATTTCATTCGAATTTACAAAAGTTTTAATTCGATTTTTCAACGAGATTCAACCAATCACAATCATTCACAGCGAAAGCTAAAATTCATGTTTAGCTCATTTTGCACTTTTTCCTCTTTGTAAATCTCCATCTCTCTCGTCTAAATCTCTCTTTTTTCCTCCTTTTTCTCTTCCTTCTTTTGACTTATTTCACCCCCTTTTATTCCTTCCTTCCTTCGCTCAATGTGTTATCTTCCCAATCTCTACCCTTACAATTTTTGCTTTTTCAAAAGGAAAAAAGAAGTAGAAAGACAATCTTTTTTCTAGTGGAATTATAATTGCCGAAAACTTTACTCCAGCTTAGAGTTGGGCAAGTTGGGCTCTTTAGCATTGGTACGACAAGTCTAGGAAAAGGAAAGCACTGAATTCTAACCAGTGTCGGGCTCTATTTCCCGAATTTTAAATATATGATGAATTGAGCACTCGATAGCCGTTAAGCGTATATATGTAAACAAAATAAGTTGTTCAGCCAGGTTTCGATCCTAGCTTTAAGCATCTCGCGTGTCTAGCCACACTGATATGTTGTGATATAAAGAAACAGTCTGTCTGTGGATGACAATATATGTTCTCCCCCAACCTGGGGTTGAGCACTCACCCGAAGAAATTACCGGTTGCCATTTGCGTAATGCAAAACTCTTCTAATGAACTGAGCACTCGTTTGCCATTTGGCATAAACATGTGAAGAAAACAAAACTGATACATATGCGTTAAAATCCCTTCACTTACACTGAGTTTGTTGATGTTTGTGCGGTAGAATATCCGGCTGGCGTAAAGTCAGCCAGGTTTCGATCCTAGCTTCAAGCATCATACGTGAGTAGCCACACTGATGAGTTGTGATACAACGAAACAGTCTATCTGTGGATGATTATATATATATATATATATATGAAAGAATACTAACATGGTTAGTTTTTGAATAAAATGGTGCTTGATGCAGAGGAATAAAATAATTAAAAGTATAATAATTATGGATACTGCCAGTCTATTACCTTAACTTTCATGTATTGTGATCATAATTATTTGAAGAAAATGTTAGAAAAGTGGTTTATCTCTTTCTCTCCATCCGGCATTAAATGACCCCTTGTGGTTGATATGCTGAAAAACAAAACCAAAACAAAAAAATCTTTCTCTCTTTCTATATATATATATATATATAGAGAGAGAGAGAGAGTAGACTGAGTTCTTTAGCCTTAGTAAAGCAACCAGTCTAGAAGTAAAATTCTGAATATAAAACCAGACGTACACCGTTTAAAAACTTTCATGTCCGTGGTGCCTGATAAATAACTACATGATATCGAGTAGATACCTTTATTCCTTTTCTATAACTCATATACACACATTCTTCTGTGGAATAGAAGTCTTATACGCGTTGTGATAATTGTATAAGTAAAGGCTTTATATCAGTGCATACGAACTCGTTACCGTTACGGGAAATGGACACGGCTCCCAGAGTTCAAATTCTGGACGAGGCTGTATTTCACAGAGCGTTAACACCATTGAGAAAAGAATGAATCCAACTATTCTTCCTTCTGCTATCGGCAAATAGTAAGGCAGACTGGACTCTTTAACAATGTGTGACGTTGCATAAATATTTATCTCAGGATGAGAGTTTATTTTATGCGCATGTGACGTCGGGGGCAGTCTGGCACTTGACCCTCCGCAAAATAAGTCCTAGTCAAGATTCCTATTTCGGGCATATGGTACTGGCAAATAATGTGGGGGTTAATTTGGGGCTAGACTCATCTCCAACGCTGGTGAGGGGGTTTCCAATTCACTTTCACATACCCCAACAAGTCATTCGTTTTCATACCCCCTCGGATAACAGAAAGCATCGACTCTCTAGGTAAAAACAAAATATATTTCACTGTAGTCAAATTTTCAAAATTCCCCCTTATAACGTTTTAAGGTGAATAAGACATTTAGCGAGAATAAATAAAAGCGATACGAAGCTGAAAAAGAAGGCAACTCGATAGATAAATAACACAACCAATAGATTTCAACACAAGCGAGTATTTAAAATGTAACAAAGCTTTAATAAGCGACGACCAAACAAATGATTATGAGATTTAAGAAACAGTTCCTTTTTTTTCTTTCTTTTTTCTTTCTTTTTAAGGTACCGGCTATATTAAACCAACAGACAGTCTTAAACACAAATGTCTCTCTTTCAACAGTCCTCTTCTTCTTTCTCCCTTTTTCTTTCTTTTTTTTTTCTTTTCTTTCTTTTACTAGAGAAAGTATCTAAGTCCACTCTCTAATTTACGGTTGACGAAATCGAGTCCTTTCAATTTCTCTCTTACCTTTTCTGAATGCATATAATTCCAATATTTAAGAAGGGTAGAAGGAAAAGCAATTTAAGTTGTACTTATCTTTTCGAAGGCTAGTTCTCAGGTTCCTTTTTACGGGCGAGCGGCATTTCTCTAGAATCTAGCTGAAGGTGCCTTTCTTCTATCTTCTGTCCAAAGATTCTGTTCTACTCTTTCCTGGAGCTTGGCTAACTTGGCGTCCATCTCTTGCCAATGTCTGTCCAGAACTAAAGATTCTTTTTGCGGACCAGGGAACACGGAGTTTTGGACCATAAATCAGTACGTCTTTTCACGCCGACTTCTGTCCTCAAACTGAAGATCCTTTTCCAAATTTCCTCAGACGAAAAGGTACTATTTTTTTGGCGCTAAAGGCTAGGCCAATCATTTGGCTCTTTTTTCTTTCTCTATGTCATCCAGCCATGCTACTACAATGACCTACATCCCCTTCTCCATCCAACCGATTATAGGTCATGGAGTGCAGGCAGCTTTCGGCTTTCATTCTGACCTGGATTCGTTACAGATCATGGAGTGCGAGTAATTTGACTTTTGCTCGTATCTCCCTTTTAACGGTCAGTCTTGGGACTTATTAGTTCAAACACAGAGGGTAGGGGAACTTATCTTCCCTTTTCCTCTCTCGGTGGCATACCACGTCACAAATGGTATATCAATCGGTCTAGGAGAAGGAAAACTTTGACTTCAATCCTGTCGAACTCCACTAATAAAATCGATCGTGTTTCACATCCTACTCATGCAGATGGGTTGGTTATATATATCTGAATCTAATGACCCAACTCCTCTGTCAAGGTCCCTTTTTTAAGCGGCTTAACGCTGGTGTGAATTCAGTTTTCGTTCTCCGAAACTAGTTGCCAAACCAAAACTAAAGAATCCTGTCTACCCTACTATTTACCCATAGCTTGAGAGATAAGAGATATATTCATGCCTTTACCAAGACATTAGCGCGAAGTAAACAGAGCCTCGACCAGGATTTGAACTCGGCTCGCCGATTTCATTTTTTTTTACGTCGGTAACCGTTACGCTAAGCGCGTATATATGTTTATACATCAAAACTTTCTGAACCATACATATCTACAAAAGTAGACGCTATAGGGAAATGAAACGGAAAAACACAAAAACAAGAATTGTTAATTAACAAAAAAATTATCATTATTAGCACACACACACTCACACACACACACACATATATATATATATATATATATACAAGGGTTGGCTGAAAAGTTCATAGGCTGACCAAGATACTCTCATGGAATTTAGATAAATGAAGTTTATTTTTCAACATCATCCCCCTTGCGGCCTACACAATTCTTCCATCGATATTGAAGTGGTTGTATCCTATTGGTAAAAAAATTCATCACCAACTGATATGACATTATCGTATGAAATTTTCAATCCCCCATTGTATATATATACATATATAATGAATTCGTGCTGATATCAAGGAATTCCCTATCTTCTTTTCGCAATTTATCCCTCATATCCCTCGGTCATGGTAGATCTTCTAGACTGCTTCCAGTGTCTGCGCTGATGTATGTAACTCCATGCTAGTCGGCCAACACAGGTGTATCCATGTGCAGGTCATTAAAAGATCTGAAGACGTGTAGGTCATTAAAATATCTAAAGACGTGTAGGTCATTAAAATATCTAAAGACGTGTAGGTCATTATAAGATTTGAAGACGTGCAGGTCATTAATATATATTAAGGACGTGTATGTCCTTAAAAGATTTAAAGATGACAAGGTCATTAAACGATTAAAAGATTTAAAAACGTGCAAGTCATTAAAAGATTTGAGGACGTGTAGGGTATTAAATTATTTGAACACGTGTAGGTCATTCAAATATTTAAAGATGTGTATGACATTAAAAGAATTAAAGACGAGTACGTCATTAAAAGATTTAAAGGCATGTATACCATTAAAAGATTTGAAGACGTGTAGGGTTGTAAATTATTTAAAGAGGTGTAGGTCATTAAAAGATTTCAAGACGTGTATGTCATCAAAAGATTTAAAGATGTGTAGGTCATTAAAAGAATAAAAAACGAGTAGGTCATTAAAATATTTGAAGACGTGTTTGTCATTAAAAGATTTGAGGACGTGTAGTTCATTAAAAGATTTAAAGATGTGTAGGTCATTAAAAGAATTAAAGACGAGGAGGTCATTAAAAGATGTAAAGGCATGTATACCATTAAAAGATTTGAAGACGTGTAGGGTTGTAAATTATTTAAAGACGTGTAGGTCATTAAAAGATTTGAGGATGTGTCGGTCATAAAAGATTTAAAGACGTGTATGTCATCAAAAGATTTAAAGATGTGTAGGTCATTAAAAGAATTAAAGACGGGTAGATCATTAAAAGCTTAACGACAAAACAGTTTCAATGATGATACTTTTTGCAGGCACCTTGTATTTTTCTATTCAGACATATCTACACCTACCTGATCAACACTAAGGAATAAGTAATTATTCTTTATGCTAATAATTTGCACACACTAACATGTTTTCATTTATCCCGATCTAATATAAAAAAGATGTTCTAAACGTGCTTCGACAAATATAAAACTTAGTGGAGTAAACGTGAATAACTCTTGGGGGAATTATCTTGAACAAAAAATCCAAAAGAAAAGATATTTAATTCCTTGTTCATTTCTATCTAAGGAAATACAACTTCAATCTCGATTCTATTTTGACATAGCTTGTATTTCTGTACGTTGAAATACCTACACGTGCTTAATGCGCAGGAATTTGAAAGCAAATTTATTAGTAACCAGACTCCACAGAATAGACGATAAATGCAGAATGAATGTCCCTGAAGTATATGTATTTATTTCTATTGTGTTTTATTTTGATACAATGTTGTAAAGTTTCATATCAATATGCAGATCTCATAGCCTGTGACCCAAAGTGTTATCTTATAAAAGGCAACAACGGACTTACTACTTGGCGTACATAATGGAGAAAATGAACCAGAGCAATTGGCTTGTCGTGAAAGCTTTCAATAATTTCATCACAAATCTATTAGTTTATTGAATAAATTAAATTCATAAACCTATTGTTTTTTACCCCCACCCTCGATTGGCTCCATTTAGAATCCAGGACGAGGGATTTTACTCAAAACCCAACACTAATTTAACTCTGAATCTGGTTTTTGTTGAATCTTCATAGGTTATTCAATGCCAAAATCATCCATGTCGAAGAACAATCGTGGTACTTTATTATAGCTAAGGAGAGGAAGGGTTCATAGCTTTCCCAAAGGTTATTGTGTGAATGTGAACGAAACGGCGAGGCTGGAGTTCGAACTTACTTACTAGGATGTCACAGTCAGCACACTATAAAGCCAAAATGTCTCCCCTCTGCCCAAAATTTAGTTCTACGTAAACTTTATCTCATTATACATATGAAACGTCTTTCATTTCGATTTAAATAGCTTTGATGACAAACATATTAGTAGCTTGATGTCCTGCCCGTGAGTAAAATGATGTCTTGCTCGTGAGAGACTGTAAAATGATGTTTTGCTCGTGAGAGACTGTAAAATGGTGTCTTATTTGTGAGAGACTAAAATGATGTCTTGCTTGTGAGAGACTGTAAAATGATGTCTTACTCGTAAGAAGCTGGAAAATGATGTCTTACTCGTGAGAGACTGATATCTTGCTTGTGACTCATGAATAAATGGAATCAATGATTGCAATTCAGCACTACTTCTATGGATAATGATGGAAAGAACTGTATTTATTATTATTATTATTATAATTATTATTATTATTATTACGTTTTACCTATTCGAGTTTCCACTAAAAGCTCATTTTTCGATCTCTAGCGATAAACAACTATTCTTTCTGAATTTTCTCCATTCCAGACGCATGTTCCATTCATACTGTTTCTTTCCTAAGACATCTGCAATGTGAAACAAAATCCTTCATGAACGTTTCCCTCCTAGCTAAAACCTTCAACTTTTTAAGTCCAGTCTTAATAAATGGCTTATCCAGTCTTAGTCTGGACTTAAATTTAATCTCAGGGATAAGAGTTGACCACACACACACATACACACACACACACACACACACACACATATATATATATATATATATATATATATATATATATATATATATATTGTGCAGTGTATATTTAGGCAACAAGTTGTTATTAAGGCAAATTTTATTAAAGACAATGGAATACTGTTTATTATTTTTAATTGTAATTTTTTCAAAATATCCCCAGTTCCTCCCCCAGCTGTACAGCCAAGTATCCTCGAAAAACTATTTCTTACCAGTACCACAAAAGTCTCATTCTATGATCCTTCCGGCAACATATATATATATATATATATATATATATATATATATATATAAACTGACAGTATTTCGATGGGGTCGCCCCTAGGTCCTACCATTTCGAATTTCTACATGTCCCACATCAAAAACGAAATGTTTAAAACAATAATATACATCCGCTATGTTGACAACATTTTCATTACAACACACTTCTATGACGTAATTAACAAACTTAAACAAACTCTTGAAAAAAAATCTCCGTGTAAAACTTTACCACCGAATATTAATAAAACAAATCCCTTTCTTTGATGTACTTACAGACTCCAAAGATAATAGTAAATTCTCAACATCTCCATGTAAAAAGTCTACATGCTACAATTCCACCCGACTTATCTATCACAGTGAATGTTCCATAAAGTATAAAATAGTAATTATAAAAAACTTAATTCATAGAGCATTTTACATCTCCTCATCTAAGCTAATATTTTATAAAGAACTTACCAACATAAAACAAAACCTTGGTAATTACAATTTCCCTAATAGTCGATCATCAAATAAAACTAAAACTTCATAGCATTCACAAAAATATCAACACTACCAACAATAACAACATTAACAGAATTAATCTTTATTACAGAAATCTACAAATAACTAGAAATAACTATAACTACAATTTAGATGAACAAACAATGACTAACATTACAAAATGACACATTAAACTTAGAGAAAAATAAAAGCAAATCAAATTTATCATCTACTACACTAAATTTAAAACATCAAACTTCATCGCTAAAAATAACACCAACTCCGCAAAAATACTCCTAAACCAAACCGATTTAGTTTATAAACTTATATGTCCATTTTGAGAGTGTCTCCTGAAAAACAAAAATCATATTTACAGTCGTTATACAACTACTACACTATCTCGTCGCCTCACTTATCACCTTTCTGAAAATTGCGCCATAAAACATTTCATTATAAAACACAACGATAGCACTAACCAACTTGCATCTTTTGATTTAAGGAAGATTCTTACAGATAATACAATAATTATGTATAAAAATAATAATAAAAAACGATTACAAATCATCGCAGCAATATGAATAACGAATTAAAAAAAACAATGATAAATGAAATAGCATTTAATATAGGCACCAACATAATGAATATTTCTAAGAACTAAAATCACTAACTCTGTTTGTAAACCTTTCCCACTGAACGTTTCAAAACAAAACGCTGAAAACGCACCAACCGACAACTTTGAATAAAAAAGGCTACAAATAAGTAAAACAATAAAACGTAAACTGTCAACTCAAAAACACGACTTGATGACGACCAAAAGTATGGTCGAAAGTGCTTGAGGAGAAAATATGGGACAATTTCTTTACCACCCGAAAAATAACAAGAAGACTTGAAAAATTACAGTTAGAAATAATAAACTATGTTCCATCGTCTTTAATAAAACTTGCGTTAATATATGTATATATATATATATATATATATATATATATATATATATATATATATATATATATACATATATATGTAGAGAGAGAGATTATGAGCAAAAGAATAGACACATGAACATGGAAAGAAAACAATTGATAAATAAGTTTGCCAGTCCTGACTGGTTAGGATGTTCGGTATCAAGTAATGTTTATTTTAGGACAATTTACATTTCAAGACTAAAAGGTTTAAGAATGACACAGGATTGGCTTCACTTGTGAATAAAATTTGAATTTAAAAAATTAACGATTTAAACATTTAACTTTGCAAGAGTTTATGAATAGTTTCTAAAGTTTTGTTTTATTTTGTTTTTTTTTTATTTTTATTTCTTTGAAGATCTCGTTAAGGAAGCAGATCTGTCAAAAAAAAAAAATGGTGAATTTTTAAATGAATATTTTTAACATTCAAATAAATGTTTGAGGGTTGGAATATAAAGATTTTTTTAGGTGGTTTAGTTTTTTGTTGAGTTCAAACGGAATATGGGTTTCAAAATGTACTCATACACACATATACTGGGATGTATTTTTATGCATGTGTAAATAAGTATATATATATATATATGACCCGAGAGTGCCATATTGTAAGATTATTGCAATAGTTTTTATACTGCCTTGTCGACTGGGTATGTAGAATTACCGTTTTTCCTTTAATAGTCTGTTTGATATATATATATATATATATATATATATATAAGTAAAGTTGGCGACCGTAGTGGAGGGAGACCAGAAGGCTCCTTTTTCGATAGTTACCACACCGAGGTGAAGGGGAAGGCGCTACTCTTTTCCTCGGACTGCTCCACTTTACCCTTGATAAGTACTGTATATTGCTGAGTGTTAAGCAAGGATGTATCAAGTACCATTTTTAAAGTCTTTCGTGTGACTCGACCTGGGATTGAACTCCAATCTCCCAGACCATTACTAAACACTCTACCCACGAGGCCAATGAGCCGGTTTGATATATATATATATATATATATATATACTTATGTGTGTGTGTGCACGTGTGTATTTGTGTTTGTAAATCAGCAAAAACCACACATCATATCGAGATTTTTGGCCCAGCAATACACTTAAAATATTCTGACTAAGCGAATTTCCAGTCCAATTTACCAATGAATGATGATTTGATAGGGTCTTCATTCCCGCTGAATTTCATTTTTTAATCATTCAAATTCTTCATATAAGGGAAATAAGTATGAAATACTTCTGTTCTTGCTGAATGGAAGGATCAATATAATCCTGAATCTCTGTTAAAATACAAACCCAAAGGGTTTTAAGGGTCATCTAGTTTTGATATGAAATTACATCTAGGCAAGCCTAAAAATAAACACCTGAAACGAGGGGCTCAGTAGGGAGTAATTGGTCGGATTGGCTTAAAGGCAGCTATTAACCTCAGTGTCGAATCACATCCTATTTATGAAATTTATATTCTTATTCATTATGGTGGAGGTTCATGGCGTAACGGTTATCGGCTATTTGTTCTAATCATGTACGAAGCTGTTTGCGTTTCGCTTTCTCGTTAATGCCTTTGGGAAAAGGTATAGCTCCATCTTTTCTCCACCTCTTACCAGTTATAAGTAAATAGTAAGTCAGATAGACTCTTTTAGCCTCGGTAAGGAAACCTGTTTAGAAGAAGGAAAAACTTTCAATTCAAAGAAACGAGGTATGAGGCTGGTAACTACTTCCCCACTATGAGGTCCTCCCTGCTACAAAACCGCAGCACAGACAGACGAAACATTTTATAGTCCTTATCGTTAATAGCAAATAGATAAACAAAGGGTTAATAATTAACGTTTAATAGTTATCTACCTGTGGAGAAATTAAGTACAAACGCAGAGTCTTTAGTATTGCTACTGAGTAACAAATTAAACTAGAAATTGCTTAATCATTTAAAGTATTTTAACGCTTATATGGTTTTCTTTATTTTTTAGATGGAACTTTATTATTCTACTCAGCTGGTGGTCTTTCACTGGAGTCTGAGTGACTGTAAATTTCTTCAGATCTCCAGGACTCTTCTGAGTATTCTAGTCGATCTCAGCTATTCTTTGGTCAGTATGATCTCTAGTCTTCCTCTGATTTCCACTTCCTCAAGTCCCTTTTCCAAGTCCTTGAGGACTGTTTTTAGTACACCAATTATCATTGTTATCACCGTCAGCTTCATGTTCCACAGCATTTTTAGCTCTCAGGCAAGGTCCAAGCATTAGTCTATCATTTTGCTTTCTTTCATTTTCACTCTGAGGTCTACTGAAACTGTAAAATCCACCAGGTTACAAGATCTATTTTTCTTCTTGTTAATTAGAATGTGGTTTTGCCTTTTGGCTTGTATTAAAGGATTCATTTGTATATGAAATTCCCAGAAAATTTTGTATATCTTATTTTCTAGAATGGATTTTGGTTGGTGCATATAGCATTTGTTAGTATAGTCAAATTTTGATCTCTTGCACTGTTACCGGTGGATCACATTTCCCATCCAATCAAGCATAGTCTTGCATTTCTTTTGTACTAGTTTGCTACATTCCTTTATCCCTTGGTTCAGCACATAATCTAACGTACAATTCTGTCCCGTATAATCAGTTTTCGCTTTAAAATAGTTGTATGGAATTATTTTGTACAGCTGTTAAAAGAGATCCAGTTTCTCTCTTGAGGTTTCCTCTTCGTTGCCATGTCCAGGAAATCTTGTGTACAATCTTCCCGGTTTGTTGCTTGAAGTGTCCATACTGTTGTCTTTCTTCGCATTTTTGTTTTGATGTTGTTCTGTTTGTCATCAGGTTGATATTGCTGTTACTGGCTGCTGCAATTATTATTATTATTATTATTATTATTATTATTATTTAATCATTTGAATTTTTCACATCAGCGTTAGCTGATGGTCTTCCACTGGAGTTTGAGTGACAGCAAGTGTCCTCAATTCTGCAGGACTCTTCTCAGTATTCTGGCCGTTCTCAATAATGCTGTCGTTTGGATGATCTCCACTTGTTCGCCAAATTCCAAGTCCTCCGGTCCCTTTAGTAATCCTTTAGTTACTGTTCCAAACGCACTAATTAAAATTGGTATAATTGTCACCTGTATGTTCCATAGTTTTTTCAATTCCCTAGCAAGGTCGAGGTACTTACCCTTCTTTTCACATTCTTTCAGTTTTATTCTGTGGTCAGCTGGGACAGCAAATTTGACAATTTTGCAAGTTCTCTTTTTTTGTTGATTATTATTAGATCTGGTCTTCTGGCCGAGATTAGGTGATCCGTGTGTATGTCAAAGTACCGTAGGAGTTTATGTGTGTTATTATTATTAATGTTAATTCGTACTTTCTTTAAACTTCTATTTATTTTCTTTTATTGCAATTCATGCAGCTCGCTATTTTCCCGCGAAGAGCTGGGCATTGTAAACAGCAATAAAGGATAAGTTCTTGGTGAAGCTCGAAATTATTTTCTATTTCGTCACAGGGAATCTGATTTTCCATACTAGTTGCATCACAATCTAATCTACGATAACCATGATATCAAAGAAGCATTTTAACATAATTGAACCGTTTTTATTGTGTCACAGCAATATCTATCTATCTATCTATCTATCTATCTATCTATCTATCTATCTATCTATCTATCTATGTGTATGCACGCGTGCGTGAATGAACCCTATTAGATATGAAAGGCATCGGTATCTAAATGATTAATATGTTTTTTCTTTTAGTATGACTTTCTGAATGTGATAATACTGCAACTTAATAATGGAAGCTTTATGATATATCCTCCCGTGAAAAGAAATGATTTATTAGAAAAATCATATATATACATATATATATATATATATATATATATATATAATCACTTTATCACAAATTTCCTTCCTTCCTGTCTACAATTTTACTGGGATTCCACAAAAAGTTACTATTTCTTTCCCGTATCTATTGTGAAATGTGTTTTACCAAATAAGGAAACTTTGACCCTTTTGTAGATAATGCTTTTCTTTTCTAACTCATTTGATATACCACCATGTTGGGTGAGAGGGTTATAGAGAGGTAAGATCCCAACCAAAAAAAGGGTATCTTTGGTACGACTCAAAACTGCATTTAACAGTTCGAATTTCAGTTTTGGACATCTGGGAGGTGTAGAGTACTCTTTCATTATCATTACTCCCGGCTTTCCTCTGACACATTGTGGTAAAACTTGTTTGGGACAGACATATCAATGGGAAAATAATTCTGTAAATATCATTTATTATCGATGTGTGCCCAAAAAACAATTCAAACCCCCTCCCCCAAACCCAACCAAAACGATTTCTTAACCTCAAGGCATAAAATACCCCTGGAAGGGTTGACATGCCGTTAAAACCAATTAATCCATCATTTAATAAAGTATTTTCCTGACATTCAAATCGGATGATGAAAATCAAATCAATAAATAATTCTGGGGATAGGTTACCATACCAGGTAATCCAGGTTACCATACCAAGTAATGTCTCCTTTATGCCATCTCTAAGGGAAATGACGGTACCCATCTAAGTAACACATGACTGGTTTTTCTTGGTTGTATGTTACTAGTTGCGAGTAACAATTCCGAACCTGGACTGATTTTCCACGTCTAAAAAGCTGCTACTGTCCTGCTATCAGAAACAGTCTAAGGCAATATATATAGTAGCCCAGGGCGAAAATTGTTAGGGGACGCCTAATATGTGTATGAGTCAGGACTTTCAAATATAAATGGAAAAATGGGAAAATTAATTAATTAGAACAAAAACTACAAAAAAAAAAGAAAGAAAATCTCGCCCTGTAAATTTAGAATTCTCACAAATTTTAACACTAAGGACAGAAGATAAAGGGTATAAGGCGTGCTTACAAGGGAATTTTTAATGTACGCTGATTTCCATTTTGTCATCTGCCAGTTCAGGAAACCTGGTTCTCTCTTCTCCTCGCCCTATCGGTGGAACTTAAAATACTTAAAAAAGATCTTCCCACACACAAAAAAAGGTTGTCTCGGGTATGATACAAAACTGCATCTGATGAGGATCCATTTCTGGAGATCTGGGGGAATATGAAGTACCTCTTCACTGATATTACTCCCAGGTCGACTCTGTTCCGAACAGGTTGCACCTGCTAGGACTCCTCCTTGAATCAAACTATTCTGTTTTAAAAATTATTCGTATTCGATAGGTCCGTGTGTAAAATAAAATATACTATCTATAAAACAAGCAAACAAATTATGGATTATTCGATAAAAGGTTCAACCTCTACCACAATACCACCAGCACCTGTCCCTAACATAATAGAATAGGAGGCATTACTTTCGGAGCAACCATCTTGGGGACGCGGCATACAGGCCTTTGTTTGTCACAGGCGAACAATGCATAGCCAATATTGATGACTGGGTGTGAAAAAAGTGGGTTTCGTAGCTGGAAGTTTTTCGTACTTCCATGGAAATAAGTGGGAGGCATTACTTTCGGAGCACTTCCGAAGATAAAAATAGCAAGGGAAAGGATCTTCGTCTGATTTAATTACCTCACGAGGATAAGAAGATCTAAAGCATTCATCTTATCAGACCTTTAGACTTTTCTGGTTTTTGTTGGGTTTTTTTTTTTTGCTTAACTTGAGCTTTACCCAGATTTAACCACCCTCCCCTATTTCTTTGCTAATTTTGACACTTTGGCCAAAAACTGCTGAGAGTCAGTTGCCAAAAATTCTGACATGGCTGTTGCTTTTATTCACTGTCAGCTGCCAGACCCACATCGCCAATCACAGACCTCCCACTTTCTCTTCAGAATTCTTTTAAGGAAACCAAATTCTTTGCATTTCATCACAGAAAAAAAAAAACAGCAAAAATAAATAAATAAATAAGTAAATAAATAAATAAATAAATAAATAAACAAAAAACAAACAAACAAAAAACACAGATATCTTTTTAAAGTATTAGGATGAAGCAAGCAGTTGCTCATTATTAAGATAATCAAACCATCTTCTTGTCATCATGTCTCTTTTCTTTTTACTTTTTTTTACTTTAAGACTACAGTCCCTAAAGAGCGAGTTCCTGTTGTGAGCTTGTGTATGATCTTAACATGACGTAAAAAATGTCATTGAAATTATAAGAACCGAATCACTTAGCTAATGTTTGTTTGAGTAATACTGGAATTTTTCCGAGACAAGAATCAAGAAGCTCATTCTTGCTTTGAAGAACATTTAAGAAATGCTACCTGATTGTCTTTGAGAATATTTGTTCAAAAGATAGACTATAATGATTGATAACCGTCCTGGGCATTCTTTATTGCTCACTCGAGGTCTAAATGCTTTAGGATTATATTTGGGAAGGGGAAAAAAAGATGTGGAAAGGAATAAAGAAAAGAAGCAAAGAAAGACTGAATGAAGACTAGAATGAAAGAAAAATAGCTAAGAATGAATATTGATATGAAGACGAACGAGCAATTAAAAAAGGGGGAAAAAAGGAAAGTAGAGGGAAAAGGTAAAAGATAAGAAAAGTATGAGTAAATGACTCTAAAAGTAAAAATGTTTTTAAAAAATTGAAAGAAAACGATACGGCTGAGAGAAAAAGAGAAAAGAAAGAAATGAATAAATGAGATGAAATGAAGGAAAAGGTCAACAGAATGAAAGAAAAAGAAGGTTATGAAAATAAACGAAGCCATGAAAAAGAAAAAAGTAAAAAAAGAGATTGGCGAATAAATGAATAAATCAACAAATGAAAAAGTGAAAATTAAAAGAAAGAAAGAAAGAAAGAAAGAAAGAAAATAAAAGTA
>OY757922.1:48002729-48007729 GCA_963585895.1 Sepioteuthis lessoniana | reverse complement strand
GTCTTTGATTAATTTTTACCGTCGAGATAAGTGCACTAACATGGAAGGAGATTATGCTGTAAAATAACACAAAAGAATGTATAAAAAAACAAACAAATAGATTTGGTTTCTTTTTCGTGGATTATATAATGCCAAAGCCATTCTTGTAGAACTCTAGCGGTACTATTTAATCCATAGCCGAGGAGATAAAGAGTTTATAGCTTTGCCGCGAAAGTGGATCTAAGAGATGTGAATCTGGAGTTCCAACTTGCTTACTTAGCTCGCGTAGTCACGTACTTTAACCACTAGGCCACGGAGACTGTCCGCTGTACATTTAGCCTTGAGAAAATTGAAACACATTCAGAGTGTTGTACTTTGATTTATCGTCAGCGTGTATATAACTCTTAGGATATGTTTGATTAAACAGGTTAGGTACTTCATGTCTGTTTGTTTTATCTTTAATCAGTTTAATTCTTCGAACAGAAACACATCCATACATGTACAGGTACAAAAATAAGGGGAGCATCACCCATAATTAGACATCGTGTTGCCAGGTCAAAATTGGCATTCTTCATCAGGATAATAGTGTTTCATCTTTTGTATTTGTCTATCCAAATAATATATATCGCAAACGACGTTATTAATTATATATATAACGACCCCTTTATCCCTCCACCCAGATATGGGTTAAATACTGTCACTGCTGTTCTTCTACAAGGATGACCTTGGCATTAAATAACCCACGAAGGCTAATATGCCATTTAACAAAGGAACCAAACGAAACTTATCTATCTATCTATCTATCTATCTATATGTCTGTATGCTTGCATGTATGTATGTATATAATGTAGTATAATATAAAGTAGTATGTATGTATATAATGTAGTTGGCTGGATTTAGGAATCAAAACTGGTCACTATCAGAGATTGAGCACACAAACACACACACACACACACACACACACACACACACACACACACACACACACACACACACACACATATTCATAAATATATAGCGTTGATACAGAGTCCGAGGCACTTGGTTCGATGTATCTATCAATCTATCTACAACGCTTGCTTATATATATATATATATAACCAAGCGCCATTGACTGTGCAAGAGTGGGACGTCCAGCACGAACTTACATACAGCAGCTATGTGAGGACACGGGTTGTAATACTGAAGACCTGCCGGAGGCGATGAATGATAGGGAGAAATGGCGAGAGACGGTCAGGGATATCCGCGCAGGCGGCGCGACATGATGATGATGATGATATATATATATATATAGAGAGAGAGAGAGAGTGAGGGAAAGAATAAAAAGGAGAGGGAAACTAATGAGTAAATTCAAGAAAAATATCATTAAAAATTGAAGGAAAAAGATTAGGTTGGAAAAAAGAAAATGATGACATCTGGAGAACACACACACACACACACACACACATATATATATATATATATATATATATATATATATATATATATATATATATATATACATAAGTAAAGAAATTGTAGGTAAAAGATAAACGGTAAAAGAATGAATGGAGAAACTGAAAAAAAAGAACTAGTGAACATCACAGAGACTTGAAAATAAACAACACGTTTAATTCCAGAACACCTGGGATCATAACTTTGTCTTTCGAAATTAATAGCCAATACAAAAAATTTTGGGCAACGCTTTGTTGAATCTATATACCCCGACACCTCCAAAATAAAAACAAAATGCTATGATGAATTCTTCTGCTTGGATTTTAGAACATATATCTTGTCCTCGCCAAATTAATACTCAAAGATTATGAGATACGAAACTATAAAAAGAATAAAAAATGCGTAGAACATATATGAAAATTTGTATCGAATCTCACATTTCAATTCAATTTTCAATACAACTGTTTTTTTGCATCTGTTATATATATATATATATATATATATATATATATATATATATATATACATATATATATATCAGAAGCAAAAAATAGTTCACTTGATATATATATATATATATATATATATATATATATATATATATATATATAAGTAATTTTGCCGTTCTTAGTCGATTAATTAGTTGTTTGGGTTTTATGGCATATCAACCTTAATAGGTTTTTAATGCCAAGTCCATTTGCATACAAATAATCAGTTCTATTTCAAAAAATTCAGTTTAGCATGAGTACACAGTTTATTAGTCAAAAACATTTCTATTTCAAGTTATTCAGTTTAGTCAAAAGTTCTAATTCAAACAATTCAGTTTAGTATAAGTATAGATTTTGTTTAAACACAGTTAAATATCAAAACAATTTTTTCAAACAATTCAGTTTAGCGTAATTACAGTTTACAAGTCAAAAACAGTTCCATTTCAAATAATTCAGTTTAGCATAAATACGCTGTTTAGTTCTATTTAACCCATAGATAGGGAAGAGTAAACCTGGGAGCGATGGCAATGAAGGGGTGCTCCGCGTTCCCCAAAGCTTCAGCATTATTGGAACCTCACCATCAGATTGTTTAGTGTTATATCTAGGACACTCGCTGGGGGAGGGGTCTTACTCTTCTGCTGAAATGCAGTCCGTGTATTCTACATGCCCACCCGATAGGGCAAGACATTAGTCGAGGGGAACCCGAAGGCTCCTTTTTAAATTGCTATTACACCGTGATATAGGGGAGGGCGCTACTCCTTTCCTTGAATTGCTCCTCTTACCCTTGATCTGTACCCTATTATGCTGAATGCTAAGCAAAGAAGCATCCCGTATCATTTTTGAGTCTTTGGTAAGACACGATAAGGGATTGAAACTCGGTCTCCTGGATCATTGGTGAATACTCTAACCATATATATAACATCTCTAAAAATTTCGTTTAAAATCACAGACAAGCTTCTTTTTAAAAAAATCAATTGATGACAATCTTTTAAGATTTAGATTTTATTCAATTTGATACCATCTTACAATGATTCTGCAATAGGTATTTAATAACAACCACCGCGCTAATTTTATCTTTTTATTCCTTTTTCCAATTGCTTTTAACTATCTATCATTTTTTTCATTGTTGTGTAAATATCAGGTCTACTACAATCTAATCACGTGACTACCACATGATATATAAACACTTTTTCACATTTCTATCGGAGTTCTTTCGTAAAATACGTGAAACTCAAAGGCACGCACTTATTGTTTCCATAATTCTTCTCTCCATAACTTTTATACCTGCTCTGTCACCGACCACTCTTTTATGCAAAATTCTTTCTGATATACATACATATATATATATATATATATATATATATATATTACTTGCGCTAATATACATATATGTATACATATATATATATGTGTATGTATGTATTTAATACATACATACATACATACATACATACATATATATATATATATATATATATATATATATATATATATATATATATATATATATATATATATATATATTCGGTTTTTATATATCTGATTATTTTTCAATGAAATATTTTGTCTATCTCTCTATATTACCGGACAACATCGAGTGCCTCTGCCAATAAGGATATGCTTATATATACCTATTGCACATTTTAAAACGAATTTACATCGTTCTTCTTGAAATTTATGGTTACAATACCAGAGTCTTCA
Organism: Sepioteuthis lessoniana; assembly: GCA_963585895.1. Lineage (NCBI taxonomy): Eukaryota > Metazoa > Mollusca > Cephalopoda > Myopsida > Loliginidae > Sepioteuthis > Sepioteuthis lessoniana. The sequence continues at coordinate 48,004,127 of OY757922.1, read as the reverse complement.
GATTTGAAGCTAATAAAAATTCTTCTACATGTTTGAGTGTGGAAGTTTTAAAAAATCCATTTTCTCTTTTAACGTTCCTTGTTCAGAAAATGTTCTGTTTTGTTTTATCATCAACAAGAGAAAAACGCAAATCAAAAATAAAAGAAATAGAAATTAAAAGAACAGGAAAGAGAAAGATAAATCTCGGAAAATCTATTTTGTACGTTTTAGGCAAAACGAACGAACGAACGAACGAGCGAGTCTCTTTGTTTGGCTGTTTCTATTTATGAATGAAAAGATAAATTTATGTAGCAAATAAAGCTTTTGAAGGGTGCCGAAATATGTCCAAAATTTGGTCATAAACTTAAGGAATATAAGTTGATTTTCTGGATGGAAATAAATAATGAAATTTTAAAAGGGTTTTAGATTTATTATTCAATTGTTTGGAGAAGAGATTTCTTTTTTTCTTTTCTTTTTTTTTCTTTTTTTCATATTCATGTTTATCATTTAATTTTAGAAATTCTATTTTTTACAAATGCTTTTCTAATAATATGCTTGCAAAATTAGTAAAAAATATTTAAAAATTAGTGGCAAATGCATGTTGTATACAGTGATCTGTTTTATTAGTTACTGCAACAGTTTTATTTTGGTAAGAATTCGTAATAAACTATCATGTTTTTTAGTAGTACGCACGTATAGACCAGCAGATTCACTTGTATACTGGTTCAAGATAGCGTCATCTGCTCTGTTGGCAAGCTGAGAACGCAGGAACTCTGATCGACTGAAATCCTTTCTAATCACTCGAGTTGAAAGAAAGAAAGAAAGAAAGAAAGAAAGCATGAGAAGAAAATAGCAAAGAGAGATGAAGCTAGAAGAAAAGAGAAATGAAAAGCAGAAAAAAATAATAATGATGCAAAGAAAGAGAAGAATTACCCACACTCTCCTGATGATCAGGTGATCGTGAAACTTGAAGTCATGAGGATGGTGATTTCCTCCCTTTTTTTTAATATTATTCTTATTAGATTGGCTTTACGATTTTTTGCCTCAAGCACTATTTTATTTGCTTCTGTTAGCTCGCCCATCCGTTTTAACTTTTAAACGAATAGAAACTGTACTTCTTTATATATATATATATATATATATATATATATGAAGAAGTACAGTTTCTAATAATAGTTTGGAATAATGAATTCGTTTTGCTGATCCTATTCCGTCAGCGATCCATGTCAATCTGATTTATTCATAATGTTCGATTCAATCCCTAACACTACTTATATATATATATATATATATATATATATATATATATATATATATATATATATATATATAAGAGTGGTGTTAGGAATTGAATCGAACATTATGAATAAATCAGATTGACATGTTTCGCTGAAGGAATAGGATCAGCGAAACGAATTC
>OY757922.1:47967729-48000229 GCA_963585895.1 Sepioteuthis lessoniana | reverse complement strand
TATATATATACCAACCCCTCTGCACGGGCAGAATGTGACACAAAATCAACTTTAAAGCGGACTTTATCAGGTTAGAATTCAGATTTTTATTTCTCCGAGACTGGCTGCCATACCAAGGCTGAAGAAATCAGTCTGTTCTACTATTTTCTCAAAGCTGAAGATTGACCAATTGGATTCATACCTTTCTCAAGGCTATTAGTGTTATGTGAAATGCAATCAGCCTTGTGCAGGATTTGAACACGTGCTGCCGTGTCCATTTTTTACGACAATGAGTATCACAGTACGGACACTATATGTAGATGAAACTGACTGAATAAAACACCGACCAACAAATTTTGTTTGAGCGAAAAGTTTGTTGAAAAACAAAAGTTACAAAGTGTTTTTGTGAGAGAAAAGATAATATTAGTCAGTGTGTAAATACTTGTCAATCAGAAAAAAGAGATGATACATCCAATGTAGTTGATAGTGTCGTCAATGTCCCAGTGGATAATTCTTGTGCTAGTAATAGATCTTGTGTGAGAGTGTCACAATGCTAAGGGAAAATGTAAGCGACTGAAACTTAAATTTTCATCAGCAATCTTAGGCTATAGAAGTAGTCCAAATATTTATGCAAACAATAAGATATTCGTCCAATTTAAGATAATTAAACGACGTTAAAACGAATGCTTTCTTAAACGGAAAAATGTATATTTTCACACAAAATAAACAAATCGAAATCTGTACTTACACAAAAAATATTATTTTTTGTCGATTTTTAAAAGACTGATGTAGGCTGAAAATTATTTCAAAAAGTTGATTTATTAATTTTTCTAATGAGCCAAATTTTAAACAATCTTGGCGGAAAATATTTCTTAAATTATTTCGGGTTTTAATCCTTCAAATTCCCTGCGGCCAGTCAAATATTATCGCCCGGAAGTCCCGCAGAAATTGTTAAACAAGCGCGTATAAGCTGATTGCTCAATTAATGCAAAAATACAGTTTCAAAAATCACTCCTTCTTGAGCCTTTTTTTTTAATAAAAATTAACACCGTTTTTAGTATGTAGATAATTCGATTTCCAATACATATATATATATATATATATATATATATATATATATATATATATATATATATATATATAAGTTTGGCAAGGGCCTTTTAAGATTTTTGAGCTGAGAGTTGACCAAATTAACGTTCTAGTTCAGCAACTCTTCCAAACAGGAATCTTTTCAACTTTTTCAGCTCCTTCATTGATTCTAACCAAGATTATAAAAGGACAGAAAAGTACTGCTCATAAGTATTTGAAAAGGCACAACAACTGTTTTTTATTGTCTAAGATTGCCAGGGCGATGAAGGATCTTTGAACTGAGGGTTGTCCAAATTAACGGTCTAGTTTTGTAACTCTTCTAAACAGCTATGTCAGTTCACTTTTTCTGCCCGCTTCATTGATTCTGAACCTACGCGTTGCATGTGTACCTGCATGACAACCGTGTAATTTATGTGGCATTGCCACTGAGGAACAACCTGCGTCTAATTTTCTTTATGACACAGGTAAACTTCCTGTTATGAAACCCACGCATCTCATAAAGCAATTCCGCTGGGAAATATCTTGCATCCTGTTTACTTTAGGAAACAGGTGCACTTCCTGATATCTCACCCACGCTACTTACGCGGCATCTCAAAGGGTTCTGCCTGTCAAGTATTCTACAAGAGTAATATCCTTTATAAAATACTGTTCATAAATGATTGAATAATCACAGAATCTTTTTTATTGCCTATCATGACAACAAACATGAAGGATTTTGATGACGTTTTTTGACTTTTGTAGTAAAGTCAAGTTGGCAACCGTAGTCGAGGGCGACCAGAAGGCTCCCTTTTCAATAGCTACTACACCGAGGTGTAGGGGAGGGCGCTACTCCTTTCCCTAGATTGCTCCACTACCCTTGATATGTACCTTATATTGCTGAATGTTAAACAAGGAGGTATCAAGTACCATTTTTAAAGTCTTTGGTATGATGCGACCTGGGATTGAACCCAAGTCTCCCGGACCATTGGCAAACACTCAACCGATTGGAGGTCATCCAAATAGTTATGTTGTTTTTACATTTTTAATCTCCTTGATCAGTTCTTAAGATTTTCGTGGTACAGAAAAACCTGTTATACGGGCAATTATTTGTTGGGAGTCATAAACATTAAACTTCCTGATGTTATTTATCATGACAAGACGTAATTTGGTATTTAAGAGGTTCATACAAAAAGTTTTAAGCTTCAACAAGATTTTAGATATTTTATACACCTGTTACCTTTGTATGGGTCTTACTTGCACAGAAATTAAAATAAAAGCCTCAATTAGTTTTTTCTAGTTTTGAATTCGGGTCACCAAACCCATTTTCAATAATCATAACCATGTGTATGTAGACGTGAGTGTATATGTGTATTTGTGAGCGAATATATGTGTATATCTTTATGTATGTGTCCATAAGTTTGTATGTGTTTATATTTGAGTGTATGTGGAATTTATGTTTATGTGTGTATGTAAGCATTTATTTACCCAGCCCCTCCATACGAACAGAATGCGATACTAGATCGATTTGAACTGAGTTTAAGAGGTTCAAATTCTGAGTTTTCCTTCTTCTATAAACTGGCTCATTGGTCTATTCGGTCGAGTGTTCGCTAATGGTCCGGGAGACCCAGGTTCTATTCCAGGTCGCGTCAAACCAAAGACTTTAAAATTGGTACTTGATACCTCCTTGCTCAACACTCAGCAATATTAGTTACGTATCAAGGGTAAAGTGGAGCAATCCCGGGAAAGGAGTTGTGCCCTCCCCTACACCTCGGTGTAGTAGCTATTGAAAAAGGAGCCTTCTGGTCGCCCTCGACTACGGTGGCCAACTTTACTTTTTAATTATAGCGGTCATCATACCAAGGTTTAAAAATCAGTCTACCCTACTATTTACCAATAGCTGGAGGGAAAATTGTTGGATGCATACTTTTCCCAAGGGTATTAGTGCTATCTGAAATGCAGACAGGCTCGTCCAGGATTTGAACTTGGATTGGTATATATATATATATATATATATATATATATATATATGTGTGTGTGTGTGTGTGTGTGTGTGTTCATGTTCTGTATTTCCCTTCTTTGGCTAGAAAAGCAGGTTGTTTCGTTTTTATACAACAGAAACTTTATCAGACTTAACCATTTTGGCCTAAGCAGACAATTCTTCAGAGTTCCAATTGTTCGTCTCTAATCATCGTGACAACTTCACGAAGACCGAGCAGTTTCTTTGTTTGTTTGTTTGTTTTTATTTTTGTCGTCAACACCGTTCTTTCTTGCTTCACACAAGAATCTTTTTTCTCTCCTTGTTTTGTTTATCTCTCTTTATGTTCAAGGTGACTTAAACGTTCTTCGCGGAACTCAAGTCAAAATTTAATCTGATTAGCTTACTTCCAGATCCACACGTTAAAAAAACGCAGCATGGAATTTTAAGTCTGTGGGTATCTGAAATGTGTCGTAATAAAATAGTTTAACTAAAAGCTGTCATTTACTCTGCTTAATTTAGCACAAGGACGGAAATATGGGGTACCCTGTGAGAATCGACCTCCTTAATAATGGTCTGATAGCCTAGATTACAAGCTATTATTCTATGTAAGGCGGCCGATAATATTTTAACTCAAAGTTATGTTTTTCATTTAATCTAGAGGTTTAAAAAAACTAGAAAACTTCAGATGCTCAAATAAAACCAGTAATGATAATTATCAACATTTGTTTGTTATGCCTCCTTAGGTATCGTCACTTTTTACAATCTTCTCATATCAACTTTTTAAAAGAATCTTTACGCAGCATATGCACTTTTAATATAATATCTATCTATCATCATCATGTCGTGTGGCTTGTGCGAATTTCCCCAACTCTCTTTCGTCATCCATCTCTATCATCCATCGCTTCCGGCAGGTCTTCCAGGCTACGTCCTATGTCTGTACAGAGTTGTTTTAGATAAGTTCAAGCCGGTCGTTCTACACCTGAGCGTCCATGTGATAGGATCCATAGGAGAAGGTCGCTTATGAGTTTGACCTTGCTCCTCCAGAAGTGTCTCGCATGTCTTGTTCGACTTTTTTGGATGGTCTTCGAGATAGGTGGTAGGTGGCTATACAGCTGCTGTTTTGTGGGATGTTTCTTTCAGGATTTTTTCAATATAGCTCGGAGTATCCTTGTACAATTGCCGTCAAACTTTTTCTCTAATCGCTTGGTCAGCGTCCTTGTGGTGCATCCATACAGTAGTATGAGCACAATCACTGCTTGGAAAAAATTGCGTTTTATTTTATCGGATAGATCTGATTTTATCGGATAGATATGACCGATAGCCTATCGATAGCTATGCATATCTTCGTTAGTCACGTATTATTACTCAAATGACAATATCTATATAGAGAGATGAAATTCTGTGGAGCAATTCATCAGAGAGTTGCCAAACATGCGCTCTTAAATTCTTTATCTTTCCTGTAATAATAACATCGGTAATAATAATCAAATCAATTATCTGATTGTAGCATAATAGTAAGCACGCAAATCTTTCAGGTAAATAAGTTCGATCCCCTCTCGGTACACCCAACCTAGTCGGCTGGTGCTGTAGAATACCCCGACTGCATCTCTGCAGAGGAGCAAGACCCCTCAACCAGTGTCCTGATATGACATTAAAAAATCTGATGGTGAGGCTCCAGTAATGCTGGAGTTTTGGAGAATGTGGAGTATCACTTCATTGTCACCACTCCCTGGTTTTCTCTGTCCCGGAGTAGTAGCACCTGATAGGGTCTTATCAATGGTTCGAATAGAATTGTTTGACATTTAAACTGAGTGCAAACAAATGTCTTATGCTAAATTGAATTGTCAGAAATAGAACTGTTTGATCATTTAACTTTGTGTAAACAAATGTTTGATGTTTAATTGAATCGTCAATAATACACAACAGTTCTTAGAACCATTTAACTGTGGAAAAACAAATGAATAATGTTCAATAAAATAATCAGTATTTAATAGCAATACTTGTAACCACTCCATTGTGTGCAAACAAAAAATTAATATTGAATAGAATTAAAAGTGTTTGATAGCAATAATTGGAATCCTTTTAACTGTGTAGAAACAATAGCAATACTAGTGTGCAAACAAATTGGTTCTAACTCATTTAAAAAATGAAATTACCGACAAACAGATCTTTTCCATATCATGTATATATTTTTGTGTGCAAACACATTAAATTGTTGCTATTAACAATACTTGAAAACCTTTTGACTGTTTAAAAACAAATGAATAGAATTATTCGTATGAGATATTTGAAACATTTTACCTATGTGCAAGAAAATGAGTTCAAGCTCGTTTAAAAATGTTGTCAAGAAAATGTGTTTACAAATCATATATATATTTAATAGATAAGTATGAACAGAATTTGGCATTAAATAACCTACAATGGTTGATATGCCATAAAACCAAACCAAACCAAACCAAATTATGTATATCTTTAATAAATATGTGTAAATAGGATTTGGCATTATATAGCCTACAATTGTTGATATGCCATAAAACCAGACTAAAAAAATGATATATATCTCTGATAAATATGTATAAATAGGATTTGGCCTTATATAGCCAACAATGGTTGATGTGCCATAAAGCCAAACCAAACCAAGGTACTTCATACTTGTGGCCTGGTGCCAAATTTAAGTTACGCTCAATTTACGTGAGATGTGTATTTACTCAAATCCTTTCCTATGGTCAGGATGTGACGTAAGGTCAAATTTTAAGTGAAGTGCCGCTAGTTTTTCTTCTTGACCGGTTGCCTGATAAGAGCTAGAAAACCCAGTTTGTCTCTACTTACCAATTCATAGGAGGAAAACTGATGGATTCTTGTCTTTCTCGTGGACATTAGCGCGAACAGATTCGCCAACTGCTTCGTCCAGGATTTGAAATTCGGTCAACATTTCCTACGACGATAACCATGGCGCTAAGAGCACCTCTTGCGTGAATAATCTCGGCATTGATAATGAGTTCGATTCTTACTTAGCATACTTCTGGCCTTGTGCAAAATATCATCATTGCATGTTTTGTTCTTTAGCTATCGTCACCTACACATACAGAAATATGATAATGTAGCAAAAATAAGATACACCGACGAATTTATATCCGGTTAAAACAATGCGCTGCGTTTGTACCTTCAGATACACTATATGCCACCCACACATACATACAATAATACGCAACTATAACCCACACAAACACACGCTCACATCCACACACTCACACACTTATAATCACACATAAAGATTCCAACAAAATCCCAAAGGTTTTTTGCATTTTTTCGATTTTCAATTCATTTCATTTTCTTAACTGCCTGATGATTGTTGTTTTGCAAAAAACTCCATAAAACCCAGGGATCGCAGTCTAAATTCCCTGAATTAAATATATATATCTAATATATATTTTTATATATATATATATATATAAGATAAAAAAGTATCCTGGATATGACACTAACCTTCATCTAGTGGTGAGGCTTCAGTTCCTGAGCTCAGGGGAGTGTGAAGTACCCCTTTGTGTCCATGTCTTCTTCGACCACTCTGACTAGGAGCGGTAATATTTGGTAGGACCCCATCTCTAGACAAATAGATTTTTTCAAAAATTATTTATATTAGATAAGAAGGAATATTTGAGGCCATATAACTGCAAAATATTTATTTAAAGAATAGATACTTAATTATAATTGTTTTCAAAAGAATGAAAAAGTATAAAAACGTAAATTCAACTACCAAACTTATAACTTACAAAAATCTGTATTTGTAACAAATTTTCTACTTTATGAATACCAAAGTTAAAATTGAATTACTCTTTCGGTATTAAATAACCTACACAGTCCTGGGTATGAAACTAAACTGCATCTGGTGGTGAGGCTACTCTCCTGGCTCCCAGATTCACTCTGAACTGGAGTTGTAGTACCTGTTAGTGTTCTATCTATTGGTCATGTCTGCTTGAAAATTATTTGTATTACATAGGAATTGGTCAAAGTATATGACTACATGTAAATAAATGACTTATTATATAGAAGTATTGTTGTTTAACAAGAAAACTTGAAATAATTAAATTGTATGCGAATTATTTGTATTACGAATAGTTACTTGAAGCTATATACCCTTGGGAAAGGTATGAATTTCCTTAACCTTCCCCAGCTATTGGTTAAATAGTAACACAACTGTCTTTCTATAAGGATGGCTTTAGCATTAAATCATCTACGAAGGTTGATAGTTCATTAAACAAAGAAGCCAAATAAAACCATTTGATGCAATAACTGACTGAGAAGAAGTACAAGACCAGGAGCGATTGAATTGGGAAGGTGATTCACTCGGAACGATGCAAAAGACTGAAATTTGAACTAGGAACATATAATTCTCTGGTATAATGAGATAAACATAGGCCACAAAATCAGAAACCGAAGACCAGATCCTGTTTTATAAAATAGGAAGGGAAGAACTTGTCAGGTAATTGACTTTGCTATTCCTGCAGATCACATAGCAAAAAAAAAAAAAAAAAAAAGGAAAAAAAAAAAGAAGAAATCAAGGTAAGAATCCCAACAGATAACATACCGAACTAAACTATCTAATTTATGTTGGAGGAAAACTAACCTAAATATAGGAAGAAAACAAGTATAAATGTGCATTTTAGCAAGGAAACTAAACAAAACGACAAAACCAGGATGTGGAATGAGACTAGAAGGACAAATAAAGAAACTGCGAAAACAAGTGAAATTATTAAAGAGGAAAAATACTCAAGGAAAAAAAGGAATAAAAAGACCGAAAAACAACTGCTGGCAAGACTGACAATACAACTTTAAGAAATAAATCAGAATATATTAGCAAAAAAAAAAGAGCATCAAAAGATACCGGGACAAGGTCAAGCAATACCCCCACTAAAAAAAGACTTTCCAAATATCGATAGAAAATTCAACACACAAGTTAGAGGAAAATGCACAGCGACAAATGAACAGCCGAATGCAAAGGAAGCAAAACAGTTTGGGAGTCAGACATGGGAAGAGATAGGAAAAATAGAATCGATAAATAACATTTTTAAATAATTACAAAACTTGAATTAGGTCTTTGGTGAACTCACGCTTTGACTTACTTAAAGCAATACTTAAAAAGTACCAAATTGGAAAACACCAGGCCGTAATGACATACGTTGATTTTGGTTTTAAAAATTCATGTCTATCCTTAACAAATTGGAGAAGTGACTGAATAAATGCCTTGTATGCCATAGATTGTTTCCAGAGGAACACAACGGATGTCACAGGGAAACAAAAGAAATAGATGCCCTGTATGTAGATCAGCTTATCCTCAAGGAATTAATACAAGGCGGAAAAATGTAGCCATGGCATGTACTGACTACAAAAAGCACTACCATATGATTCGGCTAACTTAGATCGTAAAACGTCTGAAAATGTTTAAAATATCTGATGAAATCATTACCTTCATCACAAAAGTCATGGAATTAGCAGCTGGAGTTCAAACCCTTGTAAATCCAAATAGGCATATTCCAGGAAAACTCTCTCTCTCTCTCTCTCTCTCTCGCTTCTGCTATTTGTCATAGCAATGATACCAATCTATTATATACTTAAGAAATGCACAGGGGCAACGAATTTACAAAACTACAGAAAAAAATACATATCAAGATATTTGTCAAAAATGAAAAAGAACAAGGGTGTAGTAATAGAATTTGGCATCGAAAAATGTGTAATGCTCATTACGAAAAGTAGGGAAAAAACGGAAGAAATAGAACAGCAAAATTAGGAAAGAATCAGAACCCTTGAAGGGAGGGAAAATTATAAATACTTAAGAATATGCCGAACAGACACCATCAAACAGAGATGAAATAAAAGATACATAAATAAAAGTATCCCATAATAATAAGAAAACTTCTTAAAATCAAGCCCTGCAACAGAAATCTCATCAAAGGAATAAACACCCTCACTCGAGTAATAGGCCAGTCGGCTTGGGCTGCAGGATACACTGACTGCATCTCTGTAAAAGCTTACTAGAATGATGTCCAACAGATAACATGCGTTGTGGGAAAAGACCTGAGAGAAAAAGGAGACATAAGATTATGGAGTCGGCTGGAAAAACATGGAAAGATCCTATTTTTTCTTCAAAAATACATCTGTAGCTTATGTGCTTTTCAAATAAGCTGTCTTAGCCATTATTTATTATACTCCATGAGTGTTTCTCACATCAGTTAGCTGATGGTCTTTACTGGTATTCGAGAGACAGCAACTTTCCTCAAGTCTCCAGGACTCTTTTCAGCTTTCTGGCTGATCTCAATAATGTAGTATTTTGGGTGGTCTCCTCTCATCCTCTTATTTCCAAGCCCTCCAGTCCCTTTATGAATCCTTTGGTAACTGTACCAAGAGCACCAAGTACAATTGGTATAAACGACACTTTCATATTCCACATTTTTTTCAGTTCCCTAGCAATGTGAAGGTCTAGGTACTTATCCTTCTTTTCGCTTTCTTTCTGTGGTAAGCCGGGTCAGAAAAGTCCACAATTTTGCAAGTTCTCTTTTTTTGTGGATTATTATAAGTTCCGGTCGTCTGGCCGAGATTAGATGATTCATTTATATCTCAAAATCCCAGAGGAGTTTGTGCGTCTCATTCTCCAGGACAGATTCTGGGTTGTGTATATACCATTTGTTTGTATGGTCAAATTTCAATTTCTTGCACATCTCCCTGTGGATCACCTTGCCCACCCAGTCGTGCCTAGTCTTACTCTCTTTCAGTACTAATTTGCTGCATTCGCTTATTATGTTATTAATCATTTCGTCTCTATCATCACATAACCTACATTTGCTGTTTTGTTGCATCTTATCTATTCTTACTTTGATATGGTTGGTCATAATGGCGTTGTTTTGAGCTGCTATTAGAAAAAATTCAGTTTCTCTCTTAAGTCTCCTTAAGTTTCTAGAATTCTTCTCAGTATTCTGGTCGATTTCAGAAATGCTATTGTTTGGATGATCTCGGCTTGTCATCCGGGTTCCAACTCTTCTAGTCCCTTTATCAAGCTTTGGGAATCGTTCCGAGTGCACCAATTAGAATTGGTATTACTGTCACTCATTATGATTATTATAATCTATTATTATTGCTATCTATATTGTTATCATTAGGTTTTTACCAAAGATGCATTAACGAATAACTGCTGCTCAAATAAACATAGTTTGAAGATTTTCTTGGAGTTTAATCCAGGTGATGATCTCGTCTAAGTGAAAAGAAAATATCAAAATAACATGAAAACTAAGACAACAACAACAAAAAAAGACTGAATAAATACGAAACTTGTGCGTTTTTCCTCATTTATAATATCAAACTAGTCTACATCATATTAAATCTTTAATCTTGTGCAATGGGAATTATATGTACTTGCAAATGGCATTTGCTAGCGTCCTACAGATATATTATTTACATAAGTATTTAAAAAAGAAGATTTTGATTTATAACTGCCATGTTATGGATGTGTAATTCTATTGCTTTATCTTCATAATCATCAGTAAGAATTAAGTGTATAACTTTTATAAGTAATTCTGGAGATCTTATTTATTTATTTATTTATTTATTTTTGCTTTAAAGTTGCTCTATCTAACCTATTATGTTGTGCCAACTGGCTAGATTCCGTTGACTCTCTCTCTCTCTCTCTCTCTCTCTCTCTCTCTCTCTCTCTCTCTCTCTTCTCTCGCCATCCATCTTTATCGATCATCGCTCTTGAGTAATTTCTCTAAAATGCATCCAGTGTCTGCACATAGTTGATGAATGAAAGCATTTGCTAGTCGTCCAACACTGGTGTGTCCATGTGTAGGAGTCCACAAGATAACGTAGTTTATGAGTTTGTCCTTACTCTCCCGTCAGTGTTTGGATATCTTGCTCGTATTACGCGGATGTTTTGTGAGATTGTGAGGTAAGTGGCCGAACAGCTGCTGTTTTATAAAGTGCTGCTTTCAGAATTTTTTCCAAACAGAAACATCGGAAAACTCAAGAAAACACACACACACACACACACACACACACACACACACACACACACACACACACACACATTAATAAATAAAAAAAATCCCACAAAAATCCCCCAATGAGCTTTTGTGTCCAATAGAATTTTTAAACCACCACGATCTATTTCTTAAATATCCGTATTCTTGACAACAAATAAAAGCTGTATCATTGAATATTTTCTTTTCCTATGGGACAATGTTTTCGTGTAATATAGCCTGCAACATAAAAACTGACATTTTAATATCTTTGGGGATACTAATTCTAGGTCTGGTAAGCGATCAAATATTTGGCATGCCACTCCATCCACTAAATAGCTGCATTTTTTGTTATGTCTTGGATCAGTTCAATTTTTGAACTTCAAATTTCAATTAAATAATTTAAAGAAATAATAATCGTTGATTCCACGTAATGCCTAATAATATGTACACTGGTGAAATTTCTAATTATTGGATATAATCCATAAGTCATTTGTTTAGAATTTTCACATAGGCTTGTTGTAATTTAAGTCACAATGCTTGAAAGCCTCCATTTGTGTAGCAGCAAGACTTTCGCAAATTCAGCTTTGGGGCCGATTCAATTAGCTTTCTCCTGTCATATATTTGGGAAGGTACAAAAGAAATCCTTCAGATTTGCTAACTTATGGCTTAGCTACAGTGTAATTTTTATAAGATGTATAAATAAAGGAAGAACCTTCGAGGTGTAATAGATGAAGTGTTGGACTTCAGTTTCGAAGTAGCGAATTCAAGCTCCAGTCACGCTATTACGTTCACTTTCGGACTAATATCCTTGGGAAAGGTATGAACCCTCTTATCTTCCCGATATGGGTAAAATAGCATCATTGAAGCTCTTCAACAAGTATGGCTTTGGTATTAAATAACCCACGAAGGTTTATATGCCATAAACAAAGAAAGCACTGAAAACTACGAAAATTAAACAGGTTTTAAGCATTTTCATTTTTTATTTTCGTTTTTTTTAAGTTACGGAACCTTTTATCCAGAGGTTTTATTTACGATCTAGGTATAATGCAAAACTGAACGCATTCTCTGTGTCTGTCAAATTAGTGAAACTACGTTTTTATTTTTTGCACAACCGTATAAAATAGATGTCTTGTTGACCATTTCCTTGCCAGAAACTAAAGTTAAGAGACTTTATATATATTTCAAAATGAATAGGTCCTGTAAGAGATTAATATTTAAAGAAATTATTTATTTCGTTCTTACATACGTTTATGTTTCCCGCTTGTTGCTTTCGTCAGAGAACATTCAGAAATTTACAAGGTTTTTTGGTTGGATGTAGCACAAGGCCATATGAATGGGGCACCAAATGAGACTCGAACTCTAAGTCCCTTACTTTATCTCACCATCTGTCCCAATTGTTTATCGCTTCTGACAGGTCCTCTAGACTGTATCCAGTGTCAGCACAAAGCTGATGTATGTCCTTGCTGATTAGTCAATTCCGTTGTGTCCATGTGTAGGAGTCCAAAAGAGAACATCGCTTATGTGTTTGCTCTTTCTTCCCCAGCAGTGCACAGCATGTCTTGTTCATGTAAATTTGACGGTTTGTGAGATGGGTGACAAGTGGCCATACAGATGCTGTTTTGTGGGTTGCTGCTCACAGGATTAGTTCAAAATTGCTCGTAGCATTCTTGTGCAGTTTTAATTTAGCTTTTTTCTTCATGCTTTTCTTTAGAGTTCATGTTGTGCATCCATACAGTAGTACTGACGCAACCACAGGTTGGAAGATATCACGTTTTATTTTATCCGAGATCAGATTTTCTAATGATCGATAACATGTCAATAGCAGTTCACACTTTTCCTATCCGTATGTTGACATGGCTTTCAGTAGATGAGATATGGCTTCCAAGGTATGTGAATTTGTTAACTTATTTCAGAGGCTTGCCACTTGAAGAGGAGATGGCTCCTTCTTGTTTAAAGCACATGAACTCTGTTTTATTTACGTTCACGAAGAGACCAATGCTTCTCACTATTTGCTCCTTGCGATGCTGCAGGAATTCGGCTTGGGCAGGTGTGTTTGCGAAAAGCACCAGATTAACTGCTGAGTCTACGTCTGTCATTATTTCTGCGGAATATCGTCTGCTTTTGATCTTTTTTTAACGGTGAAACCGTTTACTTTTATGAGATCTATTGACGTTCGTACTTCGTAATCTCGGCAGATATACGGTGCTAAAGTATCTCCTTGATGGAATGTTCAAATATACCACGACAATGGCATAGACTTGAAAACATATGTTTTTTTTTCTTTTTTAAGTTAGTGCTTATTAGAGGTCTTATGAATTCATTGATATAAAAATACTAAAAAAAATGGTTGTTTAAAAATCAGCTTGAAAGCGTTAAGTTAACGAAGATTTTTTTATAAAACGAATTAAATAAAAAATTGAAAAAATAAAAATAATAATGAATATAATTTTTTAAAATGATAACTCTGAAAAATTTCTCATTAGTTACTTTTGTATTTCTACTCAGGAATTAATCGTATTTAAAAAGGAGAATCTGAAAATAAAACCTCCAATACATTTCCCCAAAAACTACAACATATACAAGAAGCAGAATAACACCGTTTGATATTGCATGTTTTTAGCTACAAGACACTGTTTTTCCAATGACGACGACCAACTAGATATTGTTTACAAGATCTTGCATACCGGCCTTAAAGGGGTGTCATTCTGAAAGTAATGCCGCCTACTTTATTACATTAGAGACGAATGTTGATGGTATGATAGTAGAAGTTGCACTTTCTCGCGAGTAACTTGCATTTTTGTCCTGTTACAGATAGCAGGTGAGTAACAGTTTACAAAATAGCTCCCTAAAAGTAAGCAGAGAAATATCATTGAATTCTTCAACGCGGAAAAAAATGTTGTCCCTTGATATTCATCGACATTTACTAAACGTTTACGGAAACCAAGCAGTGAGTGGAAGCACTGTTGGGTCGTGGGTAAATCGCTTTAGAAGAGTTCCTCAATTAGCTCATCTACGCGAATCAGTCCGGTGAAATACGCAATTAACATTTTTCTGACAACGCTGTCTTTTTTTAGCGATCTTTATATGCGGGCTTTTATTCATCATTGATGAAAAAGTATAGCTCATTGTGTCGACAGTAGGGGAAGATGTTTTCTTAGCTGAAAACTTGCTCTGTGAAACGGTTATCGTTCTCTCTTTTTCTGATGTCCTTTATGTGTGAACAAATAAGAGGCATTACTTGCAGAGCACAGCTCGATGACACGAAAACTTTAGAAGATTCATCGATGGAAAAATAGGAGGGAGTAGCCATGATTGAGAGGTCAAGATGTTGATCGTAATCACATTTAAATATATCGGAAAAAAAACCAAACAAACAAAAAACAAAAAACAAAAACAAAAAACAAAACAAAACAATAAAGTCTTAATAAAAATGGCAGTAAACTGAATTCAAATCACTGACCTTTAAAGAGAATACAGATCCAAAGTAAGCTGTATATGATCAATTATTTCTTCATGTTCCCTCCCATCCTCTTTCAAGTGTTGGACTCTTCAAACTTCCCGATCTCTCTACATTCTGCGCCATCTTTCTTCCTGAGCCATACAGCTGACACGCGCTGATAGTCATCTACGCCGACATGGCCGTAGATCAAACCAAGGGAAGGAAAGAAGATGGTCATGTTCCCATCCACCACCCCGCACAGTACAGATTTACTCTTAAGCGACATGACAGGTTGAGAAGTCTCATTGCCTGTCTCATCTCTCGCTCCGACCTCCCAAGAGGACATCACCACTGGTCAGAGATTGCTGAACAAAGTAATGTGGCCTGGCTCACAGTCCAGTGGTTTGATCCCAAGAGATTTTGTAATTACAGCCATCTGACTCCCTATTCTGTTACTGTTGTGTCAGGTTGGCAACGGAAAAAAGAAACATAATCCATTATTACTGTTCGCGCCAATTGCCAATGTGAACAGACAAGAAGATGGACAGAGGCAGACGACAGGATGGACAGAGGTTGACGATGGTGCTGATAAAATAACCGATATCCATCCTCTTTCTTTTCCTGCCTTTTAACAACAGTCTTCCGGTTCCTTGAAGCGTTATTGACAAAAGCCCGGGATTTGCGCGTTTATCGTCTGAAAAATCCGACCAAGAAATTACTATAAGGAAAGCAATTTCTAACACGGCCCATCTCGATCCACTCGCGGTTCGAGTATTAAATGGAGAGAAAAAGAACAAGATCGGAAAGAGAGATGATATAAGGAAATGAAAAAAGAAAAGAACGACATTCAGGCGATCGCGTATACAAGCGTCGACATTGCTCACTCAAATCCCTCTATAAATTAAGCAAAATGGTGACGAAGTCATGGACCTAAACTAAACGAGTTGTGTCCTCCTGATTTGTTCAACAAATGCTAACATATCGTGAAAAGGGGAAAACAAAGGTAGAAGGAAGTGGGGTGTTCATAAATATCTGATAAAGAAAGAAAGAAAGAAAGGAATTCCTTTATTGTCCTTTCATAATGTAAGCAAGGCAATGTGCTGTAGCGCAACACTCATAAGGACGGAAAAAGAATCGAACCAAATACGAATTCTGGATGATTGGCAAAATTACATATGTTGAAGGCATGAATCCCTTTTTCCCTGAGCTCTGTTTTATCTATGTTTTATCTATGTTTTATCTTATCACTGGCTTGTGACAGTGTTTAATGAGGAAAAATGAGTAGAAAGTTGTAATTTACGAAAGTTTTTGCTAAGATTGGGGCATTCAATAAGAATCAAACTCCCTCGTGCAGATTTGCTAGCCTAGCTTGCTAACCATTAAACTACCCAAGGTGTCCAAAATACATGGAAACTATCTTGGAAAATTACAGGCTCCAAAATAAATCACTAACTAGGATTAACAATAAAAAAGCACAAATTACTCCTAGCTTCACTCAGATTCCGACTAGTAGTACCTGTTAGGGTCCCATTCATTGGTCAAACAAAACTGAGATGATATTTTCTATTATTCTGAACTAGATTTGTACATTGACTCTTGAAACATTGAATGAGAACTTCATTTAGATTTTGCCCAGTCGGCCAGGGGCTGTAAATCCACTGACTGCATCTCTGCAGAAGGGTAAGGCTCCCCCAATGAGTGTCCTAGATATGACACTAAACAATCTGATAGTGATGCTCCAGTAATCCTGGGGTTTGGGGTAATGCAGCGTACCCCTTTACTGCTATTTTGACATCTAAACTGCGTACTTATGCTAAACTGAATTGTTTGAAATATAACTGTTTATGTGTATTAAAATGGATTGGTTGATATGCCATAAGACCAAACCAAACCAAAATCCATTTAGATTGTAAATTATCTCAATATTTGATAGGAATATTAGTAAAGTAAGTAACGTTGGCGATCGTAGTCGAAGGCAACCTGTGGGCTCCCTTTCCCATAGCTACTACACCCAGGTGTAGGGGAGGGTGCTACTCCTTTCCCGTGATTACTCCACTTTTCCCTTGATATATACTTTATAATGCTGAGTGTTCAGCAAGGAGGCATCAAGTACCATTTTTTGAGTCTTTGGTATGACTCGACCTGTGATTGAATCCCAGTCTCCCGGGCCAATGGCGTACCCACAATGCCAATGAACCGGTAAAAAGATAATTGTGGACAAATTATTTGTATCAGATAGGATTAATTACTGAAAACCATATAAAACCTTGTGAACTAATTAGTATTATGTAGGAATGATTAAGAATAATTAAGAATATAATTGTTAGCAAACAATTATTATCATGTTACTCCATAAGATTTTTTCACACCAGTGTTAGTTGATTTCACGGGAGTTTTAAAGAGAACAAGTCTCCTCAAATCTCAAGGACTCTTCTCTGAATTTCGGCTGATTTTTATAATCCTGCAGTTTGGATGGTCTCAATTTGTTCTCTGATTTCTAAATCTTTCAGTCCCTTTACTAATGTGATTGATCGTTTCGTCTCTATCACCACATAAAATACATTTGCTATTTTGTTGCATCTTATCTATTTTCGCTTCAACATACTTGTTTTGTGCTGCTGTTAAGAGAGCTTCAGTTTCTTTCTTAAGGTTTCCTTTTCTTAGTCATGTCCAAGTCTTCTTGTGTGAGATTTCGCTTGTTTGTCGCTTGAAATATCCATACAGTTGTTTTTCTTCTTATTTTTGTTTTCTAGTTATTCTTGTTCTGTTGATTCTTGCGTTGTCTGTGTTTTTCTGGTAGATGGGATTATTATTATTATTATCATTACTATTATTCCACCAGCCTTAGCTAGTGTATTTCACAGAAGTTAAGTGACTGCAAGTTTCTTCTTGTCTCCAGGACTCTTTGTATTTCAGTTGATCTTTAACAATGTTGTAGTCGTGATAGTCCCGATCCATCTCCCGATTTCCAACTCTTCCCTCTGGGAACCATTCCAAGTGTACCAAATATCACCTCGAGAAAATAAGTAAAAGTTGCCAGCCAAGAAGAAAGACATCAGAAGTGGAAATAACATTTCAAGAATCTATTTGGAAACCCTCTTGAAGTCACAAGTAAAACTGCTAAAGAGGTTTCACTGGTCTGTGTTATTTTTTTTTCAAAAGTAAAAGGTTTATCAAGTGATATATAATCACTATTTTATGCTGAATTCAAAATTACTATTCATTTTGTTTGGGCAGGTCTTGTTTTTAAGATGTGCAAGAATATTTCACAACAAGTTGTACACAATAATAACAGTTATTTAAAAGCCAGTGGACTCTAAATGTCACAGGTGATCATGGTTTCCTGATGTTTAGAATAGTATATAATATTGAATGCGTACCTAACTACAGTGTAACACCCTACTTGCTAACACCCATATAATTAGAGAGAGGGGGGCTTATCTCTCAGATTAAAATGATTTTAATGTAGTGTGTCAAGAGTCAAGGACAAGCTTCGTGCTGATTCATTTTTTTCTCTCTTTCCAACTCGACATTTGCATTCCTGTAAGAATGGATCGCAAGTGTAAAAATAATCCTGACAAGTTATGTTATATCTGCGTTAATGTGGTTCTTCCTATCCGTCGAGCAAAAATCACCGACTTTGTGATGAAGGCATATCGTGTTTACTTTGGAGTCAAATTAGGGGATCAGGGTAAGCCATTTGCTCCCCACGTAAAATGTGTGGAGAAATTGAGGTATTGGAAGATTGTTAAAGGAAGAGTATGTTATTCCAATGGTCTAAAAGGAATGAAAAGATCACATTGTGGACGGCTATTTCTGCGTGATAAATCTAAAAGAAACAAATTGCAATAACCAGTACCCTGACCCATACCCCGATATTCCTTCTGCCATAAGACCAATGTCTCATGGCCCAGACCTTCGAGTTCCTCAAGGGTTAAAACCTAGCCCGCATAACGTTCTGTCTCACCCTTTCGTTGAACCAAACAAAATACTGCTTTCACCCTTATCACCTAGAGAGTAATGAAGAACTTTGTGAGGGCAATGGATAGGGCATGCAGCGGATTTGCTTTCCTCCAGGAGAAGTTCCCCTGGATAATTATGGAGAAACTCAAGGCTAGTATATTTGACGGTCCTCTAATAAGAAAAAACTCATGAAGGACCCAATGTTGAATTGTTTGCTTGGCAATCACTGAAGTCAGTAGTTACAAACTTGCAGAATACGAGAAGGAAATTGAAGAGCCACAGAAGACTTTCCGCCGACTCGAGACACGACGTCAGTCAACAGCACAATTTACGGTCACACTTGGACTAATTTCCAAAGAATTGTGGAGATTTGAGTGAAGCGCAGGGTGAGAGATTTCACCAAGACGTTTGCATTATGGAAGAGCCCTACCAAGACTGGTGGGACGTAAAATTGCTTACTGACTACTGCTGGTACTTGAAACTGGATGCAGTGGCTGCCGAGCACAGGAGGAAGTTCCTGAAATGACCTTTCATCAGTGAATAGCTTTGTTTTCTGTATCTTTCAGTTTACTATGTCACAATGTTTGCTTTCTGCGAATATATCAGCCCTAAATTTTGTATTATTTCTTTAACTCAACAAGAAAATAAATACGTTTCTATAAATTTCAAGTAAAAACCTAGTATCTTAAAAATTTGATCTGATTAGAAAGAATGAGTATAATTTTTGAATTCAGTGTAAAAACTGCCTTAAAATCAGCTATTATACATTCAACCTTGAAAACATTGTTGACCAGTGTAATTGGTATTACTTGACCCTCATGTTGCACGACATTCTTAGTTCTCTGGCAAGGTGTAAATACTTGTCTTTCTTTTCACTTTCTTTAATTTTTACTTTGCGTTCTGCTGGGATGGGAAAATTCCCCATATGCAAAATTTTCTCTCTCATTTTTTTTCTTTTGTTAATTATCACTAAATCTATTTTACTGACCGAGATTAGGTTCTCTATTTGTATCTCAGAATCCCAGAGAATTTTATGCATCTCATTCTCGAGGATGGATTCTGGTTTGCACGTATACCTTTTGGTATTATGGTCAAATTTCAATTTTTTTGTACAATTTCCAGTGGATCACCTTCCCTACCCAGTTCTGCCTAGACTTATACTCCTTTTGTGCTAGTTTGCTACTTATATTGATAATGTAATTAATCAACCAGTCTTAGTCACCACATAACCTACACTTACTAATACCAGTTTTTGCTTTAATATGATTGTTCCTTATGGCATTGTTTTAGAATAGATTCAGTTTTATCATCCTTATTATTACTATAATTATTATTTTTATTATTTTCATTAAATAGGAAGTTGCGAGAAACTATTTAATGAACAAATTATTTGCATTTAGAATAGATAATTGAGGCTATATTTATTTACAAATTACAATTATCACTAAATCAGAAGTGTTTTGTTTGGTTTTATGGCACATCAACCATTGTAGGTTAATAATACCAAATCCATTTTCATACATATGAACAGTTTTATTTCAAACAATCTAGTTTAGTATAAGTATAGTTTTTGTTTACACACTGTTAAATATCAAAACAGTTCTATTTCAAACACTTCAGTTTAGCATGATTACAAAGTTTCAGGGTCAAAAACAGTTTTATTTCAAATAATTCTGTTTAGCATAAGTACACAGTTTAGTTCTATTTAACCCATAGATAGGACCCTATCAGGTGCTACCACTCTGGGCCTGAGTAGATCAGCGAGCAATGGCAATGAAGGAGTACTTCACATTCCCCAAAGCTCTAGCATTACTGGAACCTCTCCATCAGATTGTTTAGTGTTATATCCAGGACACTCATAATGGGGAGAATATTACCCCTCAGCAAAGATGCTGTTGGAGTATTCTACAGCTCATGCTGACTGGGCAACAATACTGAGTGTGATTTGAAATTATATAATTACTCGCAAAAATGATTGACTTCAGCATTAAGTATCCCACAAGAGATGCCATATTGTAAACCAACCAACCAACCAACCAACAGTATATAAGTATGCATATATATTTAGTGTGTGTGTGTGTGTGTGTGTGTGTGATTATGTGAGTGGGAAAATATAAATCTCATCTACTTTGATGCCAATAAAAAATTATAGCAATAAATGATAATAGTTAATATTAAAGTTAAGTCATAAAGTAAAGAATAACAGAAAAAAGATTTCATCATCATGATAATGATCATGTTGTGCCATGAGCACTTTCTCTCTCTCTATTAGTCTATTTATTGTCTATCGCATTCAGCTGGTCCTCTTGAGTCTGTACAATCCTGTTGTATTAGGTTCTAGTGAGATGCCCAACACTGCTCATCTGGGTGAAGGAGTCCACAGAAGAACATTGCTTATGAGCTTGCCCTTTCTCCTCCAGCAGCGTCCTGCATGTCTTGTTTGTCAGATTTTCATGGTTTCAGTGATGGGAAGTCAGTGACTGTATAGCTGCTGTTTTGTGGGATGTTGTTTCCTGGATTTCTTCAATATTGCTCCTAGCATTATTGTGAAATTGCCATCAAGCCTTTTCTCCATGCGCTTAGTCAGCGTCCATGTGGTTCATCCATATAGTAGTATGCATATGACTGCTACTTGGAAAAAATTATGTTTTATTTTTCAGATAGGTCTAATTTCCGTTCGACCAATAGCCTATTGATAGCTGACCATGCCTTGGCTTGTCACATGTTGATGTCATATTTTGGTAGATAAAACGCAGCTTGTTCACTAGTTTCCAGAAGGCACCTGTTAGGGTGGAGATACTCACTATATGTTTTCATATTTCTAAAAATTCATTGAATTTTGAAGATAAATATTTATTTAATTCAGTGATACTTAAGAGATTTATTGATTAAGTAATCATTTTTTTTTTGTTTGAACTGCAATTCTTCTATAAAATTTTACCTCTTAATATGAAGGAATTTCCAATAAACTCAATTAATAATGTTAAATTAAGTGTAAATTATTATTTTAATAAGGTAGATAATTTGACAATTTTTTATTTGGACGTTTGGAAATTTGAATTTTGTACAATGAGTTAAGTCTTACAGCAACATGGCCTCTTACTGATTATTGTTCATTGTTAGAGGGACCACCTCTTGATGAAAGCTCACTTTCTCCATCTGGAACAAAACTGGTTTATTTTGAAACATGATCCACTGTGTATACCAAGTTTTACAGCTCAAAACTTGCTCTATTCAAATGTTTTTCTACTCTCTGTTTCTGATGTTGTTTCCATAGAAATAAATAGACATTACATCACAAAAATATTCAATAAATTCTTCATTGAACAAAAGTTGGTAAGAATTGTCATGATTGAGCAGCCAATGTATATAGGGATTTTCTATCTTCTTTCTAAAAATGGTGGTTGTTGCTTGGGTTGTATTTTTGGTTTTAGGTTGAAGTTGGTTGATGAATTTACTGAAATTGTCCTGAGTGCTTTCAGATCTTTCATAGGCCATCATCAAGAGTTATTTGCAAGTTTTTGTTTCTTTATAAAAAGTTTTCTTAGTTTATATATATTTATGTATGCATATGTGTATGTGTGTCTACATGCTTGTTTGTGCACTCTCTTGATAATATTGTCTTTACACCCCACCTATATATATATATATATATACATATATATATATATATATTAATAGTTAGATAGATAGATATAGATATAGATATATATGTATGTGTAAAGAGAACAAGTGATAATGATCTTATCAGAAGCAAAATTCTCCACTTGTAATCATGAACAGTTTTTTTTACTGTGATTAATTTGCTGGTGATAAATCCAATTTTCATTGATGAAATTATATTTCTCATTTGCTCCAAAAGACAAAACAAATCATGAAACCTAATTAAAATAAAAAAGCAAATATCTTTATTAAGAAAATATAACAATAACACCATGTCTAAAAAGAAAATATCTTTTTTATGAATGAAATTAAATTTTTAATAAGTTTGTACATATCTTGTTTTCAAAGCCAAAAGAACATAATGAAAATGAGAGGAAAAAAAACGGTTTTGAAAATATTGAAGAAAAAAAATGGCCGAAACAAATAAGACTTCTCTTCTGTTGACTTTCATTTTAAACAAGTCACTTCACAAGAATGTTTATGAAATGATAAGTTGCAAAATTCTTATTTCAATTTTGATTCAATCAAGCTTTTCACAGGTGCATTACATGGTTTAAAATTCCTTTTAAAAATGAAACACTTGTACAGATGAATACAAAATAAGAAAGAATAAAGATATATTCTTATTTATTTCACAGCCAAAGAAATGCACAAAGAAGCAATAGATTTTCATCGTTTTCTTAAAGAAAGTTGTATCATGGAAAAACCACTAAAAATCAAATAACTACTTTCATTTTTCTCTTTTGAAATCCATGGAATTTATTACTTTAATTACAATGGAACCCCAACATATTTGTAATCTGCCAATCTTTCTTCTTCAAAACTTTTTCTGAAAACAAAAACTACTTTGGAAAATTTATTTCAAAGAAGTAGAATATAAAAAAGAAGTACTGCCATGAATCGAATGTTTTGCAATATTTTGGTATGTGCTTGTTTGTGCTGCATAGATCATGTGACTGAAACAGTTCATTGCTGCTATAATTGGTAGTATTGTGCTAGTTGATGCGGTGACATGTTGTGAATTACTTCAATTCATGTGCAATTTGAAAGCTGCATAGACGAATGTGCAATGGTCTATTCCAGCAATTTATGATTTATGAGTTTAAACAGGTCATTAATACCATTGAAGCAACCAAAAGATTTTTTTGGGGAAAGGTCAAAATACATTTGATGACAGTACAGTAAAAAGAAGGTTAAAAAAAATTTTGCTTGGGTTGCAGGATCTTTGATGATTAAGCAAGGTCAGTTAGGCATAGATTCTGAGGACATGTTCCTATCCATAGAGGCAAATCGAGGTGGGCTGATCATGTGTAGGTTCAGTATGATTTATCACCTTCACAGATTTGGTATAGACTCATGTTACCAAAATTTAGTATAGGCTCATGTTACCAAAATATATATATATATATATATATATATATATATATATATATATATATATATATATTTGGTATAGGCTCATGTTACCAAAATATTGAAAAACTGTAATTCCCCTCCACCAATATATACATAAGCATTCTTCTTAAGAATAAAAGAATTTTTAGATATTTACAAAAACTAATTGAAATGTCCTCAAAACCATTAAAATCTGAGTCCTCAGGTTCTGAAGAGAAAACATGAAGGGTAAGGTTAGGTTAAGACAGGTTATTAGGTTTGATGACACATCAACTTTTTATGTCTATTTAATACCAAGTAGACATAAGACTAAATTTAAACTATAGACTGAAAAAATTTAAAAACATAGAAATAAATAGTGAAACCAAAAAAAAAAAACGTATCCAATATACACACTAGGAAAAAATAGGTAGCTAAATAAATGGTATCGAAATTAATATAAGCATTAATATTTCTCTTAAAAGTTAATTATCGAACTTAACATGAAAAGAAAATAAATTAAAAAAATGAATAAAAAAGTTAAATTACCGGAATTATAACTGACAGAAGAAATTTGAAAATAAAATAATTTATATATTTAAATATTTACCATAAAAAAACGGAAATTCAATAAAATGAGGAGGTAACTCTTTAATCTCTTCCAGCTCCCACCTCACCCAACCACGTGTCTATTCTGTTTTATTTATCCATTGGATCTGAAGAAGTCCTGTTATATTTTTCTTCGTGTTTTTGGTTTACACCAGAAACTGAAAAACAGGATGGAAATAAATTTATAATCCTAAATTAACTGGTCTTTGGTTTTTTCTTAAAGATATATATATATATATATATTGTCCTGTCAGCTGGGGCTGTAGAATATACTGACTGCACCTCTGCAGAGGGGTAAGACCCTCCCAATGTGTGTCCTGGATATGACACAAGACAATCTGATAGTGAAGTTCCTGTAATGCTGGAGCTTTAGAGAATGTGGAGCACCCCTTCATTGCCATTCCTCCCAGGTCCACTCTGGGCCGGAATGGTAGCACCTGATAAGGCCCTATCTATCGATTAAATAGAACTAACTGCATACTTATGCTAAACTGAATTGTTTGAAATAGAACTGTTTGACTAAACTGAATAGCTTGAAATAGAAATGTTTTTGATGATTAAACTGTGTACTTACATTTAGACTGCATGCTTATGCTAAACTGAAGTTCATTTTTGACATTGAAACTCTACTTACACTAAACTGAATTGTTTAATATAGAACTGTTTTGACTTTTAACTGTGTGTAAAGAAAATGTGTACTTATAATAAACTGAAGTAGCTGAATTAGAACTGTTTGAATAAATTGAATTGCTTGAAATAGAAATGTTTTTGACAATTGAACTGTGTACCCATGCTAAAGTGAATTGTCTGAAATGGAACGATTTGCATAAAAATGGATTTGGCATTAAATAACCTACAAAGGTTGATATGCCATAAAACCAAAATAACCAAACAACCTATATAAATATATATATATATATGTGTGTGTGTATGTGTGTGTGTGTGTGTAATTTTCAAGTATAAAGTTTGTAAGTAACTTTATTTGTAAATGAGTTGATAGAGCTTTTTTTTTTACACAACTAAATAGTTTCAAGTATTGTTATTTATTATTTGCATGCTGCTAAATGGTTTCAAGTATTAAAATTTAACACTGATAATTCTATTTGATATTAATGATAATCTCTTGTAAAATATTGAACAATTCTATTTGACCCCTGGAAGAGAACCTAACAAGTACAAACATTCTGGTTCAGAGTGGATATGACAATAATGGCAATGCAGGGGACTCCACATTCCCCAAAGCTCCAGGACTGGAGCTTCACCATCAGGTTATTTGATGTCTTATCCAAGACATTTGTTGGAGAGGGAGTTTTGCTGTAGTGGAGCAGTTGGTGTATTTTATACCCCCAGCAGTCAGGGTGGGAGACATGGTGGAATTTTTCAAAGAGGAAAAGTTTTAAATAACTTTGCATGGAAACCTTCCAAAAATGATGTATATACAATTTAAGACTGGTATAAATATTTGTTATATGAAAAAGGTTCTATCCTATTTATGTGATATTAGCTCAGGTTAATAAAAAAAAATCATTCATTGACCACAGATATGTTTTTGCCAAATCTTTTCTTATTTACTAAGCTTATTTTGGCATGCAAGATTGCTTATATGAAAAGGTTTATTTCTGCTTAACTTTGGTGATCTTACAGGAATTAGTACTTTCAACATGACTTGAATATAAGTTCATTTTATTTTTACAGTTCCCAACTGAAGCTTCTGAGTCAGAAAACAAAGTTATAATCTTTTTTAAAGACTTGAAAATCTTTGTGCAGAGTTTACATCTGTAGTACAAGCAATGATCACCAGGGGACATAAATGTTAAGATTTCGATACTATTTATCAATTTATAAGTCTTCACAAAAACATAGTTTGATATTAATGTCTTTCCTGTTTTGGGCAGGTTTAATATATATATATATATATATATATATATATATATATATATATATATATAAGTAAAAGTAAAGTTGGCAACTGTAGTCAAGGGAGACCTGAAGGCTCTGTTTTCAATGGTTACTACATCAATATGTAGAGGCTGGTGCTACCCCTTTCCCTAGATTGATCTACTTTACCCTTGATTCATAGCTTATA
The DNA here is from genome assembly GCA_963585895.1 of Sepioteuthis lessoniana. Lineage (NCBI taxonomy): Eukaryota > Metazoa > Mollusca > Cephalopoda > Myopsida > Loliginidae > Sepioteuthis > Sepioteuthis lessoniana. The sequence goes on along the minus strand of OY757922.1, from coordinate 47,974,058 downwards.
ATGTTGAGTGTTAAGCAAGGAGGCATCAAGTATCATATTTTTTAGTCTTTGGCATGACTCAATCTGTGATTGAACCCCAGTTTCCTAGGCCAACTCTTGATCCACTAGACCAATGAGTATATATATACATATATATCTTATTATTTATTTACTTATTAATTTATTTGATTTGTTGTAGAGATGGTTCATATATTCTTGAAATGGCTTAATTCATTTTATAAGTAAAGGGTGCTTTATCAATATTCTATTAAGTTATTTTTTTATTTATTTGGCAAAGAGGCTAACATTAAATTTTTTGAACTAAGTTTGGTATGATATGGCATAGCTTATGTGAATGGTTTTAGCAATAAAGTTAAAACAGATAACCAATTTTTTTAGATGGTCTTGTATTGTTTTTTTTAACATGAAGTTATATATATATATGTATAATTTAAGTACTTCAATTTTATCGTACTAAACATTTTTTTCAAGAACAAAGATTTTCTTTTTAATGCATAATTAGCACTTAAAATACAATTTTAAAGATGTCTGTAACTTTTTGAGTTAAAAATACATTTTTCAAAAAAGCTGAAGAAAAATATCAAAATGGAGAAAGGTAAGAATTTTAGAACAGAAAAAAAATGAAGAAAAATAAAGGCATTTCCTCTTTTATTTCTATGACAAAGCAAGAGAAAAGCAAATAATTCCCAATTACTAGCTCCTTTCATACAAACTGACATTTGTTAATGAATTTTTCACCTTCAAAAATTGGAGAGGGAGTGAAAGTAATGGGAGATAAGAAATTTTAAAAAGGGAAAAAAATTTATAAATACATATATGCAAAGATGGCTTCTTTTGGCAGAGTTTCTGAATGCCTGATTGGAGACATACATCTAAGGGTCAAATTCATGCAACTGAAATTTTATTCCTATTTCATGAATTTCTCTGTCGCCTATTCTTCCAATGCCGTTTCCTCTCAAAGCCATTCTTCTTCTCTGCAACAATTACAGAATAAATATGCTAATATATCAAAACTCCATTTTGAAATCAGATTCTTTAAATTCAGTGCCCTGTGGAAAAAGGCACTGCACATCTTGCATTGCTCTCTCTTCTCTTACCAAATTTTATCTTCATACTTATTTTAAATGAACAAGACATTGCTTCATGAATTTACAAGAATTTTCCTATCTATCTATAATTTCTGATGAAGCCCCCATGTGAAAATTTGCAATAATAACACTTGAATTGTTTAAAAAGGTCTGAGACATGGTGGCCCCATATTTTTTTTATTTTTTTTACCTCAGGAACATAAAGATGGCTGACAACATCTTCTACTTCCCAAACTTCTGCCCTCAATTTTTCAAAAATGTATTTATATTCAATATTCACATTTTTGGAATGTGAGACTATATATATATATATATATATATGTTCAAGATTTAAATATATATATATATATATTCATTGAAAAGCCTTATCCCAATATATTAAAATCATTTTTACTTCTATATTCTTTATCCATGAATAACTTCTAAAAAAAAACTTTTATTGTAGTTTACAAAGAAAACACATCTCAATTCACATCTAGCAGATATGTTTCAAATTTTATTCTCTTACTCACTGGATTACATAGCATACACATCTTAATCCAAAATCAGGACTTTATGATGATTTTGTATATTCTGACTTGCAGATTTGATGCCAATTTTGTTTAGTTTATTTGTTTAAAGGCAGATCAACTCCTTATATTATTTAATTTGGATGATTTCTAGATTAATTGTTGTCATTATATTTTCAGGTGGCTGAGGCTGCAGAATACACTGACAGCATTTCTGCTATGGGGTAAGACTCCCCCAACAACTGTCCTGGATATGACACTAAACAATCAGATGGTGAGGTTCCAGTAATGCTGGAGTTTTGGAGAATGCAGAGTACCCATTTATTGCCATCACTCCCAGGTCTACTCTGGCCTGGAATGGTAGGGTCCTATCTATGGATCAAATAGCACTAAACTGTTTTAAAAATTTAACAGTGTGTCAACAAAAACTATATTCATAGAGAACTGAATTGTTTTAAATAGAACAGTTTATAAGCATAAAAATGGATTTGGCATTAAATAACCAACAATGGTTGATGTGCCATAAAACCAAACCAAACATTATATTTTCAATGTTCTACTGCATTAAAAAATTATACTTTACTTGTTTCTATTCATTTCTTTGAAAACAGTTTTATAATATCAAATATTCCTACCTAATATAAACAATTTTCAAATGATTGCCTAGTTTCAAGTATTCCTATCTGAAACTAATTATATGACTTCAAATAACTATTAATAATGATTCTTAGTAAAGAATTACAGGATCAAGTAATTATCTTTTATACAAATAATTTGCACACAGTTATATGATATCAAGAATTCCTATCTGATATTAATAATTTTTAAACAGATCTCTTTGATTCATATATGTCACCAGGACCATTTTTCTGAGTGGACCTTGGAGTAATCAAAATAAAGTTCCAGAACTCGAGCCTCACCATCAGATGCAGATTAATGCCATACATAGGATATGGTGTATTTATTTTGAAGGTAAATACAATATTAAATATTATTGTTAAATATGATTAAATATCATTGTAAATATTATATTAGTACTGGATACAGTGTTTTTATATTCAAGGTAAATGATATATTAATAATCGGAGGAATCAGATATTCAAACTAAGTTATTAACTTTAGATTTTATTGTAAACATAATATGAATTCATTGAGTGTGACCTTATTAGAAAATAAAGTTTAGTGTACACTTTAAACTTGAAAAGGTTCACCCTTCACTGGGATAAAGTTAGTTTTCAACTACACCCACAAAAAAAGATCTATTAATTGCCATTAAGGAAAGTTGAAGACATTTCAGTAAAGAATATTGCTTTAAAACAGTTAAATAAGTTACTTGAAACTGTGATTGCTTACAAAGGATTATTAGTTACTTGAAACCATATAATTTCTTGTAATTAAAAGAAAGACTGAATTTGATATTAAATAACCCAACAAGGCAGTTATGCCATAAAACCAACCAACCAACCAACATTGCTTGGTTTTCAAAAAGGGTTCATATTTTGGTGAGAGTTCTGTGAATCAAAGAAAAGAATATCAATTATAGAGACAGGAGAATGTCTGAAGAGAAAGCAAAATGCCATTATGACAAAGTAAGCATGAGTTTGTAGAATGATGAATCATATAAATTAATCCAAAACAATATTGAAGGACTGAAGCCATGAGAACTGATAATTTGCTCAAGAGAAAAACAAATGGTTGATGCAGAAGATGGGGCAGAGAAAATAAGTGAAGCACAAAGGATTTTCAATGAAGAATATGGATAAAAGAAGCCAAATTAAAACTGTTTTGAAAACAGGAGAATGAATTATGTCGGACATGAGGTTAATGGAGAAGTTCTTTATGAAGAGCATATCTAAGGGCAAAATGAAGACAGAGCGAGAGAGAAAGAGAGAGAGAGACAGAGACAGAGAGACAGAGACAGAGGAGGAGGAGGAGGAGTGGGAGATTCAAGACAAAGATAGAAGATATGTAGTTTAGAAGAATTATTTGAAGAAGAAATGGTAGAGTTGGAGTAGTGACTCTAAGTAACTCTTTGGAATTGGAAGTAAAGTAAAAACAAAAAAAAAACAACTAAAAACTTGTATTCTACTGCAGGAGAAATTGTTGCACCTTGTCATCAAAGGCTATCCTCATTAATATGAAAGATAAATAAATAATCAATCAAGTGTATGTAAAAGGAGTCAAATTTCTAATTAATTAAGTATAAAATTGACCTCCCTCTTGAAACCACTCCCATACCACTCCCATGACAGGGCAAAACCAGAAAGTTAGATTAACACATGCATCATTGTGAATACTAGGTATATTCAAAAAGTATCAAGACTGCTTAACTGCTATATGTGACAAAATAAAAATGATATATTTTCACAGAAAGGTATAACCTCAACTACCATGCCACAAATATGTGCTTCTGATAATGTATTATCTTTTCAGTTGATATTAAGTTTTAGTAATATTTATTTGTAGTTTAGATTAACTTTTAGCAAATGACTTAATTAAAATTTGTATGGATCAATGCTGTTCACAGTCATATTAAACATGATCTCAAACAGATCTATTTGACCCACTGATGGGAATCTAACAAGAACTGCTATTCAAGATCAAAGTTGACCTGGGAGTAATAGCAATGAAGAGGAAACTTCTTACACCCCCAAACTGCTGTGTCCACTAGATTCAGTTAAGTATCATACACAGAATATTAGACAAATTGATTGATAGATAGATTGATTGAGAGATACAATTGCTATTTTTATAAAATCAATTTAAGCAAAGCAAAATCATTTCTCTTGTTTATTTGCATGTCATATACAAGTAATACATTATTAATTAATTTTATAAAACATACTCTTCTTTGTATTAATTATTTTTTTTTACAAGACAATATTTACTACACAAGATAATATATAGAATATAATTTGTAATCATCATTTGAATATCCAAATTTATCTTTCTTAGTAACAATCACCATTTGTAAAAGTTCTGTGTAATTTTTTGAAAGACAATTGATATTGGGAAATGGTAATTGTTTAATAAACTAAAATAAATTAAAGGAATTTCTAACATTTGCCTGTTAGTCTTGGTTTTTCTTTGATTCATGTTTTGACCTTCTATGCTGTATAAAAGGTGTACTTTAGCTAGCCAGCCCAATTGGCTGGGACTGCAGAATACACTGACTGTATCTCCGCAGAAGGGTAAGACCCCATCCCAATGAGTGTCCTAGATATGATTCTAAACAACTGGATGGTGAGGCTCCAGGAATGCTGGAGCTCAGGAGAATGGGGAGTACCATTGCTATTGCTCCCAGATCCACTCTGGCCTGGAGTTGTAGCACCTGATATGGTCCTATCTATGGGTCAATTGGAAGTGTTTGACATTCAAACTGCACTCATGCTAGACTGAATTGTTTGAAATCAAACTGTTTTTACATTTAATTACATGTAAAAAAAGCAAAAAACTGTACTTATGCTAAACCAAATAGTTTGAAATAAAACTGTTTATATGTATAAAAATAGATTTGGCAATTATGGGTGATATGCCATAAAGCCAAACCTTGCCCAGTCAGCTGGCGCTGTAGAATACACTGACTGTACATCTTCAGTGGTACAACCCCACCCCCTTCAAGGCTCCTGTAAATGACACTAAACAATCTGATAGTAAGGTTCCAATGATGCAGGAGCTTCAGGGAATGTGGAGCATTCTTTCATTGCCATTGCTCCCAGGTCCACTTTGGCCAGAGTGATAGCACCAAATAGAGCCTTATCTATGGGTCAAATAGAACTAAACAGCATAAATATGCTAAACTGAATTGCTTGAAAAAGAACTGTTTTCACATGTAAACTGCGCACTTATGCTAAATTCAATTCTTTGAAATGGCACTGTTTTTGATATTGAAACAGTACTATGCTAAACTGAATTATTCGAAATAGAACTGTTTTGACATTTAACTGCATGTAAAAAAAACTATACTTATACTAAATTGAATTCTTTGAGTTAAAACTGTTTGACTTAGCTGAATAGCTTCAAATAGAAATGTTTTGGACCATTAAACTGTGTACTTACATTAAACTGAATTGTTAAAAATAGATCTGTTTACTTATATAAAAATGAATATGGCATTAAATAACCTACAAAGGTTAATATGCCATAAAACCCAAACAACCAAACCAACCAACCAACCAATCAATCAACCATAACCAAACCAAACCTAACCAAACCTTTTGCTAGTATCTTAATTAACAGAAAGCTGTTTATCTAATATTATCAAATTGAAGCATTTCTTTCATCTTAACTAAAATTGTTCTTTACTCCACTCTCAAGGATTCTGCACTTCTCAGCCGCACACCCTCCTGAGTAAACAGTTCTCAGGTTATTCTGACTCTACAACAGTAGGAACACCACCCATGGCCCTTGCAATTTTGGTAACTCTTTGTAGGGCTCTTGCAATAACAGGAACTCTTTTCAGAGCCCTTGCAATGATAGGAACGTTCCTTGGGGGCCTTTGAATTGTCAGGAACTCTTTTCAGGATCCTTGTGATGGTAGGAATATTTCTTTGGGTTCTCTCAGTGTCGGGAAGCAAGACAGGAAAGAGCACTTGGAAATTACATGGTGGTAGTGAGCAGATAGAAGATCAGCAGTGTTGTGCCATGGGCAAATAAGGTCTGCTATGCACTTGACTTGACAGATAGCTGAGTGGAAGTCTGCACTGCAAGATTGACTGGAGGTATTTTATGC
>OY757922.1:47899939-47967529 GCA_963585895.1 Sepioteuthis lessoniana | reverse complement strand
GAGGTATTTTATGCAGATGAATCAACATTAAAAAAGAATGAGATGGTGTTTTGAGCTCCTTTTTCCTTCCTTCTTTCCTTCCTTTCTTTTTTCTTTCCTCATTGTATCTTAATCTTTTTTACCTTCATGGTGAATTGAATTTTGGGGGGACAAAGGCAGAGAAATTCTTCGATTAAACTTATCAGGATGTTAGGAACTGCAAAGAAGAGGAGAGAATTCACGGTTCAGGGAAATTTTAATATGTTGTGTAAAAATTCATTTTTTTTTGGTTTTCATTTGAATTTAAATATTTTTTCAGTTTCTTTAAAATATCCAAAGGGACAAATTTTGTCGATTTATTTTCAAGTTTCATTTTCTTTCAAAAATTCTTTTTAATCTATCATTTTATTTTTCTTTAAAAAAAAACAAGAACAAATGAAAAAAAAAAAAAATTACCGATTCTTACTTTACTCCTTTTTGTTTTAATTTACTTTTTGTCTTATTTTAAAAATTTATCCCATTTTTGTTTTATATACAAAGTTCAGCCAAAACTAGAAGAATTTTCCAAATACAGATAACTTACCTTATTTGCAATAAATAAAATCCAAACATTTACCTTTATTGATATATTTTAAAACAACAAGCAATTCTAGTTGCAGGATTTTTGTCAGCTTTAAAGTTTTGGGGTTTTAAAATAACTTTGAAAAGAATCTTTAACTTTATCGGCATTGTCATATACAAAGAACACAATAGATAGAATATCAATATTAAATAGACTTCATAATAAGACAAATTAGAAATGTGCAGTTTAAGAAATTTCACTTACAAAATATCTCTTTAAAATTTCTGTTGTGTCTAAAAATGCTTGTATTATAAAGAGTGAAATAATAGAGAGGAAATAAAACAATTTCAATCCCAACTTCAGATTTCCTAGTCCTATTTCTTATCATACATACATATATATATATATATATATATATATATATATATATATATATATATATATATATATATATATATATGTGTGTGTGTTATTAAACCAGTCGACTGGGATCAAACCTAAAATTAATGAATTCTTATTTACTTCTTTGAGGCAGTTTCATGACTGTCAGTGTCTTGAATTTAAGAAATAAAAAATACCATTCTTAGATGAGATTAGTCCAGAATGTTACACAAGAAATCTTAACTCTAACTTTAAGTTTTCAACTCTCATTTCTTATCAAATATATATATATATATATATATATATATATATATATATATATATATATATATAGTTGAATAAAGAAATCATTTAAAAAGTTTTTCCATAAATCAAAAAGTACTCAATACCAATCTGTAAAGTAAGTTAAAACCTGAAATGAATGAACGTTTATTAACCTTTTTGTAGCAGTTTCATGACTGTCAGTTTTATGAATTTTAGAAATAAAAATGCAATTTTTTGACCAGACTTACTGAGAATGTTTTTAGTGAATAAATGAAATGTACCTGGTCCATTCTTAAAAAAAAGGGTAATATTAAGATTTTGTAAAAAGAGAGTGTTCAAGCAAATAAATAGTGATATTTGAAACTTATAATAATTGAATAAATGAGCTTTTTAAAAATGTTTTTGCATGAATCAAAAAAGTGCTCAATCTCAGCTAGGGGAGCACTATAAAACCTGAAATAAATGGATGTTTATTCACCCTTCTGCAGCAATCTCATTACAGCTAGTTTCATATATTTAAAAAGTATAATCTTCAGATGAAATAATGAAATATATATTTATTGTTGTTTTAGCAAAACTGAGAAATTTCTTTTATTTTAATGTTCTTCATCAACAGATTGAATTAGATTTTTTACTGTTTTTGTAAGTCAAAAGAAAAAAAATTAAGCCAACAGAGTAATGAAGGATCTTGTCATTTTCGTGACAAATATTCCTGAGAGATTAGTTAGTATTTTAGTCAATGAAAACAAGCAGAAAATTGAAAATGGAAACCAGAAATGAATTAGGGTTTTTAAAGGATTTTTTAACAATGACAATGATTCTGATAATATTTTTATCTTAAAAAACAATCACAGATAAACACTACGCTATAGATATTTTATTCCTTGATAGTATGTGTTAGTTTTAATTGTTTATGTCATAAAAATATAGAAAATGGCTATTATTCTCTTTAGACTTTGCTTTTATGCCCTGGATAATGAAATTTACAAATTAACCTATTTTCTCAGTAAAAACAGGCAAATCTGTATAAATTCTGAATAAAACAACAAAGGAATCAAATTTTACTCATATTTATACTAAATTCATATAAAAATGAATAAAATGTTTTGCTTTTGTTTCTTTTTTAGTTAATGGCATATCAACCTTTGTGGGTTATTTAATGGCAAAGCCATTCTTGTAGAAAGTGATCATAATAGTATGACTAGAGTTTGAATTCACTTACTATGATGTTCCAGATCACCTTGTTTGAAATTCTGCTATTTTATTAAGAAGTGAGTTGTTTGTTTTAGATATGCAACTGTAATATAAATCACTATCAGTTATCAACCAACCAAGACTTCCATCATGTTTTGAAAATTTCATTACCCACATTACAAAAGCAAACTTTGAAGAGAAAATAGGTATTTTTCTATTTAGTCTTAGATATAAACAAGTGGAGAATAGCCCTTTCTGCTTAGGAAAAACAAAAAATTAAAAAAATTATTTCGTGTGTAATAAACAAAAAAATAATAATTGTGAAATTTTGTTTAAAACAATAGAATGGAAGATGTATAGAAATGTTATCAATATAAAAGTAAGCAATGTTAAATGTAAAAAATATATGTCATAAGTTTTATTTGTATTGTTTTTCAGCTTTTGTCACTATCCTATTTTTCTGTTTGTTGTCACTGTCTCATATTTCTGTTTCTTGTATCTGTTTCACATTTCTGTTCATTATTACAGACCCATTTTCCCCTTGTTGTCAATGTCATATCTTTCTGCTCATTGGCATTGTCTCATTTTTCTACTTGTTACCAATGTTACATTTTCTGTTTAGATAAATGCAAAATATTTCATTCTTTCAATAATTCAGTTACAAACAAACCCAGATTTAATATATATATATATATATATATATATATATATATATATATATATATATATATATATATATGGAGAGTATGTGTGTACGTTTATGTACATATATATGCTTGTATATATGTATGTGTGCATATATGTATGGACATATGTTATATATATGTGCATGTATTATATTATATTATATTATATTAATAGATTCTATCGATATACTTTAAGGGAACTATCCAAATTAACAGCTCAATGTAAAGTTTATAATATATGTAGTAATATATAAATAAGCTTATGCAGGACAATATATATATATATAATCTATGTATATGTATATATGTATATGAGATATAATCAAGATCCTTCATCATCACTGGAGGTGACTATGTGAAAAAAAGTGCTTCCTTGATGAAAACCTGCAATACGGTGCTCTTGTGTTTCCCTGTATATGTTCTGGTTTTTGTTTAGAAAAAATAAGGCATTACTTTTGGATCACAACTCATTATATTTTTTGCCTCTTTCAGTAGTGGATTTTTTGTGCACCTTAATTCAGAATTAATAATGAAAAAACGTAATTGATGAGTACTAAATAAAACATCTGTAATGGCTGATAGAAGACAGGGAAAATACATTTTAGCAAAAACATGCATAACTCAAAAAATTGTTTTTTTTATCTGTATTAAGTAAATGAAGCAAAAAACAAAGAAAAAAGAAACAAATAAAAACAATATCTACAAATAATATTATTAGGAATTCAATGATTTTAGACAAAGAAGAGCATTTATGGGGGTGGGGGATTAAATGTATCAGTGGTTTTGGGTGGCTGCCATAAAAATGTTATTCTTGGAGTATTAGACACAAGGAAAATGGTAAGCTATGGATTGGAATCTTTGTGAACAGCCATTAACGCGACTGAAGACACAAAGGAATTAGAAATGTTAATCCCTAAACAGCGATTCTGAGACATTGGTGAGAAGATTATCAGACAATATTGAACACAAAACCAAAAATGTTAAGGGGACAAATAATAATAATAATTGTTATAATAATAATAATAATAATAATAAATAAATAAATAAATTCCTGTAGCTGAATATATATATATATATATATATACGCAAATGTATGTAGATATATATAAACATCTGAGTACATCTCACATCTCCCAATTTCCCTCCTTTTCTTTATACTTTACACCAAGTTTTTAGGATTTGCCAATATATGTATATATATATATATATATAGTAGGGCAGTAGAATACACTGAGATCACCTGTGCAGAGGAGTAAACTGCATCTTATGGTGATGCTTCAGTCTTGGAGCTTTGGTGTTTTGGGGAACGCTCCTTCAGAGTTAATCTCAGGAATCTGTTAGAGTCTCAGCAATGGGTCCGATAGGAATGGAAACCATTTAACTGCGTGCAAAGAAAAGACTGTTAAATTGAACAATTATTATTACATAGCAATACTTGGAACCATTTAACAATGTGCAAACCAATAATGTTGAATAGAATTACTAGTGTAAAATAGCAATACTTGAAACCAATTAACTGTATTCAAATTAAACAATTGGTGAAAGATTGCAGTACTTGAACCCATTTAACTGAGAGTAAACAAGTGAGCTTTGGCTTGTTTAAAAAATTTTACGATCACACTTTTCGTTTACAAATGATATATATATATTTGAGATATACACAGAAACAGGATTTGGCATTAAATAACTAACAAGGATTAATATGCCATTAAAACACAACGGACCAACCCACCAACCCTCTGAACGAGCTAATTGCGACACAAGGTTATTTCTTAAGCGGAATTTATTTGGTTTGGATTCAGAGTTTTCCGTCTCCTAGACTAGTTGTCTTACTATTTAACCATAGCTATAGAGAGAACATTTGGATTCATACCTTTCCCAAGGGTATTTACGCTATGTGAAATGTAGACAGCCTTATCCAGGATTTGAACTAGGTTCAACGTATCCATTTCTGACGACAGTAACCATTACAACACAACCGCCTATATATATATATATATATATAGAGAGAGAGAGAGAGAGAGAAGTTGGACGACCGTAGTCGAGGGCGACACGAAAGGTTCCATTTCAATAGCTACTTCACTGAAGTGTACGGTGCTACTTCTTTCCCTGCATTACTCCCTTTATCCTTGATCCGTACCTTATAACACTGAGTGTTAAGCAAGGAGGAATCAAGAATCATTTTTTGAGTCTTAAAGTATGATTCGATCTAGGATTGAACCCAGTCCCCCGGGATCATTAGCAAACACTCAAACCATCACAGATCATTTCTTTAAATTGAGTGAAGAGTTTTTTAAAAAGCCTTTCCTTAAAAAAAAAGACAATAATAGTCAGAGCGTAAATATTTTAAGAGAGAAAGGAAAGGTTCATGTGTTTAAAAGTTCTTTACATGAGTATTTAACTATGTAGTGGAAAAATATTTATTGTGTTAGCAAGTATGCAGCTGCAACTAGAATTTTCCCCAGCAGGGAACAAATAGAATAGGAGTACGAATATTTTTAACCCTATAAAAAATGTAAATAAAAATTATCGTTCAATTTTAGATGATTAAACCATGTTGAAATTAAATGCATTTTCAGAGGAAAAGAATGTAAGAATTTTCACGAAATAAAAACCGAAAGGTGTTGAGTAAATACAGAATAATTCTGTACTTACTGAAGAAATATTTATTTCTCCGCTAATTTTGAGGTAGGCCCGAAATTATATTAAAATTTGAGGATTTATATAATAGACTAAAAAATGCATTTAAACAATCTAAGAAAGAAAATAATTCTTAAATTATTTCAGGTTTTGATCCTTCAAATTTTTTGCATCAAGTCAAATATTGTCGTCTGCGAATTTTCAAAGAAATTTTGAAACGAGCAGCTGCGCCTACGCGTACAAAAGTATGTATACATAACTTAAGGCTTCTCGAGTCTATTTTTGGTTCAAAATTAACTCTTTTTTTTTTAATATGGAAATCAGTTGTTTTAGTAACAGCGCTTAATATTCAGAATATTTAGGATAGAGTCACATAATAGTCAAAAGATTGGGCAACGATCAAAAACAGTTATTTAAAATCTGCCCCACTCCCCAAGAAACCGTTAAAATTAGCCATCATAATCGTTAAGTACAACAGCCAGTTTCATGAACCAAATCGATCATTGGATATATATATATGTATATATATATATATATATATATATATATATATATATATATATATATATATGTCATCCACAGACAGACTGTTTGGTTCTATCAGAACTCTTCAGAGTGACTAGACTCGTAGGACGCTCGAAGCCAGGATCGAAACCCATCCAACTTTACGTTAGACTAAGTCTCAGACCGCTCGGTCAACAAGCGTACCACGTTTGGCTAAGGGAATTTTAAGGTATTATGTAGTAACAGCAGCAGCCGTTTGTTTACATTTTTATACCCAATCGGCTACCAGAGTGCTCAATTCTTTCGAAGAGCTTTGCATTATGCGAGCGGCGTTGTGTGTGTGTGTGTGTGTGTGTGTGTGTGTGTGTGTGTGTGTGTGTGTGAGAGAGAGAGAGAGAGAGAGAGAGAGAGAGAGAGAGAGAGAGAGAGAGAGAGATGTGTGTGTGTGCGTGTTAAATGTTAGAAATGTTAGTCACTTTCAATTTTTCCTGATCATCAGGCGAAAACGAAAATGCTTTCTTTTTGAACTCATTGTTTATGTTGGATCTTTACATCATTGAGATATCACATTCAACAAAACAATTATAAACATTATATACCTTACATAGAATGAGTTGTCCTTTATATCACGCATTCCCCAAACCTCACCATCAGATTATTTAGCGTCATACCAGGACACTCATTGGTGGGAGTCTTACCCCTCTACCGTGAAGCAGTCGGTGTATTCTACAGCCTCAGCTGACAAGGCAATATTGTCATTAGATAATATTAAAAGTAAAAATGATTTATGACTCACAACATGGATTGTATATTTGTTTGTTTGGATTTTGTGGCATATTAACCTTTGTAGGTTATTTAATGCAAAATCCATTTTTATTCAATAAACAACTCTATTTCCAACAAATCAGTTTAGCAAAAGTACACAGTTTAATTGTCGAAAACATTTCTATTTCAAACTATTCAGTTTAGTCAAACTATTTCCCATTCAACTGTCGGGTCTGCATTTATGCAAGTGTAGAAAATGTTAGGCACCTTTAATTTCATTCAAATGTAAAAAAACTTATAAGGTAACACGAAAAAGAACTTTTAAAAAGAACCTTGTCAGTCGTTTCTGAGCATATAGGATTATATATATATATATATATATATATATATATATATATATATATATATATATATATATGCAAATGACCGAAAATGAAAGTTCTGTAGAGGATGATTTTATTAATTGAATTATTTACCAATGTTAAATGTTTACATTTTTAGACCTACATCAGGGCGTTTGAGTTATCAAATGAAACAAAAAAAAGAAAAAAGAAAAAGTTTTAAAACATTCATTTTCCGTTGGTAGCATTCTGTTTTAAATTCTTGTGATATGATTAAGGTTCTAAAATTTATCTAAACAGATCTTGTGTTATTTATCTTTGTACATTTTCATACTGGAAATCAATCTGACAGTATGAAAATGTACAAAGATAAATAACACAAGATCTATCTATATATATATATGTATATATATATATATATATATGTATATATATATATATATATATATATATATATATATATATAGTGTGTGTGTGTGTGTGTGTGTGTGTGTGTGTGTGTGTGTGTGTGTGTGTGTAAAGTTTTTATAAATTCAGCTACACATTTTATGTGGTTGCTGTTAAATAAGTTTGGGATTTTCATACGAACAGATGCTACATACTGATCCTAGACATAAATCTCAACACATGCACAAATAACTCTTTCGCTTTTGACAAGAATTTTAATAGTACTATTATATATATATACATATAAAGAGAGAGAGAGAGAGAGAGAAAGAGAGAGAGTAAGAGAGAAATTGAGACAGACAAATAGACTGAGTGAGAGAGTGAATAAGAAAGAGAGAGAGAGAGAGAGTGTAAGAGAGTGAGAGAGAGAGAGAGATACATACATACATACATACATACATGCAATAGCATGAGTATTCTGACGTCTATAAGCTCTTTCTTATTGAAGAAAAAAATTGGTACCTTCCATTAGAGTCTTGTTAGGAAATGAGGCATCTTCATCTTTTTTGAACGTAATACCATTGCCCTTGGCAACATTCATAAAATAAATAGTACCCAAAATCGTCACCATACAATCGCTCAAAGAAATAAATCGTTGGCCAGATGAAATATTAGCAAAATTATATAGCTTCCTGCAATTTCAGCTCTATTTTTTTTTTCAGTCGGCTTTTGTTTTTAACGATTTGTTAAAAACCACGGACAAGCCGTCGATGACCAAAAAGCAAGAAAGGAAAGGAATCCGAGAATGAAAGAAAAGAGAAGAAAAAAAAGAAAAAGAAAAAAAGAAAAAGAATGAGTCTTTATCAGCAGAAACGAAGACAATTAAAAAAGTATATATATATATATATATATATATATATATATATATATATATATATATATATATATATATATATGAAACTAATAATGTAAAGTCTAATGAATTTGTAGAAATAGATTCATATAGATCTCTAAAAAGAAAACTTCTCACATAAGCAAATGTTTTGCTTTCGGCCATTGCTCATAGATAACAAAAGGTATTTTGTGTTTTATATTCTTTCCCATATTGTAATTACCTATACTATTTACTCATTTATTTACTCGTAATATATTTTGTTATCGTTGTTATTGCTGTGGTGGAGGTCATAATCACTTGTGAAGCACCACTTTCAATAGCATAATTATTACTCAATAATAATAATAATAATAATAATAATAATAATAATAATAATAATAAAATGCAATTATTAACCGTTATTATTGTCACAATGGCTCATAACGTTATCACAGATGGTAATTATTAACAAAAAACAAAAACAAAAACACAATGCTTCCAGGATTGTCCAAAACTTTAGGAAGTTATTGACCAAATGTTTTTTTTTGTTTTCTTTATTCCTTTTTTTTAAATGTTTATTTGTATAAAAGATGCTAATGATCACTTTTTCGAGGGATGGTTGGGTGGGGGAAGAAATTTCACAGTGGACATAATTACATCTTGCTTACGTTTTTATAAATAGAAGAAACATATATAGTAAAAAGATTCTGTCTTTAATTTTAACGAATGAATAGGCAAAGGAAATCAGTGAAATGAGAACGATAACCGGTTGGTCAAAGTTGTAAGAATTTCAGGCAATTTTGCCCAAAACAGACAAAACTTGTCACCAAATATTCCGAAAAGTTTCTGCTTTTTAATTGTCTCGTTTTTGAATAAGTCGTTCGTGTTTAGTTAAAATATGTGATAGAACATTAACTTTTAATTTTTGAAATGTTTATTTGTGTGCAAAAACTGTTTGGTAAGTTCGCTTTTAAAACCTCACTTGGAAACAAAAGATCAATTTTTTTTTTGGGGGGGGATATTTTCATTAAAAAAAACAACAACAAACAAAAACAAAAAATACAAACAAAAAAACATTTTAGAAAATGACATAAGCATTTTGTGTATTTTTTATTCAAAACATCGAAGCAAAAAAACTCAAGTATTTTGTGTATTTTTTATTTAGAATATCGAAGCAAAAACCACAAGCATTTTGTGTACATTTTCATTAAAAGAAATTGAAGCAAAATGCTTAAATATTTTGTATAAATTTTCATTAAAAACATTCAATCAAAAGACTCAACTATTTTGTATATATTTTCATGAAAACAATGAAGCAAAAAATTTTAGCATTTTGAGCAAATTTTCAATTAAAAAACTCGAGTATTTTGTGTATATTTTATTAAATTCATTCAATTAAAAGATTCAACTATTTTGTACATATTTTCATTAAAATATTGAAGCAAAAAAGTAAAGTATTGAAAACATTGAAGCCAAAAAGTTATGTATTTTGATTATATTTTCATTGAAAACAACAAAGCAAAAGGTTTAAGCATTAGAGCACAAAATCGTTGAAAAAGCTAAGAATACGAATACTGAAAGAAAAGATTTAACTATTTCGCACTTATTTTCATTAAAAAAAGGAAACAAAACAAAACAAACACATCTTGATCATTATCTTCCTTGGTTAATTTTTCTCTTTTGCTTACTGTAAGCTACATCTTGTTTGATTCAAATCTGGAAAACAAAAAAAGATAGAAAATGTGCATTACTTTTGAAATAAACAATATACAGTCAGCAATTGGTTTGTTTGAAGGATATATATATATATATATATATATATATATATATATATATATATATATATATATATATATATATATATATATGTGTGTGTGTGTGTGTGTGTGTGTGTGTGTGTGTGTTTGTGTGTGTGTGTGTGTGTGTGTAAAATTTTTTTGTTGTAGGTCTAAAGAGAAAAAAATTTAAAATGAATAGGTCCCCAAAGAGATTTGTATTTTTTAAAGGATTATATATATATATATATATATATATATATATATATATATATATATATAAAAGTTGATGTTTTAAGCCGTAAAATATCTATAAAAGAAAGGGTTGACTTTTACGGCTGGACTAAAATCCGAACGTGTATCACTGAGCAGTCCACTAATAATCAATATACACCACTTAGCATAACTCCAGCACTAAATTAATACAAAATAATAAAATTGTGATTGAAATTAGATATTATATTAACGCTATGTCACATGCCATTTCCAACATTTAGGCCTACTGTGTAAGTTTTCGTCAATCAGGACCCTCCTATATGTTTGGAGGTCGATTTATATAGAAGTTTGAGCTAAAAATCTCGAAATTGATTTATATGCCAGAATGACTTGTACGCCGGAATTGACGATATATATATATATATATATATATATATATATATATATATATATATATATATATATATATATATATATATATATATATATATATATATTGAACATTTTAGACATTTTTTGTCTACATATTTTTTGTTAATCCTTTAGAACTACCGTATCGATCTTATGATATTCAGCGGAATTGGTTGATAAACCTTCCATAATTATTTATTTCCCATGTGCTTTCTGCCCAACGTTGGGCCATCATCAGGGGAAAATGTTTTACAAAAGCGATGTAACTTTTGTATGTACATTATTACTTTGTAAAAATTAGCGTTTATACTGGTGTATTGTGTAGCGTTTACTTTTCAAATTTGTTTCTATTAATAGCGTCAGTAGCTAAAGACATTCAAGTACATTAGCACTGTTTTTAAAGTTAATTCTATTAAGTTTGGGTTGTATATCCCTCATATGTAGTGCCTCGAGAATCTGTAGTTTTTGCTTGTTATTTTGGTGTTCTAATATGGTTGTGTTTTCGCTAAGAATTTTCCGAAATTCAGTTGTTGGGCATGAATCTTTTATAGATCTTGTGCTATGGAACTAGTATCAGAAAGGTACACACACACACACACACACACACACACACACACACACACACACACACACACACACATATATATATATTACTCCTTGGGAGTTTTTCTCATCAGCGTTATTAGATGGTCTTTTACGGGAGTCTGAGCAATTGCAAGTCTCCTTAAGACTCCAGGACTCTTCTTAGTGTTCGTGCCGATCTTGATAATACTGTAGTCTAGATGGTCACCCTCGTCCTCCAAGTTTGAAATCTTCCAGCCCCCTCTTACCAAGCCTTTGGGGATTGTTCCGAGCGCAACAATCACATTTGATACCAACGTCACCTTTATGTTTCAACACCTTTTTACTTTTCAGGCAAGGTCTAAGTACTCGTCACTTTTTAAAAATTCTACTCTGAGGTCCTCTTTTTTGGTTAATCGCTTGCTTTGGTCTTCTGGTCGGGAGTAGATGATCTGTTTGTATCTTAAAATCCCACAGAATTTTGTGTGTCTCATTGTACTCGACAGATTCTGGTTTGTGCATATACCATTTAATAGAATGGTTGAATTTCAGTTTCTTGCACAATTCCCAGAAGGTTACCTTCCTCACCCAATCGTGTCTAGTCTTATACGCTTTGTCTGCTAACTTGCTTCATTCGCTGATGTGATTAATCATTTCGTCCCTATCACCATATAAACTACACTAGCTAACAATAAAAAAAAACAAGAGGAAAAAATTGGTGTTGTTAAAAAGGTATAAAAGTACGATGACAGAGCTGTGATAAGAAATGAAATATCATATATATATATATATATATATATGTGTGTGTGTGTGTGTGTGTGTGTGTGTGTGTGTGTGTGTGTGTGTGTGTGTGTCATTTCTGTCGAGGAATGAAGATAGCAAAGGATTCCCAATGGAATAGTATATACTTAAGGAATAGATTGTTTTAGGGGTTTTGTATTTCAAGGGACTGTAGTAGAACATTACTATTGAAACAACAATGTAAGGTGTGATCTTAAAGAGAAAATATAGTTACAAAATTCACGGCTAAAAGAATGATAATATAAATATAGTCCTAAATGTACTTTCACGGTCTTTTTTTTCTGTTTTATTCTTCTTTTTCCATGTTTTTCTTCTCATGATAAATAAAGTCTCACACAAAAGTATGCACCCTCTCTCTTCCTTTTCTCTCTCTTTTCTCACACTCTCTTTTTTCCTCTCATTTTCCCTGTTTCTATCTCTATTGGACTGTCTATTGCTCTATGCCAGACTAATTTTTCAGTTACTGTAAGATCTACCTGAGAATCAACAATAAACTGCAATAAAATGCATCGGGTGGTGAGGTTACAGTTCTGGAGCTCTGAGAAGTGTTGAGTCTCTCCATCGTTGGCATTACTCCTATATCCACTCTGCCTCAGAGTGGTAGTACCGGTTAGGACCCGATTTGGGGGTCAAATAGATCTGCTTGAGATAATCTTTTAAGTAATTTTGAAATTCATTGTAACTTTGGCTCTTAAAACATTGATATTGCAACTGAGTCTGAAGTGTGTACCCAATTTTAAATGATTGTGAATATAAATTTTTGTATCATATATTGGAGTCAGTAATTGTAAAACTGGCTTCAGCATAAGAAAATCCAACAAGATTTGACTCGCTGAAACAACCAACCAACCAACTGATTACTTACGAATCATCAACCCTAATGAATTTTCCTTACTTTAACTAATTAAAAAGCACCCAAATCACACTCATTAAATATGAATAACTATGGCCAGAGAACGAAAACTATACATTACAACGAATTAATACTTGTAGAATAACACTTCCGCTCGAACAATCACGATTTTAACAGAAATGCATTGAAAGAATCGCAAAAAAACAAAACAACAACACACATTTGATGATATTGCAGTGATAATAGTAACACACTGCGATAAATGGATAAAATGTTTACAAACACTCACCCCAAATGGATTTAACATAAAAACGAATTATGCTGCTATGAAAAAGAATGGGTACATTTAAGGTGACACATAAAAATCTTTATGAATAAATTAACAAACAAAGCTTTTACTGTTAATTTGAAAGACATCCTTCTCATGCTTAATATATTCATGATAAATAAAGAACTCATTGCTAGGTGTCCTGACAGCAGATATATATAAAGTTCAGTTTAAGACACTGGATAAAAGGAAATAATTTTCATTTAACAAATTGATATGCAACGTCACCATGTTCGCTGCGTAGCAACCGTGCTGACCCCCCCTCCAAAAAAAATGTAAAATCATTTTTTCGCAAAAAAAAACTTTTCTCCTGGTGAAACTACGTGAGAACACCAAAGAAATATTTCTATTTTGTTCATTTCTTTACACACACATACACACACACACACACATATATATATATATATATGTATACATATGTACACGAGAATCTTCAAAAATTCAAAACCTCACTTGTAAAGAAGATCAACGTGGATATTTTTGATGTGGCAACATACTACCACTTCTTATAAAACTAGAAAAACTAATTCACAACTTTTTGAACGACCCGTATATATATATATATATATATATATATATATATATATATATATATATATATATATATAATGTTTTTGTCGACAGTAACGGGATCACCTTCAGTACTTCTCTATATGAAAAAACTAAAAGTACGAATACTTGTTTCTTAAACAATAATGGTGTATACACAGATCACAATAAGAGCTATGATTTTGGTTTTGCTCGTTTTTTAATGGCATACCAACCTTCATGGGTTACTTTTGCCAAACCCATCCTTGTAGAAGAACCCCAGTGATACAATTTAATCCATAGCTAGTGGAGAGATAAGAGGGTTCATATCTTTCCTAATAGTATTATTCTGAAAGTGGTTATTATTAAAGAACAAATCTCTTCACGTACAATATTCCTCAAAGAATGATCTAATACTTAGCAAACATTAACTAACAATCACTACTTTAAATTTTATAATTCAGACTCGTGAGCGTAAATCTCTTGAAAAAAAATGGCCAAATCGGCTAGGACTGCAGAATACACACACTGCATCTCTGCCGAGGGGTAAGACTCCCCCAACGAGTGTCCTGTATATGACACTAAACAATCTAATAGTGAGACTCCAGTAATGCTGGAGCTTTGGGGAATGCAGAATACCCCTTCATTGCCATCGCTCCCAGGTTCACTCTTGCCCCGAAGTGGTAGCACCTGGTAGGCTCCTATCTATGGGTCAAATTGAACTGTTTGACATTTAAAGTGCATTCATGCTAAACCCAATTGTTTAAAATAAAATTGTTAAATCATTTAACTGTGTGTAAAGAAATGACTGATGTTTAATTGAATTGTTAGTGATACATAGCAATACTTGAAAACATTAATCATCATCGTCATCTTGTCGTGTCATCAGCACGGATATCCCTTATCCTCTCTCTCCACCCCTCTCCATTGTTCATCACTTCTGGTATGTCCCCAGAGCTACATCCCGTATGCACACAGAGCTGCTGTATGTAGGTTCGAGCTGGTGGCCCTGCTTTTGCTCGGCCATGTGTAGGGGTCCATAGGAGTACATCCCTTATGAGCTCGTCCCTACTTTTCCAGCAGTGTCCTGCATTTCTGGTTCGTCTAACATTGATAGTTTTCGTAATGGGTGTTCGGTGGCTGTATAGCTGCTGCTTTGTGGGGTGTTGCCTCCAGGACTTGTTCAATATTGCTCGCAGTATTCTTGTGTAGTTGCCGTCAAGCTTTTTCTCCATACGTTTAGTTAGCGTCCATGTAGTGCATCCCTAGAGCAGTACCGACACGACCGCTGCTTAGAAGAAACTGCGTTTCTTTTTATCAATCAGGTCTGACTTCCATATGACCGATAGTCTATTGATAGCTTTCAATGCCTTTGCTAATCGCGTATCAATATCTGTCTCTGTTGATGAGACACTGCTTCCTAGGAAGGTGAACTTGTCAACTAGTTCTAGAGAGCTACCGTTTAGTGTGGAAATGTCACCTGTTTGATTAAAGCACATATTTAACATATATATAAAAAGCACATATTTAACATATATATAAAAAGGATTTGGCATTAAATAACCTACAATGGTTGATATGCCATAAAACCAAACTAAATCAAATCTTAAAAAAACAACATAAAAATAATGCAAACAGCAACACGATCATTAATCGATTTTGATGGAACCAGTTCTAAAAATTATCAATGCGTGTTAAAAAGTGGTACGCGTCACTACATTTTTCCAGTCAGTCGTGAAAAACGGTAAAACTATTTTCAGCAAAAATTAAAAACTCTAATAGAGCAATAAGTAAAAACCCTGGAAAGAGTTCACGTGGGGAAGTGGATGACACATGAAATATTTTTTTGTTCCTAAGCAGAAAGGGCTATTTCCCAATTGTTTATATCTACGACTAAAAAGAAAATATCTATTTTCTCTTCAAAGTTTGCTTTTGTATCGTGGGTAATGAAATTTTCAAAACATGATGGAAGTCTTCGTTGGCTGACATCTGAAAGTGATTTATATTACAGTTGCATATCTAAAACAAAAAATAAATGTAAAAAAACAAAAAACAAAAACAAAAAAAAAATCTCCGACTCACTTTTAAACATAATGGCGCTGTGGCTAACAAGCCGAACTGCAACATTGTAGTAAGTGAGTTCGAACTCCACTTGTTTACTTTTGGATTAAAACCATTGGGAAAGGCATGAACCTCCTTAACCCTCCAGCTCTGTGAGTTATATATTACCTCTGCTACGAGGATGTCTTTGGGGTTAAATAACCTGCGAAGGTTGATATGCCATTAAATATAAAAAATAAAAAAAAACCCAAAGCAAACCAAACCAACCCGCTTCGACAAAAATATCAACTCCTATTCATTAAACAAATAGAAAACACTATCGTCAGATAGAACTTTTCACACACACACACACACACACACACACACACACACACACACACACACACACACACACATATATATATATATATAGAGAGAGAGAGAGAGTGTGGCTAAATTTTCTGCCCATTGCAGTATCGATTTTCAAACCAGAACGGCATCATTCCGACGTAACATCAAATGAGCACGAAAAGTTCTCTGTGTTGTAATTAAAGATTAACCAGTTTTAAAAAAAATTTAAACAGAAAATGCACGGTGTTCACCGTTCCAAATCATAGTCGTAACAGATCGTATTTGGAAAAAATTCGTAAGACAGGATGGAGCTACCATTAGCAAGTTTACTTGCACCATACAACTGATAGTTTAAAATGTGCGAGGTATTTCTATTGCACCCTGTATATGATATACAGAAACAAAGTTCTAGCTGTGAATTATTCTTAGATTTGCCTCAGGGGCAAAAATCTCATGAATTCGGCAATTCATTATAATTGTTTTTCGTTACATTCTCCGGTCGTGGTTTACTTGGTTGTTGTGAATTAGCAGACCTAAAAATTTCCTGTCACTCGACTCAGTTTTTCTACGGGCCTTCTACACGACCACATTGAACTGCTATCATTTCGTTGCATTGAACACTCTGTCGATGTGGTTTACAATAAGTTGACTGTATCCTCCTGTAAAAGGGTAAGATCCCCCATAAAAGACATCTCCGCGGTATGATACTAAAAAGTATCTGATGGTGAGGCTTCACTTCTAGAGATCTGGAGAGGGTTGAATATCCCGGATTAACTCTAACACGGAGTGGTGGTAGTACCTGTTAGGGTCCCATCTAAGGGTCAAATTTATTTGTATTCGATTGGACCGTGTGAAAAAAGCCCCTTAAGATATAACTACAAAAAAATGTAAATATGAACGAACAATAAATACGATTCCTTAACCTCCAGGTATAGAATAGTTCTTGACGGATTGAAATACCGTAAAAATCAATTAAGCATTCTATTGATGTAATGAGTAGAAATTTGGTTAAATTTTCAGACCATCCATTTTTGGAGTAACCTTCGTACACTGAAATTGAAAGAGATGTATAGACTTTAGATTGACGTAAGCTCGGCAAAACGAAACGAAACATATCTGCTTATTCACTCAGTATAAGATTTGTCGATGTTAAGAATTTATAAAAATAGATATACCTCTGATGACGAGGAAGGTTATGTATATATATATATATATATATATATGTATATATATATATATATAAAGAGATAGATAAATTCAGTCAGAGAGACACCAGAGAAAGACAGAGAGAGTTAGTTCGAAAATAGCATTTGGAATTTGAAGCCTACCCGCGCTCAGAGGAGCCGAGGAAAGGTGTGAAGAGAAAAGATGAATTAGATGAAGAAAAATGACCCCGAGTGAAATCATGTCATCTCACGAGATAAGAAAACACAAGTAATTTTTCGTGCTTCTAAAATACAGATTAGTTGCATCCGGTTTCAGATTGTTTTTCCCTTCTCATTGACGATCAATTCAGAACAAAATAAGCAAGCGACTTTTTCCAGAAATAGATGAGGATTAACTCTTCATCGACGGCAATGGATCCTGATAACCTCTCACAGGTTATTTCACTGACTGTCCAAGTCGAAATCCCGACTGTGTAACGTTTTAAATCCAAACTAGAATTAATCTCTCTCCTGTTTTTGTAATCCCTTTGACTGCAATACCATGTTTCAGACACAAATGCGCTGCTAATCATTTTTTGTATGAATACATTATAGAAAAAAGCAGAAACTGTTGTTCGGTAATAATGTACTTTACGATTGTACAGGAAAGTACTAACAAAACTGGGGCATTTGGGGAACTGCCTTACTTTTACAATGCAAAGAATATAAATTTTAAGCGTTTTACTTCTCATTAAAACTGATGTCCAGAAATCTTTAGCTTCTTTACAAATGGCATTTATATCAAAACCCCTCCCTACTTTGAAAAGGAACCATTATATATCCACTATCCAATGATGACACATATTCACTTCTTACTTCTCCAGATCTCAAAACCGAAAAAGAAAAATGAAATGAATTAAAGAAAAAAAAAAAAAAAAGAGAGACTCAAACTGTTTTCCAGACATCCATATCAACCACAAAGACATCCCTGATCGCTAACCCCACCGTCCACCTTTGTTTAAAGACATTATTACATAAGCTGAAGAAAAAGAACTACCTCCCAAATCCCATAAACCATTGCGAGAACAATGGCTGTACCAGCAATTCCTAGTTCCTCGTCATCAATCTTCATGCAAGTCTGTAAAAGACATTAAGGACCACGTGAAGCATGACACTCGGGTGTCTTCATGGTTTCCTAACAGAGACGTTTTTTTTTAAATTTTTTATTCTTTATATTTTTTATAACTTACTGTTTAATCTTCTGGTACTTACTCTGGAGGCGGACGGGCAAGTTTGTATGCCTTCGGGAGAAACGACTTGTGGTTAAGTGCAGGCCATGGATAAACGAGAAAATAGTGCCAAAAAATTGAAATTCTCATAATCTAGTCCCTACCCCTTTAAATAGGTCTACGCAAGATTTTTTTCTTTCTGTTTATCTGCGGAAAGTTTCGAAATCGACTGTTTATCAAATTATTATACAATCAATCTAATGTTTGTAGTAGAAATAAAGCTCAGTCTAATCATATTTATATCTACTTAATGATAGAGAGATAGATAGATATGAACAGAGGGAGAGAGACATACATAGATAGATATTAACGGATAGATAGATAGATAGATAGATGCACAGCCGTGTGTGTTAGTCTACTCTTAAACTTTAGTCCAGAGCGAGGCTCCAAAAAGGAACAATGGCAGATTTGAGGCTCCCGGTTTCAGCTGGACTACCTTCAGGTAGGTGAGCTGCATTATTGTCTTCTTTGGCCCCAATGTATAGCACTGGACCTTGCTGTCCAGTTTAAGCTATAACTAGGCATACGTGCCTGGACCCAGATTTGGGTCCAAGACCAGTTTGGCTCATCAGACTCACATTGCACTTAGTGGGTCGATGAGCTACACAGACCAGCAGAGTTCGAGCCTCGGCTCGTACTCGCCCTACCCCTCCCCTAAATCCTCACTTTAATTGGCCTTCGGGTCATTGACCTTATGTCAAGCCCCGTCTGGTGGGAGGCAGAGGCAAATATAATCTGACTCTCCTTTCCCAGGATTGTCCCACTTTACCCTTGAACCATACCTTATAATGCTGAGTGTTAAGCTAGGAGGCATCAAGTACCATTTTTGAGTCTTTGGTATGACTCGATCTGGGATTGAACCGAGATCTCCTGGGCCATCGACGAACACTCTAACCATTGTGCCAGCAATCCAACAATCTGACTGTAATTTTAACTTATTGTCTATGTTTATTTATTCTAATTTATTTATATGTGTCTACAAGGAGTGTTCAAAATATATCAGAACCGAAGAATAGAAACAAGGAAATTTTGCGGGAAACTAAGTCTGGTAAGAATGGCGGGCGCTGTCCTTGCACAATCCTATGTTTTGTAGAAGAAAAAACTTCTTTCAAAATTATCAAGACTGTTTTCGTCCAGATTAGCAATAACTCGTACAGACTGCAATGTAGACGCTTAGTCATTATTGAATAAGTTGCTTAGTTCAGAGAGAAAGAGACAGAGCGTTCATTTATCTCAATTCAATTCTATCTATCTATCTATCTATCTGATACTGTTTATGTCTATCTATCTGAGACTGTCCACAGCTGACAACCTATCCGATTCTGTTACTATCTATCTTGTCGAGTGCAAATACGAGTTAAAGTGTAAAGAAGCCCACAGAAATTTAATCCACCACGGGGTTTAGTAATGACTGAATTAAATAAAAATAATTCCGGGTCATTGTCAAAACTTAAAAATACGCTTTGTTTGTGTTTAAATTTGGTTTGTCTTTGCTTAATCAGGACTGAAATTCCTTTTAACTAACGAATTATAAATGGAAAGTCTTAAAATGCAGTGAAAATCAAGATTTCAGCTAAGGATTATGGCCTGGTCGTTTTAAGTTCTGAAAAGAGACATGAAGAAGAAACCAGTTTCAACAGAAAATTAACTTTTCATATAGCGGTGAGAGCTGGGCAATACTATAATAATAATAATAATAATAATAATACGCAACAAATTAGCAAATGTAGGTTATGTGGTGATAGAGATGAAACTATCAATCACATAATAAGCGAATATAGCAAATTACCACAGAAGGAGTATAAGACTTGACACGACTGGATGGGCAAGGTGATCCACTGGGAAATGTGCAAGAAATTCAAATTTGACCATACGAACAAATGGTATACGCACAACCCAGCAGCTGTCCTGGAGAATGACACACATAAACTTCTATGGAACTTTGACATTCTGACGGATCATCCTAATCTTGGCCAGAAGACCAGACCTTATAGTAATCAACAAAAAAAAAAGAGAATTGGCAAAATTGTGGACTTTGCTGTACCGGCTGACCACAGAATAAAATTGAAAGAAAGGAAAAAGAAGGATAAGTACCTCGACCTTGCTAGGGAATTAAAAAAAACTATGGAACATGACGGTGACAGTTATACCAATCGTGATTGGTGCATTCGTCGATACAGTAATTGAAGGACTATAAAGGGACTGGAGGACTTGTAATTTGTTGAGAACGGCCAGAATACTGCGAAGTGTCCCGGGGACTTGAGGAGACTTGCTGTCACTCAAACTCCAGTGAAAGACCATCAGCTAATACTGATGTGAAAAACTCTAAAGGAGTAAATGATTATTATTATTATTATAACAAAAAGATTATAAGACTAGGCACGGCCGTGTGGGAAAGGTGATCTGTTGTATATTGACTTTTGACAAAGCTGTCAGTCGAGGATTTCTCAAACAGGATGCACCTGTGTATTATATATACACGGGTACCCACAGCTGATACAGTCTTGCAGTCTTAAGTCTCGGAGCCACGGTCGGGCAGTCAAGAGGACCGGAGAGCGCCAGCCTAGGAGGAATCAGCGGCCCCAGGACACCTCAGCCGAGAAGCAGAAGAATTGCTAAGTGGAGCCCTGAATATAAAAACACTGTGTGGTTAAGAAATGGGTCAATATAGCAATCCTCCGTCTGTATTTGTCTCTCTGTCTCTCTCACAAATCTACAGAGTTTCGACCCTAAGAAGTAATAAAATGAGAGTTATATTTTCATAAAGAAGTGGTACGGCTTTTTCCTTCATGATGCTATAGAACGGATCCACTGGGAATTGTGCAAGAGACTGAAATTTAACCCCAACTTCCAAGTGGTATTTGCACAAACGAGAAGCCATCAGAAATAATGAAACGCATGAAATTCTTTCGGATTCTGAGATACAAATCCCACCCTGAAGACTTGGTGTTGATTTAAAAAAAAAAAAAAATGACGTCTAGTTGATTTCGCTGAGTGAAAAAAAAAACAACAAAAAAAAACAAAAAAAACCCCCAAAAACAAAAGGATAAAGGAATATTTGGGCCATGCTAGAGCACTAAAAAAAGCTGTAAATCATGAGGCTGACGGTGATACCAATTGCAGTTCGTGCACTAGGAACGTTTTCCAAAAAAATTTGAAATAGCTATTGTAGCTTAAGTGAAGACAAAGCTGAAACGCTTAATCATATAAGAAGAAGATGAAGCAAACTAACATTAAAAAGTGCAAGACTATTCACGGCTAGGTGAGGAAAGGTGGTCCACTGGGAATTGTGCAAGAGACTGAGGTTTAATTATATAACCAATATATGCACAAACTCGAATTGGAGGTGCTAGTGGTGTAAGGGTTATCGTCATAGGAAATGGATACGGTAACCAGAATTCAAACCCTGGACGAGGCTGATTGCATTTCACATAGCACTAATATGAATATATAAATCCAATTATTCTCCCTCCAGCTATTGGTAAACAGCAAGGAAGACTAAGTTCTCTTGCCTGTGTCAGACAACCTGTATAGGAGAAAGAAAACTATGAATTAAACATCTGAATTAAACTCTGAATTCAACACGCTAAAAATTGAAATTGTGTCGCATCTTGTCCGTGCGGAGGGGTTGATAAATACTCACCAGAATCCATCCCAGAGAATGAGACGCATAAAATTCTCTGGGACTTAGAGATACAAACGGATAACTAAATCCCAGCCAGAAGACCAGACCACGTTCTGATTAGCCAGAAAAAAATATGAATTGGCTGTCTTGTGAATTTTAACGTCCTGATGGACCATAGAGTAAAAATAAAAGAAAGCGAAGCGACTGATTGAATACTTGAACCTTGCTAGAGAGCCAAAAAAGCTATTGATAATGTGGGTGACATTGATATCATTTGTGGTTAGTGTACTTGGAACAGTCCATAGAGACTTGGAAAGAAGACTGGAGGAGTTGGAATCAGAGGAAGAATCGAGACTATCAAGACCCACTGCATTGTTAAGTTCGACAGAATGCTGAGAAGAGACTTGGATACCTGAGGAGACTTGCTGTCTATCAGATTCTAGAAAAATATCACCAGCTAACGCTAGTATGAAAAACTCACAATGATAATGCATATCGGGTTGGGGGTTCTTGTTCATATCCTTCAAGAAATACAAGTCCACATATTTTTAGTATCTCAAGATTAGAAAATCAGCTTTTCTTTAAAATCCTTCTTGTTTGGTCGGCAAGTTTTTGGCTTGTTGTATACTGTCTAAATTTTTGGCTTGTTTGATACTGTCTAAATTTCTCTCCTTCTTTTTCTGTGTCCTCTTTGTTCAGGATTCCCCTTAAGGTAACAATGAAGACAATTCTGTTGTTTTCACTTGTCCATTTTTCCCTTTAGTGTCTTTGGGTTGTTGCTTTGTTAGTGATTCCAGCAATTATAGACCGATAACATGTCTACCAATGATGTGGAAAATTCTAACAGCAAGGAAGGAGATCTATTACTCACTTGTATGCCACGGACTATTTCCCGAAGAATAGAATGGATGCCTCAAGGGGACAAGTAGAGCTGGTTATTTACTGTACATTGATCAGCACATCCTCAAGAAAAGCAAAACGAGACGAAAAAATGTAACAATGATGTAGATTGACTACCAAAAGGCTTATGATATGATCCTGCAATCTGGAATAGTAGATTATCTCAAGATTTATAAGATACCTTGCAACTTCATCATGGAAGCCATGAGAAACTGGAAAGTGGAATTCAAAGCAGGAGGAACATTTTTTAGCGTAGGTGAAAATACAGTGTCATCTTCCCAAGAAGCTCCCTCCCACTACCACCATTCATCGTTACAATGATGCTACTCAGTTACACACTTAGAAAGGGCTCAGCAAGCTATAAATTTTCCAAATCACAAGAAAAAATTAAACACCTTATGTTCATGGATGACATCAAGATGTTTGCAAAAAAAATGAAAAAGAACTTGAGACTTTGATACAAACAATAAGAATATATAGCCAAGATACAGGAATAGAATTCGGCATAAAAGAATGTATCAAGCTGATGATAAAAAATGGGAAAAAACAAGAAACGGAACGAATTGAAGTGCCAAATGAGAGAAAAATAAGGACACTTGCAGTGAAAGAAAACAGTAAGTACTTGGGTGTATTGATAGCGGACACCTGTAAACAAGCAGATATGAAAGAAAAAATAAGAAAATGAAATACTTCAGACGAATAAGAAAACTACTGAAAACCAAAAGCTCAGCACCAGAAATCTCATTAAAGGGATAAACACAAGAACAGTTCCCCTGGATGATTCTAGATAGGAACAAGGGACTAATCAGATAAATGGACCAAATAACAAGAAAATTGATGACTATGCAAGAGGCTTTTCATCCGAAAAATGACAAGTATAGATTATATGTATCATAAAAGAAATGAGGAAGAGGAATCGCTACTATTGAGGAATGCGTAGACGCATCAATAAAAAGATTCCTGGAATAAAAAAAGGGCAAAGAAAAACTAATCACAGCAGCCAGTAACAACAGTGAAAAAATAAGACCAGACAGAAAAACAAACACAACTAGAAAATAGAAATAATTAGAAAAACAAATATACGGAGATTTCCAGTGACAAACTGACGAAATGGTACAAGAAAGCTTTGAGTTCAGAAAGGAAACCTTCAGAGAAAAACTGAATCTCTTCTAATTGCAGCACAAAACTCCCTAAGGACTAAGTGTATTAAAGCGAATATTGATGATATGCAACAAAATAACAAGTGTAAATTATGTAGAGAAAAAGATCAAAAGTTTAATGACATATAAGCGGGTGCAGCAAACTACCACAAAAGAAGTTCACGACCAGGCATGACTGTGTGGGAAAAGTGATCTACTGGGAATTGTGCAAGAAATTGAAATTTGACCATACTACCTATTGCTATATAAATAAACAAGAATCCATCCTAGAAAATGAGACGTATAAGATTGTAAGAGATTTTGAGATACGAACAGATCACTAAATCCAGCCCAGAAGACCACACTTAGTGTTAACAAAAAAAGAATTTGCCTTCTCACGAATTTTGCCATTCCGGCACATTACTGTGTGAAAATGAAAAAAAGAGAAGAGATAGACAAACACTTGGACTTTGCTAGAGAACTGAAAAAAACTGTGGAAACATGATGGCTAAGGTAATACCAAATGTTGTTGGTGCACTCGGATGTTTCTAGAGAAGGAATTGGAGGAAATGGGAATCAGTGGGAGTATTGGAACCATCGAGACTACAGCATTGAGAAGATCAGGTAGAATACTGAGAAGAGTCCTGGAGATCTGAGAATACTTGCTACCACTCAAACTCCAGTGAAAGACCATCTGCTAACGCTGGTGTGAAAAACTTGCAAGGAGTATGATAATAATCAACGTCCTTAAAAGATCACACTCCAAATTGTCGTCATTACTTACAAAGTAATCTTCTGCCCAACTCCAAAGAATATCAAATGCAAAAAAAAGTACGCTAATAGTGCATAAAATTTGCCCCCCCCCATATATATATATATGTAACAGAAAAAAATCAAGGGAAAAGATGCACCATATCTCCTCTAAATACAGATTAGACGATTTGATCCCTAATTACATACGTGCACCTTTTTTCATGATTCTTTATTCGAATTGAGTTTCTCGTATTTTAAAATACTCATTTGACAGCTTTGTACGATACGCATTACGTCTTTTGGAGGTGCCCGTGGTGTAATGATCATCGTTATAGGAAATGGACACGGTGATACGAGTTCAAATCCTGGACGAGACCGATTGCATTTCACATCGCACTAATACCCTTGGGAAAGGTATGAATCCAATTCTTCTCCCTCCAGCTATGGGTAAATAGTAGGACAGACTGATTTCTTCAGCCTTGGTGAGGCAACTAGTCTAGGAGAAGAAAAACTCTGAACTCAAACCTGTTAAACTCCGCTTAAAAATTGACTTTGTGTCATATCCTGCCCGAGCGGAGGGGTTGGGTAAATATGATTACGTCTTTTTTGAAAGATGATTTGTAATTATAAAACTTTTCTTTTCAAAACCCTTGTGCTTCTCTCGCATAAATTTGGTTCGATCTTTTGTCCATTTTTTCCAGTTGATTGGATGAGACACTTTTCTTGCAAGAAGCATTCAATTTTGTGTCTGAAATCACAGAGGAATTATTCCTCTTATTTAACATTTTATTGTTATGCTTTTGGATAATATTTCATACATTATCAATACAGCTGTATCTGATTTTTTTTTCTGTTTTTGTTTAATATTTGGTGCAGCTCACTTATTTATATTAACCCAACCTCTCCGCCACGAGCAGGATGTGACAATTGGTCAATTTTCAAGCGGGGTTTGAATTCAGGGTTTTCCATCTCCAAGCCTAGTTGTTTTAACAAAGCCATATAAACCGGTTTATCTTATTATTTACCCATTGCTAGAAGGAGAGAAGAGATGGATTCATATCTTTCCCAAGGGCAATAGCACGAAGTGAAGCACAAACATCTTCGTCCAGGACTTGAACTCGGGTCATCGATTACATTTCTTGCGACGAAATAGATTTATATGTACGTCAACTTCTCTCTCTCTCTCCCCCCCTCTCTCTCTCTCTGTGCGTGCGTGTGTGTGTGTGTGTGTCCGTATTTATCGATGTCTTTCTTCCTTAATTTTCCCCGAGGATTTAATTTATTGATCTATTAAAAGTTGTCACGTATCACTTTCTTTCTTTACCTGGCCCACCTGTATATAAACCTGTTTATCTACCTACATACTAATTAATTTATTTATTTAGTTCACCTACTCTACTTGCTATTTTTAACTACTCATCTATTTTCAGCAAAACTCCTGATTTTGTTGGTATTTCATTTATCTTTATTTATGGTGAAGAAAAGACTAACTAATTTTGGTTTTTAAATTGTTTCATTCAGCTACAACTGTTTTATGGCCTATTTTATTTTGTCTTGTAAAATATCATTTATAACAGGAGCTAAAAAATTCCCGGGCCAAACTATGGAGGAAATAACCGGTCGGAGTCGAGGAACTTTTTTCATATTTAAAGGACACAATTAAATTTATTGTCTACAAATAAGGATGAATTCAGTATTTGAAAAATAACTGTTTGCAACAAAATCTAAAGTTTAAATTGATTCATTCTAATGACATGTCAACAGCTCTCGGGTTATTCTATGCCTAGTGGTTAAGGAATCGTGTTCATTGTACATTCATATTTACATTTTTTGTGTTGATGTTTCAGTAGTATTTGAAAATTTCATACAACGTGTGGGAACACATGCAATACACTGTCCTCCTCAGCCACCAATCAGGGGTAATGCCACAATTTCTGTGGCTAAGGTGGTACTACCACCCTTGATTCCACCAGCAGCTTTTGCCACTGGACAGGGTATGAAGACAAACAGAGCGAAAGTTCTTCCTTGTAGGTTAAGTTCATAATGATATCGAATACGTTTGCTTTCATATATGTTATTAATTTCAGAAAAGATCTAATAGAATCCTAATAGATACTACCACTCCGTAATCACAGTGAAGAAGTTGACTACATTCTCCAGATCGCCTGAACTAGGGCCTCACCATCAGATTTACTTTAGTGTCATACTCAGGACGCCCCTTTTTATGGCGATCTTAGTATTCTCTGTAGGAGATACAGGTAGGGTATTCTAAACCCTACCGACTGGACAGAAAATCATATTTGAATGTTCAACAATTCCCTTAAAGATGTGAATCGTTGGACTACCTGAATAGGTTGGGTGGTTGATGTTGGAAGGCACACCAACCTTCGTAGGTTATTTAATATCAAATCGTTTATATATATATATATGTATATATATATATATATATAGAGTCATCCACGGACAGACTGTTTCGTTGTATCACAACTCATCAGTGTGGCTAGACACGCGAGATGCTTCAAGCTGGGATCGAAACCCGGTTAACTTTACGTCAACTTGATAATATACCTCACAGCAGTCTCAGCGAAAGCGAAGAAATTTTAACGCATATGTCTTAATTTTCCTTTTGTTTACAATTACGCTAACGGCTACCGTTGGTTGGTTGGGTCTTAGGTTTTATGGCATATCAAGCTTTATAGGTTAGTTAATGCCAAATCCATTTTTATACAAATAATCAGTTCTATTTCAAACAATTCAGTTTAGCATGAGTACACAGTTTGTCAAAAACATTTCAATTTCAAGCTATTCAGTTTAGTCAAACAGTTCTAATTCAAACAATTTAGTTCAGTATAAGTATAGTTTTTGTCCACACACAGTTAAACGTCAAAACAGTTCTATTTCAAACAATTCAGTTTTGTATAAGTACAGATTCAATGTCAAAAATAATTCAATTTCAAACAATCCAGTTTAGCATAAGTACTCACTTTAGTTCGATATAACCCATAGATAGGTCCCTATCAGGTGCTACCACTCTGGGCCTCAGTGGACCTGGGAGTGATAGCAATGAAGGGAGCTCTGCATTTCCCAAAGCTCCAGTATTACTGGAACCTCACCATCAGATTGTTTAGTGTCATATCCAGGACACTCGTTGGGGGTCGACCGTATCCCTCTGCAGTGATGCAGTCGGTGTATTCTACAGCCCCAGCCAACTGGGCAAAACAGCTACTGGAGATGTTCAATTCGTTTGAAGAGCTTTGCATTACGCGAGTGGCAACTGTTAATTCCTTCACTCGAGTGCTCAGCCCCCAGTTGGGAAGCATATATATATATATATATATATATATATATATATATATATATATATATATATATATATATATATATCTGTAGTGTCCAGAGACTATGAGTTTGGAATATTCATCTATAGAATATATGAGAAACTTCATATGATTCAATAGAAGTGCTTGATGTATGGCTATTAGTACATAGATCTATCAGGAATTATATACATATATACACTCAGATATGCTGCGAATACATCTGTATTTACATTTGCGTTACAGATATATTCGCTCTGTAAGTGAGTTTTTTCTACATATATATCCTGACATATTTATATACTAATAGTCATATATCGAGCATTTCTGTAGAATTATATGAAACTTCTCATATATTCTATATATGAATATTCAAAACTCAGTAACCGTAAGTTAAACTTTCTTCCATTTGTGTTATATATATATATATATATATATATATATATATTTGCATATATATATGTGTGTGTGTGTGTGTGTGTGTGAGCACGCACGTATAAGTGTGGGTGTGATTTGCAAGCGGATAGTGAGTAGGTAAGTTAATTTTTTAAATGAGTCGTTAGTGCTCATTTCTTAGCACACAGTTAAAAGGTTTCAAGTATTCCTATCGAATACAAATAATTCTATTTAATATCAATCATTTGTTAACTCTCAGTTAAATGATTACTCGTATTCCTAAAACTGATAATTCTATTTATCAAGTACTCCTATGCAGTATAAATAATCTGCACACAGCTGTATGGTTTCAAATCACTAATAATAATCGTTAGTAAATGTCAGACTGTCTTCGTGGTGTCAGGGTTAATATGATGAACTGCGAAATCGTAGTAAGTGAGTTCGATCTCTAGTCGAGATATAACGTTCACTTTCAGACAAATACCCTTATCCTCCCAGCTATGGGTTAAATAGTACAACTACTGTTCTTCTTGATGAATTGTTTGAAATAGAAATGTTTTTGACAATTAAACTGTGTACTTATGCTAAACTGAATTGTTTGAAATAGAACTGACAATTTGTATAAAAATGGATTTGACGTAAAATAAACTAGAAAGGTTGATATGCCATAAAACCCAAACAACCAACCAAATCTTCTAGAAGGATGGATTTGGCATTAAATAACCAAAGAAGGTTGGTATGCGAATAAACAAAGAAACCAAACCTTAGCAAATGTTTGAACAGTTCAATTCTATTCATTGATGAGACCCTAACAGGTTCTACGAATCCGGGAAAGAGTGGACCTGAGTAATGGCAATGAGAGGATACTCAACATTTCCCAAAGCACCAGGACTGGAGCTTCACTATCAGATGCCATTTAGAGACATTCACTCGAGACGGGGGTCTTTCCTCTTTGCAGTCAGCGTATTCTTCAGCCCTAACCCTCAGAGCAGACCAATACAGATGATTTGTCTTTTGTGGTGAAGGTTTGTGGCCCAGTTGGATGGAGCTGCAGAACACACCGACTGCATCTCTGCAAAGGGCTAAGACTCCCCCCTCCCAATGAGTGTCCTGATTATGACAGTAAAAATCTGATGGTGAGAATCCAGTAATGCTGGAGCTTTGGGGAATCTGGAGTACTCATTAACTGCCATCGCTCCAACAGTTCACTCTGGGCCGGAGTGTTAGCACCTGATAGGCTCCCATCTATGGGTGAAATAGAACTGTTTGACATTAAACTATGTACTTACGATAAACTGAATTTTTTGAAATCGAACAGATTTTCCATTTAACTGTGGATAAACAAATAAATAATGTTTAATTGAATTGTTAGTGGTACATTGCAATGCTGGAAAAGATTAAACTATGTGCAAACAAATGATTAATAGTAAATAGAATTGTTCGTATTAACAATAGGTATGAATCTATTTTAACACTTTGTCGACATTAAAAGACCCATTGAAGTTGATATACCGTAAAACAAAATAAACAAACATTAAGCTGTGTGCCAACAAATGATTAATCGTCGATAGAATTATTAGTATTAGATAGAAATAGGGGAAACCATTTAACTGTGTGCAAAAAAAAATGTGAACAAAATGTGTTTAGAAATCATACATTTAATATATATATCAAATATATATTTGTATAAAAAGGATCTGGAATTAAATAACCTTCAGCAGTTGATATGCCATAAAATCAAACCAACCAAACATTTTGGATGAACTGATTACAGAAGGACGGTGCATCCATGTGGCATAGATTCCTTTGGTTTTGAATTCAGATCTTTTCCTTTTTCAAAAAAAGTTGATTGACTAAAGAACTCAGTGTTTCATACAATCTACCAATAGTTAGGGAGTGTAGAAAAAAGGGTCCATTCCTTTCCCAAGGAAACATTAGCGTAAGTGAGATGTAAAACAAGCAATAGGATGTTTTATCACAACTAAAAATAGAATTCCCTTTTCTAGAAAAAGACACAAGTGTGTCATCATTTCATGTAATAACTTTTCCTAATTTTGCTACCAAAATCTAGTGGGTCTGGGACCAGCTATCCCTTGCCTAAAGAATAGAAGTCTGGAACTAAGAGAGAACAGACATATTGTATTTTATTGCTTCTCTAATTTCACGAACAATAATAAAGTTTAAAGTTGAAGACTGGCACGTAAGTAATGACAAAAAGAAATAACTAAAAACATCTATGTGTATTCTACTTATACCCAATTAATAAACACAGGAAATTATATTTGTAAATTAATGATTATAACAAAAAATATAAGAATGCATAAAAGACATCTGTTCAACTCAACCTCCTGTTATTTGTTTGATGTTTGTGCATTTTATAATTCATTTCAGCATTCACTACACATCAAAGTTACCCAGAAGCCTTCTCTTCAACAATATTAAATTAAATTTTGTTAAACACCTTATTTTACTTCCACACTTTACCCTCATAACAGACTTAAAATCAAATATGAACAGTTACTTAGTAATACATTTTGATTTCTATCAAACAATATCTTTCAGTAGCTAATAAATGACTAAACAAATAAATTAATGACATAATAAATGAATTGATAAATGCCAAAATAAATGAATTAATGACTGAATAAATGAATAAATGACTAAATAAATAAATGCCAAACTAAATGAATTAATTACTGACTTGATAAATAAGTGACTAAATAAAGAAATGACAATAAATCAATTAATTACTGACCTGATAAATAAATGACATGATAAATAAATCAATAAATACGATAGAAAATTTTGATTCAGTTTTCCTCTTCATATTTAGGTAAATTGGAAATTTCTTCCCTTTCTCATATTAGAATAAAAAATAGATACACTCCTGTGTATTGAGAGTAAATGAAATCTTTTCCACATCCTGCTCGAGCAAAGGTTTTAGTATATATATATATATATATATATAATTAGCAACACCTCTAAACCTATAAAACTGCGCTTAGATATTGACTTTATGACACATCCGGCTCGTGTGGGAGGGTTGGTTAAAA
Source organism: Sepioteuthis lessoniana (assembly GCA_963585895.1). Taxonomy (NCBI): domain Eukaryota; kingdom Metazoa; phylum Mollusca; class Cephalopoda; order Myopsida; family Loliginidae; genus Sepioteuthis; species Sepioteuthis lessoniana. The sequence continues at coordinate 47,935,471 of OY757922.1, read as the reverse complement.
TATTAGGATATTTATCTAAATTTGTATATATATATATGTGTGTGTGTGTGTGTGTGTGTGTGTGTGTATTTAACAACCCCTTCACACGAGCCAGACGTGTCACATAGTTCATATTTTAGCAGAGTTTTACAGGTTTGGATTCAGAGTTTTTCTTCACCTAGACTGGTTGTTATTCCAAGTTTAAAGAGCCCAATCTGCCCTATTATTTTCTACGACGATAACCATTACACAGTGAGTGCCTTCACGTTTTTGTTTCATCTAATTTTAGAGAATACCGCTTAGAAACATCGAGCCCATGTTTCCCATCATGATCATGATCATGTTGCGCTGCCAACATAGATCACCCTGACCCTCTCTCACTACCCATCTCTATCGTCCATCGCTCGAAGGAGGTCTTCAAGGCTATTACATGTATCAGCACAGAGCTGTTGTATATAGGGTTTAGCTGGTCGTCCTGCCTTTGCTCGCCCATGTGAAGGGGTCCACTGGAGTACGTCGCTTATGAGTTTGTCCTTACTTCTCCAGCAGTGTCCCGCATGTCAAGCTTTTCTCCATACGTTTAGTTAGCGTCCATGTAGTGTATCCATATAGAAGTATCGACAGGACCACTGCTTTTTCCATAGTACCAGGTAATCTAATACCGAATTTTATACATTTAAACAGTTCTATTTCAAACAATTCAGTTTAGCATAAAAAACAGTTTTTTTGTTTACACACAGTTAAATGTCAAAACAGTTCTATTTTAAACTATTCAGTTTCCCTTTCAAACAATTCAGTTTTGCATAAGTACACATTTTAGATCTATTTGACCCATAGATAGGACTGTATTAAGTGCTATCACTCCAGACCAGAGTTAACTAGGGAGTGATGGCAATGAAGGGGTACTCTGCATTCCCCAAAACTCCAGCACTACTAGAGCCAGACCATGAGATTGTTTAGTGTTATATCCACGACACTCGTTTCTGGTGTATTCTTCAGCTCCAGCCGTCTTGGCCATGATAATTTGTAAATATCTTTTTAATTTAAAATGGAAATATATAAATATCTTTTTTAATGTTTAAATATCTTTTTTAATCTTTCGTAGAAAAAAATAGATATAGCTTGCTAAGTTTAAATTCTAAACGAAGCGGTTTCCGTTTCCCTTCGTGTTAATGCCCATGGAAAAAGTTATGACTCAATCTCTTTCCGGCTCTTTTACATTTGTATCTAACATGCCCCCAAATAATTTTGTTGCTTTTAAAGAGTACCTCAAGCAATAGAACTTTCAGAACGACACACCCCTGTTCTTCTTTTTTCTCATTCATCCGACATGGCGAGTATTGAAGGTTTGAAAAAGAAAAGGGGTGAAAGAAAGAAAGAAAGAAAGAAAGAAAATAGTTTTCCACTACATCACAAGTAAATGACTGTATGTTATCAATGGAGCTGTTGACAACTGTTGTCTTCAAGATAAATCAATTTGAAAGGGAAAGTAATGAATTTACGCCAACAAGTTGACCGAATTTCGTTTCTAAGAAAGAAAAATCTTTCTGGATTAAGACATGTTTGCTTTTGTGTATGTCTAATAACGAAACAAATAGCAATCCATTCTCAAGATCCAGGATCAGCCTAAGTTACAGTTATCACGTGTAATCACCCAGGCTGCCAATTCTGGCAATAATCTGTCATGTGTATGAGGCAGTAGAACTTTCGAAATACAAATTTACAAAATAAAGAAAACGAATTAAAGGGAATAAAAATGTTAAAGACAGACGCCGACTGTCTTCGAAAAAATGGTTTTAGTGAGCCGAGTTCAAATTCTAGACAAAGTGGTTTGCATTTTTTAATGCACTGATGGCCCCAGAAAAGGTATGAATCAGTCTCTACTCGCTCTCCTTCAGCTTTTGATAACTGACTGTTCTCTTTAGTCTTAGAAAAGTTTTCAAAAACATTGTCGCTGTATTTATATTTCTCCACCCCACTCCACTATGAGCAAGATGTGTCATAAGTCAATTTTGAAGCAGAATTCAGTTACTTTGAATTCAGGTTTTTCCTTCTCCTAGATTGGTTTTCTTACCAAGGCTAAAGAGCCCAATATGCCGTACTACTCATAGCTGGTATCAGAAAAGAAGGATTCATGCTTTTCCAAAAAGCGTTGACACGAATAGAGATGCAAACAGCTTCGTCCAGTATTTGAACTCAGATTGCCAATTCTATAAACTAAGTGATTAATATTACTGCATGGCCAAAACGTCCGGGTTGAATTTATCGGTGACCAGAACGTCTTAGAACCGAAAGTACTAGTTCCTATCAAATCACCAAAGTTGTTGTTTACTAAGCTTTGTTTAAATATCGCACACTAGCCTCAGGTTACCGGCTATTGTTTAAGTGGTCACCCACCTAAGTATTGAACAAATATTGCATAGATTTGGCACAAGGTTGCAAGAATGGAACGTCAAGAGAGGATCGAACTCCCAATTCAGTAGCAATTGATCAGCGAGACTAGCTTCTTAACCACTGCACCTCAATGGTAGGCCTAGTCACCGAAGTTAACCAGTAAGGAACCTTAATTGACTGAATTTCTGAGATGAAGCGTGATGATTTTGTTCATTCCTGGTTTTCGTACTGTGGTCTTCATCTTTATCCAGTTGGACAAATATCACCCAGCAGGATACATTGCGTAACGGTTATAGGCTTTGGTTCCCTAAGCTTCTTTGTGACAATCATCTGAAGGTTGCCGGTTCAATCCTGACTGCAGGCGAATAACAATACATGAATACTTAACACTTGTACATTGAGAAAATCTCAATAAAGATGAAGACATTCCGAATACCCTGAATGATAAAAAAAAGTAATGAACCTGTTCCTTATTTAAATAGGTAACCCTATTGATACTGAAGATATAGAAATATGTGCCTGACAAAGGTACATATTAAATAACATATTGAAATTATTTGAAACCACTAAAAAAGCGGTATTTGTTATTTGGGCCTCTCCAGAAATTTAGGATCTCAATTTCACAATTACTTAGTTCACCCTGGTCGCTATACAAGAAAAAGAAAATCACTTCTTTACTCAAGAATTTTTCCTCTAAGTCAGGGGTGGGTAAACTGCGACCCGCGGGCCACATGCAGCTCGCTGCAAGGTTTTTTTGCGGCCCGCAAGAGCCTCTAGAAAAAATAACGAATAAACACTTGCACTTGAATCGAGACTATATTCTTTTGATTTTAAAAGATGCAGCGCTTTGATAATTCATAACGCAGTGATGCGCCCCTCTCACCAAAAAGGTTTGCCCACGCCTACATTAAGTGAAGGAAATTGCGTATCAAGATATAAGATCAGAACAATTAAGCTTTCTCACTCGTTGCTCCGTGTTTTTGACATCGACCAATTTTTGGCTTGGATATCAACACTTTTTTCAAATTTTAACAATTAAAATTTTTCCATATATACATTTTTAAAGATATAAATACATTTTTTTAAATTTCAAATTAAAAAGTAAACTAAGTAAAGTAAAGTTGTCTCCCTTTAGTCGAGGGGGACCTGAAGGCTTCTTTTTCAATAGCTACTACACCGAGGTATAGGGGAGGGTGTTACTCCTTTCCCTGGATTGCTCCACTTTACACTTGATACATACCTTATAATGCTGAGTGTTATATACATATTTTTAATGCATGCACACACACGCATACACACAAGCACGCACTCACACATATATATGCATACATTTTAATGTATCGTCGTAGAAAATGGACACAGAGCGGCGAGTTCAATTGTAAATGAAGCGGGTTGTGTTTCGCTTCGCGCTAATGCCCGTGAGGAAAGTTATATATATGCGTGTGTGTGTCTATTTGTGTGTCTGTGTGCATGGGAAGAAGTGTACATACATATATACAAAAAAATGTATCATATATATAATATGCATATAGTATATATATTAATATATATACTATATTAATATAATGTATTGTATATACATTTATATACGCGTATATAGGATGTTATATATCTAAAATATATATCATATGTATATGATATTTCTATACATATATATATATATATATATATATATATATATATATATATATATATATATAAACTCCCCTACCACCGTGGGGTTGAGTTCTCTGGCGAAGAAGTAATCGTGTTGCCATTAGCGTCTATTGCAAGCCTCTTCGTAGATGAATTGAGGTCTCGGCAACGATTGAACGGATGTATGTAAACAATAGTAATTGTGATTCATAACCGTTTAAAATTTACTTCGCAGCTAATATATCCTCCTGGCTGAATGGTTAGAAGCTTTGGCTTGGCATTTGAGTCAACTGGGTTTCGATCCCAGCTACGAGAAGATAATCTAGCCACACTGATGGGTTCCGATAGAACGAAACAGATCTGTCTGTGGATGACTATATATATATATATATATATATAGATATAGATATTTCTGCATGTATATACACACTACTCCATATATATATATATATATATATAATATGAATGTTCAAGTGGAAAATGTAAACGCCAAAAATGTAAGATGTCTTAAAGAATGAAACAATAAGAAAGACATAATCATTTATAACCTTATGGCGACTTTAGTTTCATGACGAGAGAAATTTTTGCCCCTGTCTGAAGATTGCTTTCGGCATGAAACTCGAGTAATTATACTACTGTAATTACTTATATTTTTTCTCTCTCTCTCTATGTATATATATATATACGAGGTGCATACGATAAGTTTCCAGACTTTTTTCGTATGGGCACTTTTATTGAGAGTACACGCATGAAACTCTAGTCCCCTTCAAAGTAAACTCCTCCGGCTGCAATGCACTTTTTGTACCGTTCCAACAACTTCTGGAAGGCCCCATGGAAGTCCTCTTGTGTGAGCATGTCAATGGTCTTCGTCACAGCCTCTTTCATCTCCTCAATTGTCTCATAATGACAGCCTCTGAGCTTAGGTAATATCCAAAAGTCACAGGGAGCAAGGTCTGGACTATAGGGAGGCTGAGGAACTGTCTTGATGCCCATCTTGGTCAAATAGTCTGTGACAAAGATGGAGTTGTGGACTGGTGTATTGTCCTGGTGGAAATGCCACGGACCCGATTTGAAGAGTGCTGGCCTCTTCCGATGGAATCCCTCGCTGAATTCCCTTAAAACTGTCTGTCCAGTGGGAACCCAGTGCATGTAGATCATGACAGTGCTGTGAAAAAAAGGGATCATCAAAAGTTCGTGGGTGGATTTGCTCTGTCTGGCCTTCTTGGGTCTGGGAGAGCCAGTATGCTTCCACTGGGAACTCTGTCTCTTGGTCTCTGCGTCATAGCAGTAGATCCAGCTTTCATCGCAGGTCACCAGAGCATCAAGAACTGCGGGATCTGAATTGATCAGCTCGATCATCTCCCTGCTGTCATGACAACGTCGTTTTTTTCTGATCTTCTCTGAGCACCCTTGGGACAAACTTCGTGCAAATCTTCTGCATCTTCAGTTTCTCGCGAATAATTGTGTGTACAGTTCCCACACTGTTACCAAACTGTGCACTTATTGTCTCTATAGACACGTGGCAGTCCTTATCCATAAAATTCTTTATTTGGCCAATCACCTCTGGTGTTCTGACTTCCTTACTCCTCCCACACCTCTCATCATCCTTCACAGACTCCCTGCCTTCCTTGAATCTCTTATGTCACTCAGAAACTGATGCTCGATTCATACAAGATGGTCGAAAAGCTGTCTGAAGCATTCTATACGTTTCTGTGGCATTTTCTCTAAGTTTAAAACAGAATTTTATTGCATAATGTTCTTCTAAAGTGTCCTCACGTCCAGATTGCATTTTTGAAATTGACCAGCTGTAACAATCAGGCTTTAGTAGGGTGTATTCCAATTCCTGCTAGCTGCTCATTTGAAGCTGAAATCCTAAAAATTGTTCAGTCATCTCATAAGATGTATAGCAATAACATAGTGAATTTTCAAGAGTCTACGACAATTTTAAATGCCTATACGAAAAAAGTCTGGAAACTTATCGTATGCACCTCGTATATATATATATATATATATAGGATGGCTGTAGAAGGTTTGAGGCAATGTGACTCGAGCACTTCATCCTGAGGCGGGTTGTACGGAAGTGGCATAGGTGGAACATCCTGGATAGATTTCCTACATTCAGATCTGAATATATATATAGTGTGTGTGGCAGGGCTTGCCTGTCACAGGCAGGTCTCTCGAGTCATATACCGTCCCATGATGACAGACAACCAAGTGAAAAACATGTGTGTACACGAATGAAAGCCGGGAATCTCAAGTGTCTTTTGAGCAATAGGACGTGCTAAAGCAAAGCTGGACTTCTGAACCACTTGCGTGCTCATAACCGAACCCTGGAGAAATGACCTTAAAGAAATGACCCTAAAGAAGTGACAATCACCGCATATATATCGAACAAATATTTTCACCTGAAATAGGTGGTGTGGTTTTAATAAAACTTCTGTTTACCCTCAAAAGTATAGTTTCATAGGCAGATATGAACAAACTGAAATAGATAAATATGGACAGAGATAGGTAAGAATCCAATGGACAAGAACACCCCACAAAACAGCAGCTTTACGGCCACCTACCACCCATCTCACGAACAATCCAAGTTAGACGATCAAGATATGCAGTGCACGACAGGAGAAGTAAGGACTAACTCATCAGGAATGTTGTCTATTGAATTCCTACACACTGACAACACTGTGAAGACCCTGGTTGCTGCCGGGAGAACTTATCAGGAGCAATGAATGATAGAGATGGATGATTAGTGAGTGATGTAACGAACTCCATGCTGTCGGCGCGACTTTACGATGATGTTTATATATATATATATATATGTGTGTGTGTGTGTGTGTGTGTGTGTGTGTAAATGTTTGTTGTAGGTCCAAAGAAAGAATAACAATATATTTTAAAATAGGTCCATGAAGAGATTCGTATTTTTTTAATTAATTTATTTTGTTCTTACATATATATGTGCATGTTTCCACCTTGTTGCTTTTGTCAGAGAACATATATGGCGCAAGGCCTTTTTAATGGGGTACTCAATGAGACTTGAACTCACTCTTGTTTGCAGTTCGAATGTTTTTCAGTTCGTTATGGGTTTTATATAGTGGTCATCCTCTCATTTTCTTAGAGTGTGTTTACCTTACTCAGCTTTACCCCTCTTTGATATGCGATATGAACTCCAACGCGTGTACACACATACACACAATGACAAAAACATATCGAATATCAAAGAGAGGTAAAGCAGGCTAAGGTAAATACACTCAAAGAAAAAGAGAGGATGACCTCTACATAAAACCCATAACCAAAGGAAAAACATTCAAAATGCGAACAAGAGTGAGTTCAAGTCTTATTGAGTACCCCATTAACAAGGCCTTGTGCCATATATGTTCTCTGACGAAAAGAACAAGGTAGAAACATACACATATATAACACATATGTAAGAACAAAATAAATTAATTAAAAAAATACAAATCTCTTCATGGACCTACCTATTTTAAAATATATATACGTATATATGGCACGTTCGTATCTTAGATTAACTTTGGCATGCTTTCTAAATATCTATCTCGGTCGGTTCATTTATATATATATATATATATATATATATATATATATATATACTCCTCTCCCAGGAGTTGAGCATTCTGGCGAATGAATCAACCGCTGCCACTCATGTAATGCAAAGCTCTTCTAATGAATTGAGCAATCTGGTATCTGGTAAGGCAAAATGTAAAAAAAACGAAAGTTAATACATAATACCTCATAATTTCCGAGCTGACGTATGTCGCCTGAGGCTGAGCGGTATAATACTGTCTAAAGTTAGGCGGGTTTCATCCCAGTTTGAAGCGTCCTGCGTGTCTAGCCACTATGAGGAGTTGCGATACAACAAAACAGTCTGTCAGTAGATGACACTATATGCATACCTACCAACCTATCTGCCTCCTTTCTTTTCATATCTATCTATCTATCTATCTATCTCAGTGTGTTTATATCTCACAATCTGTCTACCCAACCTCTCTTCCCCTTCTTTCTCTACAAATCTATCTTTCACATTATTCAGCGATCTGTCTGGATATAAAAAGTAGAGACAGATAAGAAATAAATGTGGATTAGAATAAAGTAAATGTTGGAAGATACACCCACTCACGCATGCATGCACACAAACACGTGTGTGCACGCACATATATGCTCTCTCTGTCTCTGTCTATCTGCCTCTCTTTCGCTCTCAATCTGTCGATAGATAAATAGATAAATATATGCACGTGTGTGTGAGTGTGCAAAACATTCTGCCCTTGCTGTATTCTAATCTAAGTTTATTTCGTAAATACCTCGATTTGCTCATATCTATCAATCTATCTATCTTGTAAGATGCCCGCAATAGTTATAGCACAACTAGACAGTCTATTTCAAGTGAAAATGACATTCCCATTGTTGTTTAGCAAAGACTGAATTAGATATTTTAATGTATCTATTAAACTAGAATATATTTTAAGGTTTGACAGTGCTCTGGAATTATCTATTTGTTCTTCATACGTACATACTTATTACATCCGAATATAGACAAGTATGTAGTCGAATAACATTAAAAAAATCCACAACCATATTTAAACCATTCACGGTAAGTATTGCAGATTTTATAGGAATATAAACGAACAAAAGATAACGAAAGTATATGGTTTGAGTTGTGATATGCTTCCATATGGGAAGATAAATCGATATATATATATATATATATATATATATATATATATTGTCATCAACAGACAGACTATTTCGTTGTATCACAACTCATCCGTGTGGCAAGACACGCGAGATGCTTCCAACAGGAATCAAAAACCGCCTGACTTTACGCCTGTCAGATATCTTACAGTACAAACATCAACAAACCCAGCCTAAGCGAAAGGATTTTAACGCATATGTATCATTTTTCTTTTACTTACATATGCGCTTAACGGCTACCGAGTCCTCAATTCATTAGAATACCTTTGCATTATGCCAGTGGCAACGACCTTTGCCAGGGTGCTCAACCCCCAGTGGAGGGAAGCATATATATAAACCTTGAAAAATAGCATTCAAAATCCTGGATTTGATCACTGAATACTGAGATTAGGTGATGGACGGTAGGTAATACATGAATTAACCCAGCCACTGAGTACACCATATATATATATATATATATATATATATACGAAGGTCGGCTAAAATGTTAATGGCTGACCAAGAATGTGATCAGATGAAGTTTATTTTTCAACATAGTCTCCTTTTGTGATCCAGATATTTCTTCCGTGAGTGTTGCAGAACTTGGATCCCGTGATCAAAAAAGTCATCAACCGCAGATATGACATCATCATTTTCAGCCTATAAAGTTTTCTGCCGACATTCGTATTTAAATATAGGTTGGCCGACGGAAGGCTCCTTTTTCAATAGCCACCACACCGAAATATAGGGAAGGGAGCTTGCTACACTTTCCCTTGATCTGTACCTTATAATGCTGAGTGTTAAGCGAGGAATCAAGTACCATTTTTTGAGTCTTTGGTAAGAATCGACCTGTTGATCGAAGTGTCCAGTCTCGCGGAACATTGATGCACACTTAAACCATTTTGCCGATGGGCCGATATATATATATATATATATGTACATATATATAGAGAGAGAGATTTAAAAAGTATTCTATAGTAAATCGCCTACGATTCACATGTATGTATGTATGTAACACACACACACACACACACATAAATATATATATATATATATATATATAACACAACCACCGAAGATGACCAGCGAAAACGTTGAAAGCGATTGGGCTAGTTTAGGATACTTTCTTCACCATCTTGACTCAGACATTAGAAAAATAATAAGACCCAAACTTGTTCATTTAATGATTTTGAAAAAGAAACAGTTCGCGGTATTCAACCAAACATGCTTTGATAACTTGCTTCCTAAGTATAATATATATATATATATATATATATATATATATATATATATATATATATATATATATATCTTTTAATAAGAATTAAACAATAGTTATAGACTAAGAAAACTACATAAATACTTAATCTATTTCCCATGAAAATAATCATCCTGTTTAGCAAAGACTGAATTAGAACTTTTAAATAACAGACTGCATCTATTGACCGGAATAGATTTGAATGATTTCACAATGCAGTTGTCTATTTCTTCAAACCGAAATACTGATATATATATATATATATATATATATATATATATATATATATATATATATATATATATATATATATATATATATATATATATATATATATATATATATAAACAGATAAGGAGACAAAACATATATTGCAAATTTTGTTCTCTCGATTTATTTAGCATCTGAAGAAAATTTTGAAATATTATTCCATTTTAAGCATATACAGATATCTTGATGTCTGGATTATTTGAGTTACTGATTGTTTGGGATGTAGATGTTCTCGACGAATATCAAATTTTGGCATTTCACAATTTTTCTTGTTTAACATCTTAAACGAACTTCAAACCGAATATTAATTGCGAACGTAAACACTTCACTTAAATCAATCAGTCTCTCTATCTATCTATCTATCTATCTATCTATCTCATTCTGTTTATATATTCATTTTATTTAATTCTTTTCATAACTGTCCGAACTCTAGTTGCTTTATAACGTTCACTTTCCGACTTATATCTTTTTGGAAAGGTGCAAACCCCCTTCTCCCCCCGCAGTTATAGGTTAAATAGTACCACTAAAGTTTTTTCTGCAATGACGGCATTGGCGTTAAATAACCCGCAAAGGTTGATATGCCGTTAAACAAAGAAACAAAACAAAACAAAACCCTTTCCTATCTATCTATCTCCTATAAATAAGTACACCGCTATGAATTTTTATAAAAATCTAAGTTTTTCTAAAAAAAATATACTAGCATCTTATTATTTCACGAGAAACGTTATGCTATTAAAACATATTATCATGTATTATTAACACACTACTTTCAAAATAACTTCGTATAAATGTATCCGAATGTAATTATTTTTGAGCTGTTACATATTTGGGTAGAACCTTAAATGTGCCTACTGCTTCTTCTGCAGAAGGGTAAGATTCCCTCCCTCCCTCCCAAAAAGGGGGGTGTCCTGGGTGTGAAAGTAAACTGCAACTGGTGGTGAGGCTTCAGTTCTGGAGTTCTGGGGAGGGGGGAGTACCTTTCTTCACAGAGTTGGCATTCTCTTAGACTGGTTACCTGACCCAGGCTAAAGAAGCCACTTTGCTTAATTCTTCTTTCCATAGTTGGGGCCTGAGAAGATGGATTCATACCTTTTCCAAAGACATGAACGCGAAGGGAAAGAAACATCTTCGTTGAAATCATGAGTGATGTAACGCGTCATCAAGTACCCAACCTGGTAACTGGGTTTGACTCCGAGGTTAAACACCAGTGGCATTAAGAAATCAAACGGCTTGAGGCTGCGTGTGAATTGAATAAAATAGAAAAACTACGGAAAATAACGGATGTGTGTTGATTGGTTGCTTGAAGGAAGTCACATGATGAGAAAGAGGAAAAGAGAAAAAGTCTGAGTTTTTTTTATTCAAAATCTTTTTATTTATTTATTTATTTGCGAATCACAGAAAAGACGGATGTGTTTTGATGGTCTTCATGTTTAGAAGCCCCTTCTGAGTGGCTTCAACAAAAAGGAAGAGGATACCGAATCCTCCACCCATGGATTTATAAATGACGGTTGAAAACCTACTGAAAGGGTTGGCCAGATCAAATTAAAACCTTAAGCAACAAATTGTAGGAACCAAACTAAATACTTGTTTGTCAACTTCTTTTTTAATTAAGGAATAAGGATTAATTACTTTTGAAAGCGGAAACAAGGATCAGCAAGAGAACAAAAGGTTTCATGTTCTTGTGCTTGGGTTTTCAAAAATTTCAATATAGATAACTGTAAAAATTTTAGATACAAATTTAAGAAATTCATGTGGATGTGAACTATTTTATGACCCATGATATTTATTGCTAAGATATATTTCAACGAATTTAAGAAGCTTTTCAAAATCTGTTTATCGTCTAACTAAAAAAGCGAATGGTATTCAGATTCAACGAAGGATTTATATTCTTACAAATCAAGAGTCCTTCAACAGAGGTTTAACCAATATCAAAACAAAATTAATGGAAACAATCCTCTTGAATTCACTCACAAAAAAGAATTATTGTCAGCGAAGATTTTTATCTTGGATGCATATCCAGTCAAATTAATTTTAAGATTCTGCTAAAAGACCATTTTCAAGGTCTCTTTAATTTCTTTAGTTAAAATAAAAAAGAACATGAAAAAAAGATTCCATTTTTTTTTGGCTCCCAGAATGTGACCAAATTTTTTAAGCAAAACAAATTTGCGAAACTGCTGCTTCCTTACCGTTTTCTGAAATGGCTCACTCAGCAGAATTCCTTTGAATGTATTGTACTAAAAATAGCAATTAACTTTATTATTTTTTCTTCCTTTTGGCTACCATTTTCAAATCTATCCAAGCCAAATAATCTTGAATGAGTAGGCCATTGTCATTGTTGACTTCTCCATCAAAATGTAAGGGCAATTTTATTATTTTGGGATTTTAAAGAACTGATTTGTTGTGACGGACGTTCTGCAATTTTGATTGCTGCTAAATTGCAGCGACCATTTTTTTCAGTCCTGCGATGTGGATTCAGAACATTACCAATTCATAGGATTGTTCCTCATAGTTCAGAAATATTCTCTGATATTGAGAACCAACACTTATTCTATTTTGGCAAATTGAATCCGATTTGCTTTTCCAAGACTTCGGAAAATTCATCTTCAATACCTAAACATCTCACAAGCAATTGCATGTGATTTTGGTTTTCATTGGATGCAGTTTATCTGTTACTAAGTGACCCATGAATACGTTGGATTCCTATTGCAACAGTGGTCCATTATGATATTGGTGCATCTGTTTAGAAAGAAATGAAGGATTTCGATTAGCATTCAGTTATCTTCACCAATAAAAGAATTTGGGTGATTAAAAAAAAGATATTCTGCATGAATGCATACCCAACAAAATTGCTATAATATCTAAAAAATGTCCTTGCATCAACATTGCCATCCAGACAGTGAACAAAAACAAGTAAATTACTCATAATTTTTAACTTTTCAATATAGACTAATACATATTTCTCATCAAGTACTTTTTTGTATACAATGAAAAAATGCAATATTTTGAATTAAAAGAATCTTATTTTCATCAGTTTTGGGTAGAGTTTCTAAACTTTTGAAAGATATTCCCTGATTCCAAATTTTGCCATTATGGTTCTGAAACTGTAACTTTTTTTTAAAGACACAAGTTTTCACCTTAATGGACAAAACCAGCCGTGTTAGCAGTCGACCGATTTGCATCTTTAAACTGAACTATTGGATTCTCATATCAGTGGTTGTAATAGAATCTCATTTATGGGTCAAATAAATCTATTTGAGATAATGACTTTCAACTACAGGATAGATATGCATTATACAGATTAAGATAGATTGATAGATAGATAGATCTTAAACTACAATGCTTAAAATGATTGTGAACTTTATAAATAGTGGTTCTTAAAACATTATTTTTGAAGCTAATTGTGAAGTGTTTACTTGTTTAAAATGATTGTGAAAATAGATTTTTGGACCGCATATAATAGACATGCCATAAAACCAATTAACTTTAGAAAAAAATCACATGTATGGGGCACCCAGTGAGGATCAAAATCACTGGATTGTAGTAATGGTTTGCTGGACTAGCAATTATCCATTATTCCATTATAACATACTTCTTACATGGTTTTTACCGATCAAAGATTAGTCTGGCAAAAGGCCAAAAACTATAGAGAATCCAGTAAGGACCAACTTCACTACACTGTGGTAATGATCGATTAGATTAGTTCATTGATTTGATACATAACTAATTGACCAAATTCACGAGTAGTTTTCCAATCTGAAATTTTTCTTCTAATATTGGACATATTAAAATTAATTATTTCTGCATCACATTTATTTTAATTGGGCACATGCGTTGATTTGCCAATAATGCTGTTGGCTCAACATGATATTTGCCAGAATAATTTTGAAGGTTCCTGCATTTTTTTTTGTTGGTTTTCTTTTATTGCTTTTGCTTTTTTTTTTTTTAATCAATTTTTGCATTGAACAACAATTACATACATTTTTCGCGTGGTTTTATTTTATCCTTTTTCAAAATTTGTTTTTGCTTTGTTTTTATTTTTTGTTTTTTGTTTTTTCTCTCTGTGGAGTGGGAGAGGGGAAATATCTTCATTATCTTCCTGGTATTATTATCTTTCTCCTACATGCACCAATTTTTTCAAAGGATCTCTTGAAATTGGGTTCCAGATGCCGATTGTCCTCAAGGAAAGACCTCCCTATCACCGACTCCCAATTAGAGAACAGTGTTTACAAGTGTTACGTTTGTCAATTTAGAGAGACTGTTGAAACTTTTCCAATTAATAATTTATATGGAAGCCCAAAACGTCTTTCTGTTCCATCTGCAGAAGTTGGGGACAGTAACGGAGAACAAAATGAAAAAAAAAAAAATGAACAAACAAACAAACAAAAAAACAAACAACCAAACAAACAAAAAAGGGACAAGTCCCAAGAGTTTAATGCAAAAAGAATTAATGAATCTTTGAAAGAAAAAATTTTTTTGAAGACGTATTGCAGTGGGAGATCAATATGTTGTTTGGAATATATGTAGGTATTCATTTTCTGATGTTTTACAGGCCAGTATATTAATCTGGATATATATATATATATGTTAAGGCAAAAGAGAAAATATTACAAGAAAAAGTGCTCCACGTTACTACAGTAGAGAATGTATACGACCCAGAAAAATTATGAACTCTAGAAGTCCGAAATTTCAAATTTCAATTATCAGACGGAAAAGTGCGAAAAGAGGTCAATCAATTGTAATTATATATTGGTGTGAAGTCACGTGTTAACATAGTAGTACACGTGATACTAACAGGTGGAAACATGTAAATGGAGGAGAATAAATATAGATCTTGTCAGGTTGTAAATGAGATCTACTAGTTCGTGAAATTTACTGTTTACTCGTAGATATCAAATCGCATTTTTTGTTGATCAATTTGTTTCAGCATATTCTAAAATGAATAATTTTCCCTTTAGACACAATCTACAGCGACTGTTACCTAATTTGTAAGATTGTTTCATCATGGGAGATTTTCCTGTTTCTTTTTTTATAAGCCATACATTTTGTGACAATATAGTATAGTTGGCATATATATATATATATATACTTATTTATATGCCAACGATATATATAAATATTTCTCTGTGTGTGTGTGTGTGTGTGTAATATCAAAGAAAACTCAACAGAAAGACACTCGGCCATAATAAATTTATTTCGACAAACGCATTGTGTCTTGTCTCACCAGATATCTCCATAGGAATGCAAAAGGAAAAGTACAAACTTAGTTTTTCAGGAGGTAGGAGGAAATAAATATTATAAACAAAATATTCAAATCTAAAAAAGTTAAAGAAATAATAAAAAATAAGATATATTTTTAAATTCTTAATTTTAAAAAATATGTCTAAAACACCGCTTATAACAACTGGTATAATTTCGAAGTGAAGCTTATATATATTTGTCCGATTGACGCAGCTGAAATTACGCTGACTGTATTCCCTGGAAAGGCATAAGACCCACACTCTCGACAAAGAGGTGTCCTGACACTAAACTGATGGCGAGACTCCAGTTTTGGAGATCTGAAGAGTGTGGAAAATCCTTTTATGGGCATTACTCCCAGGTCCACTGACCCTGATGGGTAGTTCTTGTTAGGGTCTCATCAATGGGCCAAACAGATCAGTTAAAAACGTATTTGTATTCAATAGGACCTTGCATACTCACACAAAAAAAAAACTCCTTAACGAACCACTACTCAAAAAATAACCTCTAAGCATAGCATATAAATTTTAGCTGGTTCACATAAAAAATCAGCCAATTATATATATATATTGTACACAAAAATATGTGGTATTCTCTCTGCTGGCCTTACGATACATGCATCCGACCAAGAAATGGGATCTCTGAAGTGAATTCAAATCCTAGTTGTGACTTTTAGGAAAGACATGAATCTATCTGTTCTCCTTCTAGCAATAGGTAAATTGTAAGGCAGACGAGGCTCTATATGGCAACTAATATAAAAGAAGAAAACCTCAGAATACAATTGCTCAGTCGGCTGTGGCTCTAGAATACACCGACTGCACCTCTGCAGAGAGGTAACTCCACCAAGGAGTGTCCTGGTAATATGAAACTAAACAATCTGATGGTGAGGTTCCAGTAATACTGGAGCTTTGGGGAATGTGGAGCACCCCTTCATTGCTAATACTCCTTGGTCCACTCAGATCCGGAATAGTAAAACCTGATAGGGCCCTATCTACGGGTTAAATAGAACTAAACTGTATACTAAACTGTATGCTAAGCTGAATTGTTTGAATTAGAACTGTTTGACTAAGCTGAATAGCTTGAAATAGAAATATTTTTGACTATTAAACTGTTCTTACATTTCTACTGCGTGCTTATGCTAAACTGAATTGTTTAAAATGGAACTGTTTTTGACATTGAAACTGTACTCACACTAAACTGAATTGTTTAATACAGAACTGTTTTGACATTTAACAGTGTGTAAACAAAATCTGTACTAATACTAAACTGAATTGTTTGAATTAGAACCGTTTGAGTTAACTGAATAGATTGAAATAGAAATGTTTTTGACAATTAAACTGTGTACTCATGCTAAACTGAATTCTTTGAAATAGAACTGACTATTTGCATAAAATAGATTTGGTATTAACTAACCGACGAAGGTTGATAAGCCATAAAACCCAAAACTAATATAAAAACTAATCAGAATTCAAACCAGCTGTGCCTTACTAAAATTGACCTTGTGTCATATCCTGCTTGTTGCAGAGTGGTTGGGTAATTAAATACAAACAGCACTTATATTTATATTTTAAAATGTGTCATACTAGTTACTCTTAGAGATATTTTGAATTTATAATTTTAACCTTAATAAGCGCCCAGTCGGCTGTGGCTGTAGATTATGCCGATTGCATCTCTACAGAGGGGTAAGACACTAACCAATTCCGAAGAGTATCCTGGATATGACACTAAACCGCATCTGATGGTGAGAGTCTACTTCTGGATCTTTGGGAGATGTGAAAAACTTCTTTATTGCGATTACTCCCAGATCCACTCAGACCTAGATTGATAGTATCTGTTAGGGTCTCATCTTAAACTCAAATAGAACTGTTTGAACATTTACTGACGGTTATTATTAGTAATCTGAAATCATACAACTTTGTGGTAATTATTCATATTAGATAGGAATACTTGATAAATAGAATTGGGTTTGGTCTTGGCATACCAACCACCGTGGTTATCGGTCTCAGTTTTTTAAATTAGGCTTCATATGTATTATTTTGGTTATGATTTGTCAGACAGTTTGATAAGTTGATTAGTGTGATAAGTTGAAACAACGTTTCGACCACTGTATAAAATAGGGACACCTGAAGTAGGCCAGAGGATACAGCGGCCGAAACGTTGTTTCAGCTTATCTCAATAAAGATGAGGACAACAGTTCGAAAAATCATAACCAAAATAATACAACCTCCGCGAGTTATTTAATGCCGAACTCACCACCTGTAGAAGAACAGCATTTAGGTGGGATGGGGGATAAAGGGGGTTTAATACCTTTCCCAATATCATTAGTCCGAAAGTGAAAGTAAGAGTGGAGTTCGAACTTAATTATTTTGAGACCGCAGTCCAGCTCGTTCACCATTTCACCACGGGAATTTTCCCTCTAAATACAATTACTTATGTTCAATAGCAATTCTTGAAACTGTTTAACTATGACCAAATGAACTTCTTAAAATATATATAGTCTACGGTTAATTATTCGCTTACAGATAATAAATATATATTACCGACGCCGACTACGCCGATGACATAGTGATCCTGGCAAATACGACCAACCAAGCCGAAACACTACTGCATAGTTTGGAATGAGCCGCCGCAGGCATTGGCCTCCATGTCAATGCACACAAAATCGAATATACGTGCTTTAATCAAGTAGGCGACATTTCCACTCTAGAGGGAACCTCTCTGAAACTGGTAGACAAATTCACCTACCTAGGAAGCAGTGTCCCATCAACCGAAAAAGACATCGACACGCGGCTAACGAAGGCATGGACAGCTATCGATAAGCTATCGATCATATGGAAATCAGACCTGACCGATAAAATGAAACGCAATTCCTTCCAGGCAACGGTCGTGTCGATACTGCTGTATGGATGCACCACTTGGACGCTAACTAAACGGCTGAAGAAGAAGCTAGACGGCATTTACACAAGAATGTTGCGAGCAATATTGAATAAGTCGTGGCGGCAACACCTCACAAAGCACCAACTATACGGCCACCTGCCTCCCATCACGAAAACTATCCAAGTTAGACGACCCAGACACGCAGGACACAGCTGGAGAGGCAGAGACGAGCTCATAAGTAATGTACTCCAATGGACCCCCACATATGGCCGAGCAAAAGCAAGACGACCAGCTCAAACATACATACAAACAGCTGTGTGAGGATACGGGATGTAGCCCTGAAGACCTGCCAGAGGCAATGAACGATAGGGAAAAGTGGCGAGAGAAGGTCAGGGCTATCCGTGCCTGTGGCACGACATGATGATGATGATGATATATATATATATATATATATATATATATATATATACCATCTAAAAGAAAAACCTTTAAAAATTACACATATCTTTTGCAATGATATTTATTTCGGAAAAAAAAAGTTCAATCTGCATCTTCAGACAAAGAAATGATGAGAAATTTCAAATGAAGATTTAGAAAAACCCACAAAATTCCGGCTACCCTATATCCCTAACCCGAATTTCATCTTTCTGATTTTGAATTACATGGATATTGAAGAAAAAAATCCAAAAAGAGAATCGTTCCCACCATCGGGTGACTTGGCGTTGGAATACATATATATATATATAGAGAGAGAGAGAGAGAAAGAGAGAGAAAGAATTAGAAGGAGAGGCTTTGGCATTAAATGACCCACAAGGGTCATAAAATACCAACCAAACTTACAATTAATAAGTTTATTTTGTTCAGTCATAAAGTAGCGGCACAATTTTTTAAGGGGCAATGACAATTGGTTTTCATAATGAGCCGTGACTTTTTATTC
The DNA here is from genome assembly GCA_963585895.1 of Sepioteuthis lessoniana. Classification (NCBI taxonomy): domain Eukaryota; kingdom Metazoa; phylum Mollusca; class Cephalopoda; order Myopsida; family Loliginidae; genus Sepioteuthis; species Sepioteuthis lessoniana. Next base: position 47,916,200 of record OY757922.1, on the reverse strand, counting down.
ATAATCCTGGCTGAAAGAATTGAAAATGCGTTGCCTCTAAGAAAGCTGTGAAAATGCTTTGAAATAGCCATTCAACCTCTTGGGGCTCATTGGCCTGCAATCCTTGAAACAAGTAGAGAGGCAGTTTGACTGCTTGATTGATTGATTGATTGATTGTGTGAATGATTTTAGCAGCATGTCAAACAGTCGGGTGTATTTTATACCTTGAGGTTAGAGAATTGCATTAATTTTAGGTTCATATTCTTTGTGTCGTTGCTTTTAAAGTTTTTCTACATACGGTTATATATAAGGTTCGGTTTGGCTTCTTTGTTTTAATGGCATATCAACCTTCGTGGTTACTTAATGCCAAAGCCATCCTTGTAGAAGAACAGTAGTGGTACTATTTCACTAGTAGCTGAGGAAATGAGCAGGTTCATACCTTTCTTAAGACTATTAGTCCAAAAGTGAATCTGATATCGTGACTGAAGTTCGAACTTGCTTACCTCGGTGTCGCAGTCCTGCACAGTGACAACTACGCAACGAGGAATTCCCCTTTCTGATATCAGGTATTATTATCAAATTTAAATAATTTTCGAACTGATAAATTTATCTAATAGGTAGAACCCTGTCGACTACTACCACTCAGGGTCAGAGTGGACCTGAGAGTAATGCCAATGAAGGGCAACTCCAGCTTCCATAGATGTCCAGAAGTTGTTTCATACCAAGGACTGCATTTTTGCAGGTAAATCTCTTACTCCTCTGTAGAGGATACAGTCAATGAATTTTAAGACGTACCGACAGAGCGGGAATGCTTTTCGAGAAATTAGAATATTTAATGTTTCAACTGCTATAGATTTTTAAAAATTGTCCGAAAGCAACAGGTGGTTAACTAGTTTAAGATCTTCAGTTTGCCTGGCGACAATACTTGGATCTATTGTCAATTCAATTAAGATACTCCCAGAAAAAGTATCACTTGAAATGGTTTTTGATTTAGCTATTTAGATTGATCGATGTTTTCTCAAGATATTGGCTGTACCAAGTAGAACTATTTTCTGTTAGATACTCATTGAAATGTCACCTGGTATTTTTGATAAGGATCTTTATATATTTCCATTGATGAGACCCAGGGTACTTACAACAACAAAGACGACGGTAGTTTCAGTGTTTAACACGTTGTATTTCGGTTTTGACCATTTTATATTTTTATAAGTTTTCGCATACAACATTCTAATCAGATGAACAGGATGTGTTAGTGATATATATATATATATATATATATATATATATATATATAATAATCAACAATCTATCAATAGCAGTCAACGCCTTTTCCAATGCGTATGCTGACATGAATTTTAATAGATGAGATACTTCTGTCCAGGTGTATTAACTTTTCTACTAATTTCTTGCCACTTAAAGCGTAGAAGGCTCTTTTTTTTGTGGAAAACACATGAACTCTGTGTATTCGAGTTCACGTAGATCCCAATACTTCTTGCTGTTTGTTCCAGGTGATGCAGCCGAAATTCGACTTTGACAGGTGTCACTGTGAGAAGTGCTTGACCATTTTCGTAGTCTGCTTCAGTCATAAATTCTGCGGAATATCGTCTGCTCCTCATCTTTTTTTTTTTTTAATCTGAAACAATTTTCTTTTATTAGATCTTTTAACCTTAAAGTTCTTCCTCCGTAAAATGTTCTTCTTTCATGTCTAGTTGGCTCTTGATAGTTTGTTCGGTAGGCTTCTCACTGATTTCAGAAGGCTTTCCAAGCAGATTCTTAAAATGTTCATTCCACTTCTGAGGTTTTTCTGTTTGATTAGAAGATTTTCGGCTTTGCTCTCGTGATGCTTTTCCGTCCACTCTCTTCATTTATTATTTTTGATGCTATTTGTGATTTTCTGTCTCTACCGAATTTCTGTTTTCATTGATTTCGTCTTGGATATATTCTAGTTGTTATTTTTTCTATGATTTAGTTCTCTCTGAACTTTCATAAATTTCGATGCTTTGGCGTTTTTTAGGTATTTTTTATTAAGTAAGGGTGCTTATCTCGTTTTTCCCCAACTGCTATTGTCCCAGGTAACTCTACATTCGGTTCTGGGTTTGGTTGATATTCTCTCGGTTCCTGCTTATGTATGGGTGGTAACAAAGTTTTCATATTTGTCATTCGGGATATGTCTTTCACATGTCTCCTGCAGAGTATCAAACTTGCTTCTTAGAAATACAGTGTATTAATTGCTAATATCACTATTGGCAATTGAGGACTAGCCATGTACAGATTTACTGGTTTGTTTCATGTTTCTGCGTGACGATTCTGTGATCAGAACATATTCCTTCAAAGGAGAAGTCTTCCTCACAGTTCAAAGCTTGTTTGACCATTTCTTGTTCATAAATATAAAAGTTGTTGTTTTGGGTTATTTGGGTAAGTGTAAGTCCATAGTTTTTCCTTCCTTTTTTGGAATTTAGTGTTTAAGCCTAAGAATCAGTTCCCGAGAGAAAACTCAACAAGATATTTACCATTTCTCTTTGGCGGGTTGCGTTAACAACATTTATTTTTTTCGCTTTTGTCAATATAAACCTTCATGAATCCAGCGATGATCAGAACGGTGTGTTTGACAAAGTGATGGACAAGGGATGATAGCTCATTAAAGAAGCTGGTGCTACCTGTTTAATCGCTGGCATGAATGGGACTGTGGCAAAAGACGATTGCTACGTTGGGGTTGCTATTAAATGTAGCACATATCATTCTCGGGTGGATTTTCTGTATGCTCTTTAGTGATTTTAAGGTACTAGAACTGAGAAGTATTCTTACACTTCCAAAGGTGATATTGACGGAGTTTTTTTCAAACAGATGCCGATAAAAATGTCCATTTTAGTTCTACTTAACTGTGGTAATATCTGCCTTCTTGCTGATGCTGTGATCTCAGCTAGTTTGTTTATTGTATTTAATGTTCTCATGTTAAAAGTTGTTATGCTCATATTGTTTCTGTATCCTAGTAAATTTACTATGGTCTCAAGCTGTTTTTCTTTTTCGTTTTTGTGGTCAGAGCTCCAATTTCAGTAGAATGCGTCTCTTGTTTAGTACGTGAAGGGAAATGCGATTTCGACGTATGGTTTTATTAAGAATTATGGTAATCTTTCGGTGGCTATTTTTTCTTATCGATAGAAGCCACTATTATGAATAAGCGCCAGTAGTTTCCTAATTGATTCAAGCCGTTCACCTGAGATTCTTCCGCCCAGCATCTGGTGAAGCGCGCCGTTGACTTGCTTTTGGATTCAACCGCCTTGTTTCACATTCACCATGCTGTATCCCATGGTTTCCAATGTTATACGCTTGTATAGCTCGTGTAATTCTCTCCTTTCGTAGAATTATTTATTTAGTGACAGGCCAGGGCAAGATAACTGAGTGATTATGGAGAAAACATGTTTGATTATCGCGGGGTTTGATCTCTCCAGGTTGGTCGTAATCATATTGTACCGGAGTTATATATCTCCTGTGTTATATTTGTAGGATTTTGATCATGTAAGTTTTCCTTCTCAAATAAGTTTTCCTTCTCAAACTGATAGTTTTTGTAAGTTTTAACTCAGTTAAAATTCAACTATTCCATTTAATTTCAATCATATGTTTTAGTTTCAGCGTATTCAACATTTCTATAGTAATTAACGTAATCAACGCCTTTTTTTATTCTACTATTTTAAGATTCTCAACTCTTTTTGATCTAAAGCTAATCATAGAGAATGAAAAATTTTCGCCTGTTTAGGTTGTTCTGTACCAAAAAACGCTTCTTTTTGTTGTGCCTTTGCATCATAAATTGAGAACGGTGGGAGGAGGAGGAATAGGAGGAGGGGGAGGAGGGGGGGGGTCTATTGGAATTGTAGGTTTCCAAAGAAATACAAAGCCTCAGAATCGAATTACTTAGTACGTGTATTTAGAGACTTCATTGATATTACTCCCAGGTCCACTCAATACAGTTAATAAATTTCAATATATATATTGTTGATAATATAAAACGGGATTTCTTTCAAGCTATAGCCGTGTCACCAATATATGCTTGCACCACCTGGACTCTAACGCAATGTTTAAAGAAAAAGTGAGGTAGGAACTATACAAGAATGCTAGATGTTATTCTGAATAAATCTTAGACGATGCATCCTGTACAAAACAATCACTGTACAACCATTTATCTCCTATCTCACAAACCATTAAAATAAACAAACAAGACATGCTGGACACTGCAGAAGTAAAGAACTCATGGGTGACGTTCTTTTATGGACACACATGGACACACAGATGCTAGCAGACTAGTCACCAACGATCGGGATAGATGGTGAGAGATTGTCAAGGGATTCAGTACTATCAGCACAACTTGATGATAAGTTATAGGCTATAGAGAGACACTTTAAATCGAAATTACAGCAAGGTTAGGCCGAGAAACAATATAAGCTCCGACATATCAAAAACATATCATGTGTAATGAACGAGCCCTTGTTTTTTAGGTGAAAAGTTCTCTTAAAAAAGCATCCATAACACGAGTACATATTATTGGTAGTATTATTGTTGTTTTTATTCCTTTTGGAGTTTTTCACACCAGCGTAAGCCGATAGTTTCTCACTGGTGCTTGAATAACAGTAAGCCTCCTCAAGTCTCCAGGACTCTTCTTAGAGACAGCTAAGTCCATAATTCTGCAAGCTCTCTCTTTTTTATTGATTATTACAAGGTCTGGTCGTCTAGCTGAGATAAGGTGATCCGTTTGTATCTCAAAATTCCAGAGGAGTTTGTGTGTGTCATTCTCCAGGACATATTCTGCATTATGCATATTCTATTTGTTCGTATGGTATTATTTTTATTATTATTTTACTTCTTGTGATTTTTTTCACACCAGTTTTAATTGGTGTTTTTTCACTTGGATTTGAATAACAGTATGTCTCCACAGGTCTCCAGGACTCTTCGGAGCATTCTAGCCGATCTTAACAATACTGTAGTCAAGATGATCTCTAGTCTTCCTCTGATTTCTGATTCCACCAGTCTTCTCTTTAAGACCTTGGAACGTATTCTAAGCGCAATTCTTATCCCTGTTACCGTTATGTTCCACAGCTTTTCAGCTCTCTGGCAAAGTTTAAGTATTTGCCTATATCTTTGCTTTCTTTTATTTTCAGTATGTGTTCCGTTGGAACAGCAAAATCTACCAAACAGCAAGTTCTTTTCTTCTTGTTGATTAAAACTAGGCCTGGTTGTCTGGCCAGCATTGGGTGATCCGTTTGTATATCAAAATCCCAGAGAATTAGGGGCAGCTCATTTTTTGGACGAATTCGTTTTTTGTGCATATAGCATTTCGTATTATGGTTAAACTTCAGTTTCTTGTACAATTTCCAGTAGATCAAGTATCTTCCTGTATTCTATTTGCGCCAGTTTGTTGCATTCGCTTTATATGGGATTAACTGCTTCATCTCTCTCTCTCTCTCTCTCTCTCTCTCTCTCTCTATCTCTCTCTCTCTCTCACACACACACACACGCGCGTGCACACATTTTGTGTGTTTCATTCTCATGCAAGGATTCCAGGTTGTGCATAAACCTATTGTTCACATGTTCAAATTGCACAATTCTCTGTGGTTCATCCTCCCCACGAAGTCGCGACTTGTCTTATACTCTTACTGTGCTAGTTTGCCACATTCGCTTATGACATATCGTTGCGTCTCTTTCACGACATAACATATGACATCTTGTTGCGTCTTATATATCTTTGCTTTAGCATAGTTGGTCCTTATGGCGTTGTTTTTTTCCCACTATTTGAAGAGATTCAGTTTCCCTCTTAAGATTTCCTTTTCTTAGCCATGTCCAAGTTCTCTCATGTGAGATGCTGCTTCTTTGTCGCTTGAAATATACGTAGTTGTTTTTCTTCCCATTTTTGTTTCCTAGTTATTTTAGTTTTGGTGTTCCTTATGTTGTTTTTGTTACTTCTGGTCGCTGTAATTGATCTTTCTTGGCTCTTTTTTATGTAGTCTTCGTATTGTCTTATCGATGTATTGATACTATCTTCAATGCTAGCGAGTCCTCTTCCTCCTTTTCTTGACACATAAAGCCTATGTCTATGTCATCTCTGGAATGTGAAGCCTTATATGTGATTTTTATCATTAAGGGTTTTCGGACTATTGTCTTCATCTTTATTATTTCCCCCATGGATTCAGTAAAGGGCGTAGTTTGAAGTTCCGAGTAGGTTCCCGAGTTCGACAAACACCTGAAGAAGGCCGGAGGACATATTGGCCGAAACGTTGTGCAAATAACAATAAAGATGAAGACAATAGTCCGAAAGCCTTTAAAGATAAAAACCATCAATCTTCGACTCGGAAATTCAGACAACTTAAAAGTGATCATGAGATTTCTTGTTCTCTGGTCCATTTGTTGAAGTTATTACCTCGTCCACTTCAAGAATGTTCCTGAATATCCTACAAGGGGGACAGACCAAGTGTTTATCCCTTTGATAAGACTTCTGCTATATAGCTTGGTTTCGAGTAGGTTTTTCGTTCTCCTGATATACTTTTTTTATAAGTTTTTCTTTCATTTCTGCTTGTTTGATGGTGTCTGCTTCCAATATTCGCTATTTCTGCTGAGTTTCCCTTTCTCGGAGCGTTCTGATTTTTTTCTTGGTTTGGTAGTTCTATTACTTCCATCGTTTGTCTTTTTCCCCTGCTCATTATTAGCATGGTACAACTTTCCATGCCAAATTCCATCCCTTTATCCTGACTGTAAATCCTTACTGTCTGTTGTAATGTTTTCAAACCTTTTTCATTTTTGGCAAACAGTTTAATGTCGTCCATACACATTAGGTGGTAAAACTTTTCTTATAATTTATGAAGTTTGTTTTTGCCAGAGCATTTTCTAAGTATGTGACTGAGTGGCATCATCGCTATCACAAATAGTAATGGTGATAGCGCATCTCCTTGAAATATTCCTCACTGGATTTTTACCTCAGCAAATATTTTTCCTTCTGCCGTCAATTCTACTCTTCATTTTTTATGGTTTCATTGATGAACTTCATGACTTCGTCAGATATCTCGTAGATTTTAAGACAGTCGATTATCCAGCTTTGCAGGACCATATCGTATGCCTTTTCATTATCAATCTAGGCAATAACTAAATTTTTATGTCTCATTATTATTATTATTTTACTTCTTGCAAGTTTTTCAAATGAGCATTAACGAGTGGTCTTTTCTTGTAATCTGAGTGACCACAAGTTTACTCAGGTCTCCAGGACTCTTCTCAGTATTCTGGTGTAGTCTGAAAGGTGTCGATTCTTCCACTGATTTTCATTTCCTTCAATCTTTATTCCAAGCCTTTCACGACCGTTCCAAGTGGGCATATTATAATTGGTATCACAGTTACCCTCATGATCCACAGTTTTTTTTAATTCCTGGGCAAGGTTTAGCTATTTATTTATCTTTCCACTTGCGTTTATTTTTGTCTGAGGTTGGTCAGAACGGCAAAATCCACTTGACGGCAAGTTGTGTTGTTTTTTTTTTGTTAATCAGCACTTGGTCAGGTTATAATTATTTTCCTCTTCTGACAGTTTTTCACACTAGTGTTAGCTGATGGCTTCTCACTGGAGTTTGAGTAACAGTAAGTCTCCTCAAGTCTCCAGGACTCTTCTCAGTATTCTGGCCGATCTTAATAATGCTGTAGTTTGGATAGTCTCTATTATCATTACTATTATCATTATTGTTATTATTTGTTGTAGAAGCAGTACTCGTACTAAAAGTAGCAGTATGGTCTTTCTTATTTCTTAATCAAATATTATGCCCAGTCGCCTAGGGTAGCAGAATACATCGACTGCCTCTCTACAGGAAGTAACCTCCCTCCAACAAAAGTCCTGGATATGACACTAAACAATCTGATGGTGAGGCTTCAGAAATGCTGGAGCTTTGGGGAATGCAGTGTTCTCTTTTATTGCCATTGCTTCCAGGTTCACTCTGGTCCGGAGTAGCAAAACCTAATAGGGTCTTATCAATGGGTCAAATAAACTAAACTGTGCGTGTGCTAAACTGAATTGTTTGAGATGGGACTGTTTTGACATTTAAACTGTGTACTTATGATAAACTGAATTGCTTGAAATACAACTTTTTTTTATATTGAAACTGCGTACTTATACGAAACTGAATTGTTTGAAATAGAACTGTTTATATGTATAAAAAGGATTTGGTCGATGTGCCATAAAACCAAACCAACCAATTAATCTAATATTAGTATTATCAATATTTCACAAATCAAAGGTAAGTAATCTTGATTGGAACAATATGGTATACAGTTTTGCTATCAAAAAACCGGTTTATCAATGTAATTTTTATTTATTCAGCATTTTAATTAATAGTTGAAAAAAGAATAATATACTTGAATTAGATATTAGGAAACAGCAATAAAGTCGAAAAATGTTCAAGAAGGTAATAGCATTGCCTTGCAAAAAATGGAAATTAAATTAAAATTCTGTTATTGTAAAATGACTTCAATATTTTCACCATATTTTGGTGGCTTGGGTAAACTCCTATTGTATATAAAATGCCTCAGTCAGATATTTTTTATCAGTTACATTTTGGTCAGAAGTGCGAAAATTATGTTGAGTTTTATGTCAGATTGTAGAAATTTCTCCTGAAGGAATCACAGTGCACAAATAAAATAGTAATAAGCGAAAGAAAATAGATAAAAAGCTAAAAAATGCCTTCCCCAAATTGAATCTTGTGGGCTTCTTCACCTTTTAATCTAGACAAAAGAAGATTACTGCTTTGAAAAACCCAATCAGTTATATTCATCATGTGAATGCTGCGTCAAAGAAGAAGAAGAAGAAGAAGAAGAAGAAGAAGAAGAAGAAGAAGAAGAAGAAGAAGAAGAATTATCTTGAGTTGATAAAAATCAGTGCCAATCGAAAAGATATCCTTCTAAGCACACACTGCAGTGACTCTCCGGGATATCATTGCAACCTTTTCCTCGGGAGGTTCTGAGTTAGGGCAGGGCAGAGCAGAGGGGGACATGTATGTACTTTAGTTACCTTTCTCCTGCAGAGTTGAAATCCGTCAAATAAATTTCAATCAGAAGATCGTTTTGGTCGTGAGGTGGGAAAGTGAGAAGGGGTAATGATAAGATTTTTACCAAGAGGGACTTGAGGGCGAGACTAAAACAATTTTCCTATCTTTCAATCCAGGTGTTACACAATTAATCTAAGAAAAATTACCCACGGAGGTGGCCATAAAAGCCAGACTCTGTTTGATTGGTTAATTTAATTTGTGTTAAGCCCCCCTTTCTCCCTCCTAGAAAGTATGGGTTTTTCTGACATAGAAATGATAGAAGCAGATGGTACGAGGAATGCTTTTTTCTATTCATTTTTACAAATTTTACAAAGATCGACTTGTTTAGATGCGATAAATATTTTCTTGAAAAACACAAAATATGAATATAAATTCAACTATTTTTTTTCTACAGATTTGGATGAGTTTAATTTTTATCTCGATTCAAGATTTGGTATCCCGAATTTGAATTTCAGTAAAATTTCAAAGCAATCATTTTATTTGAAAACTTAAATTTTTAAATTTAAGATTTTAAGATTTGGTATCCCGAATTTGAATTTCAGTAAAATTTTAAAGCAGTTACTTTATTTGAAAACTGACATTTTTAATTTTATGATTTTAAGATTTGGTATCCCAAATTTGAATTTTAGTAAAATTTCAAAGCAATCATTTTATTTGAAAACTTAGGTTTTTAATTTTGGCCTTTAAACTTATATAACATAAGCCCAATATTTTAGTCTGAGCATTATCTTATTTTTCCATAGTAAACTTGATATTTCAGGTTAAGTGATATTTTATGATACATAGAAAACCCAGTATTTGGGTCCGAGCTCCATTTTACTACTACGTCTGTCAAAAATTATGGAATTAGCACCCTTAGAAGATGTTCGCCTTGTTTTTTTTTAAGCAGTAAATAAACTAATAACAGATAAGACGCAAAACATTTTCATTTGATCATCATCGTCATCAAGTCGTGAAAAGCAAACACTACAGATCCCTTTGACTTTTTCTCGCCATCAGTCCCTATGGCTATAAATCTTGGTTAATCCTTTAGACACTACTCGGAGTTCGCACAGAGATAATGAAAGTAAGTTTTTGTTGGTCGGCCAGCACTGGTTTGTCCATGTGTTGGAGTCTATTGGAGAATGTCGCTCATGAGTTCGTCCTTGCTTCTCCAGAAGTGTCCTGTATATCTGGCTCCTCTTATTGGATGGTTTTTGAGATGGGAGGTAAGCCTCTAGAATTAATAATTCAGTTCATATACTTCTGTAACAATATCTCATCTACTGAAAGTAATGTCAATATAAACATGAGGAAGGCGAGGACTGCTATTGACAGATCATATGAAAATCTGACCTCTCGCATAAAATAAACAGGGAATCGTTCCAAGCTAAAGCCATGTCAGTACTTCTGTATGGTTGTATCATTTGGACTTCAACGAAAAACTTAAAGAACAAGCTAGATGAGAACAACGACACAAGGATATTGTTTGTTGTTTTCAACTAATCCTGGAAGCAGCACACGACAAAATATCTAATGTATGGATACTTACCTCCCATCTTTTTTATTTGATAGCTGAAAATTCACCTGGGTGTTAATTTACAATACACTGTAAGCCACATATTACAATTAAAAGGCTTTATTTAGTCACCGTTCAAGGTCTTCTTTTACAGAAATGAGGGTATAGCTTTCATCAAAGATGTTTGCTATCTGGAACAAATGGATGTTTGTGCTCGAGATTTTTTTTATAGATTTTCTGGGCTTGTGTACTTGTTAGCTGAGGACTAAGCCTTGAAAGGTTTAACCTTTGATTATTATTCTGTGGTTCAAGAGTCAATGGAATACCTCATTAAAAAATATTATTTTGTTACAACAGGAGTGTCATACGTACAGCTCGTAGACCGATTTTGGCTCACAGCCATGTTGAACTCGAATGACGGCTACATTTTATTTCTAAAACATGTTTATTTTTACTCTGTGCAAGTTTTTTATACCAGGAGTCTGAGGGACAGTTAAGTCTGCCCAGGTTTTCGGGAATCTCAGTATTCTGACCGATCTTAATAATACTGTAGTTTCGATGGTCTCGTCCGTCTTCTAGTCCTCTTACAAAGCCTTTGGGAACCATTCCAAGCACACTGATTATACTTGGTACCGCCGCCACTTTCATGTTCCAAAATTGAATTAGTTCTCTGGCAAGGTCCAAGTACTTATCTCTCGTTTTCTTTAATTTTCACTCTGTGGTCTGCCGGGACGGCAAAGTCCTCTATTCGGCAAATTCTCCCCCCTCTCTGTCTCTCACTCTCTCTCTCTCTCTCTCTCTCTCTCTCTCTCTCTCTCTCTCTTGTTAATTTTCACAAGGTCTGGTCTTCAAGCCAGGATTAGGTGATATGTTTGTATCTCAAAATCCCATAGAATTTTCTGCGTCTCATTTTCTAGGACGTGTTCTAGTTTGTGCATGTACCATTTGGAGATACGATCAAATTGCGACTTCTTACAAAATTTGTAGAGGGCCACCTTCCGCATCAAGTCGTGTTTTTGAGAGTTTTTCACAGTAGCGTTAGTTGATTGTCTTTCACGGGAGTCTGAGTGGCAGAAACTCTCTTCAGGTCTCCAGGACACTTCTCATTATTCAAGCCGATCTTAACAATGCTGCAGTCTGAACGGTCTTGATACGTCCTCCGATTTCCAACTCTTCCAGCCCCTTTCCAATCCTTTTAGAACCACCCCAAGTGCGCTAATTACAATTGGTATCACACTCACCCTCTTTTTCCACAACATTCTTAATTCTCTGGCAAAGTCTAAATACTTGTCACTTTTTTCGCTCTTTGATTTTCCATTATTATTATATTTATTATTATTGTTCTCGTTGTTTTTCATTCCTGGTGAGTTCTTCACACCACCATTAACTGGTGGTATGTCACTGGAGTCTGAGTTACAGCAAATCTCCCCAGTTCTCCAGGACACTTCCCAGTATTCTAACCGATCTTTACAATGTTCTACTCAGGATAATCTCGATTCGTCCTCCGATTTCCAACTCCTTCAGCCCTCTTTTCAATTCTTTGGGTACCGTTTCAAGTGCAATTGGTATCACCGTCATCCTCATGTTTGACAGCTTTCTCACTTCTTTAGCCAAGTCTAAATACTTGTCTCTTTTTTCGCTTTCTTAGATTTTCACCTTGTAGCCCGCTGGTACGGCAATACTACTATAAGACAAGCTCTCTCTCTCTCTCTCTCTCTCTCTCTCTCTCTCTCTCTCTCTCGCTTCATTTATCACCAGGATAGGTGTCGTGGCTAGTATCAGGTGATCCGTTTGCATTTCAAAATCGCAGAGAATTTTATTCGTCTCATTCTCTAGGACGGATTCTAGTTTATGCATTTACTATTTGGTTGGATGGTTAAATTTCAATTTCTTGCACAATTCCTTGTAGATCACCTTCCCCACTCAGTCATGTCTAGTCTTATACTCCTTTTGAGATCGCTTGCTACATCCGCTCATTATGGGAATAGTTGTTTCGTATTTGTCACCATATTGTCTACACTTGCTATTCTGTTGCACATTATCACTTCTGGCTTTAATATAATTGATTCTTATGGCGTTGTTTTGTGCTGCTATTAGAAGAGAGTTCTTTTCTTTTTTAAGGTTTCCCTTTCATAGCCTCGCCAATTTGTCGATTAAAATATTCATATAGATGTTTTTCTCCCTATTACTGTTTCCTAGTTTTTGTTGCTCTGTTTATCCTTGTGTTGTTGGTGCTGTTTCTGGCCGCTGTAATTAGTCTTTCTTTGTTCATTTTAATGTAGTCCCTGGGTCCTCGCATTGATGCATTCACGCAATATTCAATGTAGACGAATCCTCTTTCTCCTTCTTTTTTTTTTGCCATACATATAGTCTGCTATGTTATTTGTCAGATGTGGGGCCTTGTGCATCGTCATCAAATTTCTTGTCCTCATGTCTATTTGTCTGAGTTCCTTTATTGTCCATTTTAAGAACGGTCCCGAGTATCTTATCAGGGGACTTTCCCTGTTGGTTATTCATTTGATGTGATTTTTGTTGCACAGTTTGTTTAACTAAGATATGTTAATTATATATTTGTGGAGGTTAACTGTTCACAGTTATAGATCATCATCATCATATCGCACTGGTAGCATGGATATCCCTGACTCTATCTCGCCACTCCTCCCTATCGTTCATCGCCCTAGGTAGGTCTTCAGGACAACATCCCGTATCCTCACATAGCTGCTGAATGTATGTTCGTGCTGGTCGTCCTGCTTTTGCACAGCCATGTGTGGGGGTCCACAAGAGTACATCTCTTATGAGTTCGTCCCTGCTTCTCCAGCAATGTCCTGCATGTCTGGTTCGTCTAACTTGAATAGTTTTCGTGATAGGGGGCAGGTGGCCGTACAGTTGGTGTCTTGTGGGGTGTTGCCGCCAGGACTTGTTCAAGATTGCACGTAGCATTCTTGTGTAATTGCCGTCTAGCTTCTTCTCCGGCCGTTTTGTTAGAGTCCATGTAGTGCAGCCATATAGCAGTATCGATGTGACCGCTGCCTGGAAGAAGCTGCATTTCATTTTATTGGTTAGGTCTGATTTCCATATAATCGATAGCCTATTGATAGCTGTCCATGCTTTCGCTAACCTCATTTTGATGTCCTTTTCGGTTGATTCGACGCTGCTTCCTAGGTAAGTGAATTTGTCTACTAGTTTAAGAGGGGTTCCTTCTAGAGTGGAGATGTCCCCCGTTTGATTATAGCACATATATTCCGTTTTGTGTGCATTAACATAGAGGCCTATGCTTGCTGCTGCTCGTTCCAAACTATGCAGTAGTGTTTCGGCTTGGTCAGGTGTATTTACCAGTATCGCTATGTCATCGGCGTAGTCGGCGTCGGTAATTGTTGTTGCGGGGTATCTTCTGCTTCTTTTCTTCGTCAGTTCGAAGCCATTCTCTCTGATTTTGTCAATCGATGTTCTAAGTACGTAGTCTACACAAATGATAAAGAGGAGCCATCGTGTCCCCTTACAGTTGGACAATTCTTGCTCTAATGACTTTTATTTATAAACACTGCAAGCCATGTAGATGATTTTTCTCACACTTTAACTTCTAATATACTTTCCTTTTTTATTGTCAATAAAGTTGTTATAATGTATATTGAATCCTTTGTCTATTAACATTATGAATGGTGTTTTTAGAAATAATTGTCCTTATCTGGCTCGCAAGACTTAGTTTATGTTTTACTCCGACCCATATCTTCAAATGGATTTAACACCCATACATTTATCAACTGCAATAATGATTACAAATGGCAATATATTGCTGATATATTCTTGGTTATTATTTTCAAACTTAGGATGGAAAACGTTTTCTTGTTGTTTATTTAATTAAAAGATAGTAAACAGAAATAAAATATATTTTTACAAGGATCTGATAAAGGATTCCATTTATAAATTCCTTTTTATAAATTTTTATTCTAAGTGATAAAATATATCAAGCCGGAAGCTTTAAATCTTTTCATTTTTAATCTAAGTGAAGAAGTGAGCACAGCTGAGCCACTTGAATAATAAAGTGATGATGTCTAGGCGTCTGGAGTCCATCTAGACTATTCAGAGCCAATTAAAAAAGAAGCCAGTCTCAGAACCTTTAAGTGCTACACCCTCCATATACACCATACCAAATTGTTTCTATTATTGCGCATTGGCGTTTTATGGTAAAACAGCAAAATCGGAAAACTGAGACACGCGTATCTTATGAAAGCACATAAAACGATAGATATAAAACTTGCAAAAATACATAAATAAATAAATAATGTAAAGATATTTATGTCAGGTAAAATTTTAGTCCGTAAAACATGGGAGCTTACGTTCTATCTATCCATATTTAGCAACCCCTCCGCTCGGGCAGGATACGACATGAAGTCAATTTTTTAAGCGGGGTTTAACAGGTTTGAATTCAGAGTTTTCCTTATCCTAGACTAGTTGCCTCACCAAGGCTGAAGAAATCAGTCTGCCCTACTATTTGCCCATAGCTGAAAGGAGAATAATTGGATTCATACCTTTCCCAAGAGTATGTGAAATGCTATCAATCTCGTCCAGGATTTGAACTCGTGTCGCCGTGTCCATTTCCTACGACGATAATCGTTACACCACGGGCACCTCCTATACGTTCTCTCTCTCTCTCTCTCTCTCTCTCTCTCTAAATATATATACATACATATGTGTGTGTGTGTGTGTGTGTGTGTGTGTGTGTTTATGTATGTGTGTGTGTGGGTGTTGTTTTTATTTTTACTCTACTGGACAAATGACACCCAATTTGGTGAATAGACAGGATGCCATTTTGCTGCAAGAAAATACCCACCCGCAGCAACTAAATCTTGCATTACTAAAGTCAAATCAGCTGTAGATAATGACTTTTTTACACCCAACCAATTCCTCTGACTTCTCTCCCACAAAATGACATATTAAAACATCTCAATCAATCCCCTAGAGGCAAAAACTTCAAAAGGTTCATTGCTTCTTTGAATGAAGATTTCTTCAGGAAATGAATTGCCGATTCGATGAAAAGGTGAAATAAGGCGAAATGGTGGATGTTTTCAATAAATAAACAATTTTTATGTTTAAAAAATTATTTTGCTTCAATATCTTATGTTTTAAAACCTTCAATAACTGAATAAATTCTTTTTTAGGCTTTCTGCCACATATAGAGTGAAGAAGATTGTCCATTTATGAGGCTCAGGAGCTTACTAGTTTACGAATCATTAATATATATATATATATATATATATATATATATATATAGTATAACGACGGAAATATCTAAATCAGTTTTTTTCATGATATTCCCGATTTATTTTTTCAATAAAACTAAATTCTTTATCTTTATATCAATATGTAGCAGTTCAAAAATAATAATACCGGTGTATTTTTAGTTTTCAAATATTTTTGGATACACATTACGTCCTGAATGTATGAGATTGCGTAAAAAATAATTAAATCCTGTATTTTTAGTTTAGAATGAAATTATTTTTATCAAAAGAAATGTTACGGCGATTATATATAGGCGATACTATGCCTTTTCTTTTGTCCGCATTGATTTTATCTTGTTAGCTTTTTTAAAAAAAATTGATTAATACCTGATTTTAATCGATAGAAAAATGTTTAGAAACTCAAAATATGGATATAAACTCAACTTTTTTGTCTTCAAATTTGGGTGATTTTAATTTTATCAAGACTTAATCTTTTAAAT
>OY757922.1:47877439-47894939 GCA_963585895.1 Sepioteuthis lessoniana | reverse complement strand
ATGAATAAAAAAAGTAAATGGCATAAGGAAGGATTTTCTGAAAGAAGAAAGAGTAAACAAAAAAAGAAAAGAGATAAATGAAATGACAAGAAACAACGAGGAGAGAATGTAATTAAAATCAAAGAAAAAGGAAAGAAAAAGTTTGAAAAGCTAAAATAACTGAGGAAGAAATAACTTACTGAAGAAAGAAAAAGAAAGTGAAAATTCAAATAAATTAATGAAAAAGAAATAGAAATAAGTCGTAAAAGAAGAAAAAGAAAGAAAAAAGGAAGAAAAAGCAGAAAGTGAAGGAAAAAGAAAATTAAATATGTAAAAATTTCAAAGAAAAGGATCAAAAGTAAAATGATTGAAAAACAAAGAATAAAAACATGAAAGAAGAAAGTACACGAAACAGTTGAGAAAAAAATAAAAGAAATTAATAAAGAAAAAAGTAATGAAGAAGTGTTCCAAAAGAAAGAAAAAAGAATGAATAAAAAAGAAATGAAAGAAAAAAGAATGAATAAAAAATTAAAATGAATAAGGAGGGAAGGAAAGAAGTGACTGAAAGAAGAAAGAACGAAGGAAAAATAAATTAACGAAATTAAAAATAATGAAAAAGAAAGAGTGCACTAAAAAGAATAGAAAAAATAAAATATCAAAAAAATAAAAAATAAAAAAGTTAAAATAAGGAAGAAAAATAGACTTAAAGAAGGAAATTGGAAGGAAAAAGAAAAGCGAATGAATAAAACAAAAAATGAAGTAGAAAGAATTTAAGTAAAATCATTCAAAAAGAATGAAGCATTTATTTAAAGAACAAAGACAGAAAAGAAAGAAATAATAGAAGAATGAAGATTTGAAAGAAGGAGAAAGGAAGGAAAAATTGAATGAATAAATATATTCAAAGAACAGAAGTTAAAATTTAGAAAGATAAAAGCAATGGTATCTCAAGCATTTCTCCATTTGAGCCTATTTGTGAAAGTAAAATCTCTTATTTTTGTTTGGTTTTATGGCATATCAACCATTGTAGGTTATTTAATGCCAAATCCTTTTTATACATATAAACAGTTATATTTCAAACATTTCAGTTTAGCATAAACACACAGTTTAGTTCTATTTTACTTATAGATGAGACCTCATCGAGTACATCAACTACGAATCAGAGCGAAACTTGGAGTAATGGTAATGGCGTATTCTAAGCCCAATCGACCAGATAATTAATAATATATACGTGGAATCATATAACTGTGCCAACGAATGAGTGTTGTTAATTAGAAATTAAATTTTACATAGGAATACTTGGAATGATTATATCATTAATATTTTAATGCATTAAAATTTTGATGACATTATTTAATTCATTTAAATGTGATTAATAAGGTTTAACAAATTTTAACTTTAACTTTGGAATTTAATACATTTGAATTTTTAATGGTCATAATCTTATTAAAATTGTTTAACACATTTAAATTTTAACGCAAGATTTGAATGATTTCCCGCACTTTCAGGAACAAATTTCTTTTAGGGTGTCATATGGACTTCCTCGGGGAACTTAAGAAACATGTCTGATTGCAAAATAAACAAGATAATTAATTTTGACGATAATAATTTAGAAAATTAAAATTGTAACTACCCCTCAGTAAATTTATCTTCCATGAGCCCCACTTGATCTATGATCTGAGATAAGAGCTGATGAGAAGATGACTCCCTTTGTTTTCTTTCTGTGCCTGTCACCTTTGGTGTACAGTGGGTCAATTAAATCTAATTAAACTCGGTGAATTAGCCTGGCTTGTAAATTGACATTATCTTTACCATCCAAGAACAGAATTGCACTAGATTCCCAGAAATGAAAGAAAGAAAAAATATATTTGGTCTGACTTTTGAAAAGTTACAAAAATTGGCTTGTTGCAGAATTTTACTAGCTGATAAGGTAGAGAGGAAACATTCCACATGCCTTAACAAACTTCTTTTGAGAAAGAAAAATGGCACGATGAACATTCGAGTCTACTTTCCGGATCTTTATCAGCAGACAGTCTTGGAGAGTAAAGTGCTGATGTATGCTACTGATTGCCTGAAGAGAATGGTCACCTTACGCAGGCAGAGATAGGAAATGGTGCTGTAGAAAGACCTGGAGCCAAGATTATAGAGAATGTTTCTGTGAATCTATTTGTGTCCCTTAGGGTTTGTTCTTTTACATTTTTTTTTTGTTAAATTTTTGGATTTAATCTGTAATTGAAATCTGTAGCATTTGTTTTTTCTTTCCTTTTTCTTTCTTTTTTATTTCTCCTGGGAATCGAAGAAAATATCCATCCTCTTAGTTGTTGTTATGACACATATTCGTGAAAAGAGGAGATGGAAATAGGAATAAAAATATGAAGTATAATAATGAAAAGTGGTTAGGAAGAAAAGTAGGTTTTTACATGACACTGAAACTTAAAATAAAGATAAAAAAAGAAGCAAAAAGCCAAAGAAAAACATATGAATTCTAAACGGAATAATAGAAAAATTAAAGAAAAGAAAACATTTAAAAACACACAAAAGAAAAAAAGGAAAGAAATGGATTTACTAGAGCATGAAATGTAAAAGAAAGAAAAAGGAACAAAGGAAAAATAACGGCAGATGATAATCGATAGATGGAATGAGAATAAGAGAAAAAAAAGGAAGAAAAAGGAAAAAGATATAACCAGGAAGGAAAAAATAAGATGAAAAAGATATTTAGAATTACAAAGAAGAGACATATAAAGGTATTTTAGAAAGCAAGAAAGAAAGAAAGGATAAAAGAAAGAAAGAAAGAAGGAAGGAAGGAATAAGTGAAAATAAGAAAGATAAAGATAAAAATGAATAAAAATGGGATAAAAATGAAGGAAAAAATGTAAGAAAGATAAAAAGAAAGATGAAGAAGAAATAAGAAAAAGAGTATAGGGAAAAATGTAAAGGAAGATATTTGGGGTTATAAAAAAAGGTTTTAAATGCAAAGAGGTAAAAATTTAAAAAAATATTAAGGAAATAGTTGCAAATGAAAAGTAAGAAAAATAAAGGAATATATTTTGAATGAGAATGAAGAAAAAAGAAAGTATTAAATTACAAAGAAAGAAAGAAAGAAAGAAAACTATAGAATAAAATAAAGCGAAAAATAAGAAACAAAGACGAAGAGAGATATTTAGGTTGGAAGTGAAGAAAAGAGTCTTAAAAGATAAGGGAAGAAGAAAAAATTGAATAATTGTGAAAGGAAAACTTAGAAAGAAAAGACGAAATCGAGGTGGTGTGTGATAAAACATTGATATTATCCAAAAAAGGGAATAACGGTGGAAAGAAAAAAAAAAGAAAAAAGAGAAGGAAATTAATGAAGAAAAAGGAAATAGGAAAAGGAAAAAAGACAATTAGAAATGAAAATAGAAAAGCAACAAAAACAAGATAAAAAAGAAGAGGAATTAAAATATGAACAGAAGAAAATTGAATGACGGTATCAAGAATGAGAGAAAAAGAACTAAAAGGCTGGTTGGTTGAGTTTTATGTTCTACTTCAAACAATTCAGTTTAGTATGAGTACATAGTTTAATTGTCAAAAACATTTCTATTTCAAGCTTTTCAGTTTAGTCAAACAGTTCTCATTCAACTAATTCAGTTTAGTATAAGTATAGATTTTGTTTACAATACAGTTCTATTTTTAAAAAAAATAGTTTAATGTAAGTACGCAGTTTACATGTAAGTAGACAGTTTAACTGTCAAAAACATTTCATTGTCAAGCTATTCAGTTTAGTAAAATAGTTCTAATTCAAACAATTCAGTTTAGCGTAAATACATTTTCTATGTCAAAAACAGTTCTATTTCAAACAACTCGGTTTAACATAAGTACGCAGTTTAAATATCAAAACAGTTTTATTTCAAGTAATTTACTTTATCATATGTACGCAGATAAGTTCTATTTAACCCATCGATAGGGCCCTATCAGGTGCTACCACTCCGGGCCAGAGTTGACCTGGGAGCGATAGTAATGAAGGAGTGTTCCACATACCCTAAACCTCCAGCATCACTGGAACCTCACCATCAGATTGTGTCATATCCAGAGATGCAGTCGGTGTATTATACAGTCGCAGCCGTCTGGGCATAAAGAAGTAAAAGGAAAAAGAAAAGATTCTTGGAAGGAAGAAAGAATGAAAAATAACGAAAAAGATGGAGAAATACAAAAAAGAGTAAGAAATATTTTTAAAAAAGAATGTAGGGAGGATAGAAAGAGAAAATAGAATGAGATGAAAAAAGATGTAAAACATAGGAAGAAGAGTGAAGGAAAAAAAGAAGGAAATAAAGAATGGTATAAAAAAGAATTCTAAAAAGTAAAGAATGAAAGAAAAGGAAGGAAAGAAATCAAAGGTTTAATATTGTGCAAAGAACAAACTGAAAGAAAAAAGAAAGGAAGATAAAAAGAAAGACAGAATGAAAGAAAAATTAGACAAAAAACAGAAATCGGGTATTATAATGATAAAAAGCTTGGCCAGAAGGGAAAAATTAGAATGAAAAAAGAATATAATGAAAGAAGGAAAAAGTGAAGGTAACAAATTATAAAAGAAAAACAAATAAAAGAAAATGATGTAAGAACAGTCAAAAAGAAAAGTAAAAAAAAAAGAAAAAAAAAAGAAAATATATCTATAATAAATGAAGATTCCATAAAATTTTGCCCTGAAACACCAAATTCGTCTTAGAATTAACAGAGGTGTATATTCAATTTATTTATTCATTTATTAAGTAAATAAAGAACAGAAAAGAATCTTATCATGAAATAATGATGCGATTTTAAGAAAGATAGGGAGTGGCAGCCATTTCTGATCCACAACCGAAGCCCAGTCGCTGGGGGTGATGAATAGGTGTATAAGGCCCGCTCCACCAACGAGTGTCTTTGGTTTTTTTGGTTTGGTTTGGTTTTATGGCATACCAACCATAGCTGGTTATTTAATGCCAAATCTTTTTTAATACTTATAAATCAAATATATGATTGATATGTTTAAACCAGTCTGAGCTCAGTTTTCTCACACAGTTAAATGGTTTCACTTATTTCTATCAAATACGAATACACAGCTAAATGTAAAAGCAGTTCTATTTCAAACAATTAAGTTTAGCATAAGTTCACGGTTTCTTGTTTACACACAGTAGGTCATTTGTATACAGTTTTTTTTTTTTTTTTTTTTTTGCTACGCACAGTTACACGATCAACCGGTTCTATTTCAAACAATTCAATTTAGCCTGTCAACAAAATTAAATGGTTCCAAGTATTGCTATGTATCACTAACAATTCAATTAAACATCAGTTAAATGATCAAACAGTTCTATTTCAAGCAATTCACTTTAGCATAAGTACACAATATAAATATCAAACATTTCTATTTGACCCATAAATAGGAACCTATCAGGTGATACCATTCCGGATCTGAGTGAATCTGGGAGTGATAGAAATGAAGGGACACTCTGCGTTACTAAAGCCTCACTATCAAATGGTTTAGAGTCATATGCAGGACATTCGTTGGAGGAGTTTTACCCCTCTGCATAGATGCAGTCTGTGTATTCTGCAGCCCTAGCCGACTGGGCCAAAATAATTTTTTGGGTATGACACTAAACCAACTGATGGTAAGACCCTGTCCTAGAGCATTAGGCAGAGTGGAGTTACCCTTCATTTTCATTAATCCCAGGTCCACCCAGTCAGAGTCTGATCAATATAAAATAGAAATATCTAATTATTTTCTATATTTGAAACCATTTAACTGAGTGCAAATGAATGAATAATGTTGGAGAGAATTATTTGTGTTTGATAGAAATACTTGAAATCATTTAGTTATGTGCAACTAAAACAATTAGTGCTATATAGCAATAATTGAAACCATTTAACTGTGTGCAATCAAATGAGTTCGGGCTCATTAAAAAATTCTTACGTACAAACTATTCGCTTACAAATTACATATATTTAACATATATGTATGTATTGACAGGATTTGGCATTAAATAACCTACAAGGGTTGATATACCATAAAACACAACCAACGATCTCCAGCCCCGGCCGAAAGAATTGAGAATGGATTGCTTCGAAGAAGGGCAATGGAAACTCTTTGAAACAATCATTCAACTCTTTAGGGCAAGTTCCTATGGCTAAAGGTCTTTGAATTAACCTGGCAGAAAAGGAGGATTGAGAAGTTTCGGATACCGAACATTTTCATCGAAAGTAATGCTAAAAGAATTCTGTCCGAAAGTGATCGGTACCGTGTATTTTTTTCTACTAGGTATATGTTTTTCCGAAATAAAATAAAAATTTGACTTATAAGAAAACTGTTTTCCGTTGTAGAAGAAATTTTTTTCATAAATTCCTTTAATGTGGGGAGAAGGAATAGATGGATTTAATAACATAATTCACGTTTTCTGAGTGAGAGCATCGCTAAAATCACAAAATATATAAAAGAGTTAAAACAACTTTTAATATTTCAAAGTAGAACAAAGTACAGCAAAATTTGAAAAAGGTTGGAGAGAGCCGTTTTGAAGATTTGATAAAAAAAAAAAACAATACCACGAAAATCAAGACTAGTCAAAATGAACTTTGATAGAATTACAAAAATTATACACCAAAATAAAAATTACACCCCCCCACAACAAAATCAGCCGTAATAATTAAGACAGTTCGAGAGTATTGACAAGACTTGTAGTCGCTTGATCTTCAGTGAGATATCACTGATAGGAATTTCAACGTGTAGAAACGATAATGATGAAAACAGGAAGCAACGTGAAGAATAATAGTAACAATAAAAGTATAAACAACATGAATGCAACGACAATAGGTACAATAGATATGATATAATAGTGGCATACAAGTAATTTTGAATAGCCATGATTAGATTCCTGCAAGACTTTGCAAATGTCTTAGACTCAGGTCTTCCAGCAATGGTGAAGCATTTCCAAAAACTGTGACAACAAGATAACAGATGTGGAAGCTGAATTGCTTATGAGAACAACGAACAATAAGCATGACAATCAAGACATTCAGCCCAGCTACAAACACAAGTTTCGAGAGAAAAAGAAGACCCCCACCCACCGGCTCAACACACGACACACTACACCATAGCTCTTTGCTGCCCCCTTCTGGATATAATGATGGAACAATTCACAACTGTGAGATAACAATACCATAAGAGACTTAGCGCCCATTTCTCTATGGAAACTTCAAAATCTGATACATTTTAGCAGTAGCTAAATAATGTTCTGCGTCTCAAAAGGAAGTAAAAGGACCTTTTCTTCTTGTGTTCCTCAATTGTTGCAGTGTCCTTGGATCATTTTCAATGCATTTTTTGTGGCTCTCATTCAGGTCAGGCCAATTGCAAATCTTCTGAAAGAGAGAGAATAGAGAAGGCCTTTATTTATATAGATATGCTCATAAATGGATTAAGTTCTAAAGCATTTGTTATTGGCAGAGATGAATCCAGTTATGAACAAGGTATTTTCTTTCTCAAGGCTGATTTTTTTATCTTCTTTTTATTGTTGATATTTTATTTACTTGTTTGTTTTTTTTTAGCCACATAAAACTTACTTTTAATAAGCATAATATACATAATGTATATTGAATCCCTAACCTTTCAGTAAGAACTTGACACACTTAGGAAATTCTGATATACAATTTTCCCTCATTGGCTTATCTGTTTAGCCTGACTAATCACCTTGGCTTTAGAATACGCTGACTACATCTCAGCAGAGGAGTAAGACCCCTACCCACAATGTGTATCCTGGATATGACACTAAACCATCTGATGGTGAGGCTTCAGTCCCGGAACTTTGGAGAATACAAAGTACCTCTTTCATTACCATTACTCCTAGGCCAACTCTGAGCCGTAGTGGTTGTAACTGTTAGGGTTCCATCTATGAGTCTGATAGAAATATGTAATCATTTTCTAAACTTGAAACCATTTAACTAACTGTAAACAATTTACTAATGTTAAATTGAACAATGAGTATTACATAGAAGATCTTGAAACAATTTAACTGCGTACAAGCACTGGCCCACTTAAAAAAACTTTATCTACAAACTATCCACTTACAAATCATATTTGATATGTATGTATGAACAAGATTTGACATTAAGTAAGACAGAAGAGTCGATATGCAAAAAAGCACAACTAACCAACCATTTTTTGTACATAAGGCTATAGTTTAAAAATAATTAATTGAACCTTTTACCATAGCCGAATATAGAGTTCAATGCCGTGTGTGATTATTGTAGATGTCGGTTAGCTCGTGTTTCATGGTGTACCATAGCCATGATATGGCTATGTGTGAAACGTACATCGAATGTCCATAAAGATAGAACATATATCACATAGAAGATAGGAATCTCGAAACACGAAAAACACTAACGACCTCTTTATTCAGGTACGAAACTTTTTATTACCTTTGAGTTTAAAGGCTCTTCGACATAAGGAGACAGAGGCACAATCTTTCTGTTCTGGCTTTTTCATCTGCCCCCCACCCCCATCTCGTGTGGCACCCGTCACAAAGGTCTCTGCGAGCAAGTGAAAGTCAAACGTCTTCTCCCGAGGCAGGTCTCATCTCAACTCTACTAACTTTCTTCAAATTCCCAATATCCTCCGGGCGCTTCCGGTGCGTGACGCCATTCACACTCGCTAGCCCCCGTTTCCCATCTTGGGCTATTGTGACATCTCTTAGTGACACGTCCGCTCTGCGCACGCACGTGCATGAACACCTGTGTTAATGTTGCACCTAAGTAACCCATGTGATGAGCCGAAAGGTTCTCAGCCTAACTAAACCCAAAGGCATAAACCGAAATCCCTCGGCCATTATATTACAATTGCATATCAATCTTTGTGGATTATATATATATATATATACACGTTGGCCTAGTGGATTGAGTGTCCGCCTATGGGTCGGCCGACCAGAGTTTAATCCCAACTTGAATCATACCAAAGACACAAAAAATGATACTTGATACCTCATTGCTTAACACTCCGCATTATAATGCATGTATCAAGAGAAAAGTGGAGCAATCAAGGGAAAAGAGTAGCGTCTTTCTTTACACCCTCGGTCGCCAACTTTATATATACACACTCACACATATGTATGTATGTATCTATTTGACATAGAAGCGAATAGCTTGTAGGTAACTACTTTTAACGAGTTAGAGCACACTTGTTTGCGCAAAGTTAAATGGCTAAGTATTGCAATCTAACAAGCAGTTAAATGGTTACAAGAATTGCTATTTAATAGTAATAATTCTATTTGATATCAATGATTTGTTTGTACACAGTTAAATAGTTTCAAGTATAGTAAATGATTGAATAGTTCTATTTGAATTATAGATACGGCCCTAACAGGTACAACCACCCAGGGTCAGAGTGGACCTGAGAATAATAGTAATGAAGTGGGTACTCCACAGCAGCCGAAGGGTCCACGTATGCAACGCATGCACTGAATATCTTATTTTCTTCGAGGATGAAGAATTTTGTGTAATATAAAATTAATTATTGATAATTTTCACAATCCTCTTTGTACCTGTATTTTTTGTTTTTCCCATTTCTTCATTTCTTTTGATACTTGTTTTCGAGGAAGTGAGAGTAGAGAAAACGCCGGTTGATTTAGCGAGAAAAGACGTAAGTAAAAGCAATGAATTTAGTAGCTTCTCAATTGCCTTTCAGTTGGGAGAATGAGAGAGAGAGAGAGAGAGAGCATAAAACTTAGTGGGTGAAAGTGAGACAGTAATGGAAAAGTAGATCTGTTTTTGCTTTCTTTACAGTCATGATTAGAAAAGGCCATGGCTTAAGTCTTTCCTATTTTATCATTCCCTTCAAGCTGGATACATGGAAAAGAGTGACAGAATAATAAAGTTGGAGTCGTAGGGAGAAAGCCATCGAAAAGCAGAAACTTTTTGGTTTGCTTACCTGCCGTATTAAGCTATCAGACACTTTCAACAGAAGCAATAACGTTTTTATTACAGATAAAATCAGAAATTTGCCAATTCAAAGGTCTAGTCGCGCTATTAGGTTCACTTTCGGGCAAAGGTATGAACCCCCTTATCGTCCCAGCTATGGGTTAAATAGTACCACTACTGTTCTTCTAGGAGAATGGCTTTGGCATTAAATAACCAAAAAGAGGTTGATATGTCATTAAACAAAGAAACCAAACCAAATAAATTTTGATCACTCATTATTTGTAGATTTTATTATTTTCTCTCACAACCAATAACAGTCATTTTTTAACTGGGTGTCCTGAATATTAATTCAGGGCACACAATTAAAAAAAAGTCAACAATTGACTCTCAGCCACCGCCTTCAAAATGAAAATGAGCTGAGTGTTTGGCGCAAGGTAATTTAAAGAAATACGATTGGAACAATCATATAGGTACGAGCGCTTGACATGATCAGCCGATTGATCGGATTGGGCCCCTCCGACCGCCCGTCTAGCCCGGTAAGAGCCAAAGAAGAGTGTTGCAGGTCATGTGACCTCTTTGATTGCCAGGTCTTGAACTGCTCAGGTACCAGGATTCTGTCCACAAAGTTTACGAGTTGCTATCCACAGACAACAGGTGGCTTCATGGAAGAGAGGGTCTTACCTCTCTGCAGAGGTTACAGTTGATATATTCTGCAGCCCCAGCCAACAGTAGTATTTCAAGCTCAGTGTCATTATGATTTAATTACTAATGCGGTGGTGTGTGACTGTAGTTGAATATCTCACTGTCAAGTAGGATAATACCTCTAAATAAAATCTTTTAAGTGGCCACACATTTCTGGGAGGGCTTTTGTTTTCAGGAGCCGTGCATTGGTTAAGTTTTATAATATATCAACTCCTCTTGGGTTTCAGGTGCCAAATGATAATCATTAACAAACAGATCTATTTTAGCCATGGATAGAACCCCAACAAGTACTACAACTATTCCGGGTCAGCGTGGACCTGGGAGTAATAGTGATGACGGAGTAACAGAGCTCCAAAATTAGAACCTCGCCACCTGACACAGTTTAATGCGTTACTTAAGATATCTACTTTTCAGGGGAGCTCTTTCTTCTCTGAAAGGGATACAGTCGGCGTATTCAAAGTCCCCCGGCAAACGTGGGGGTTGTCAGTGATCAATAAAAACATAATAATGATAATGCTGATGATAATTTTAATTAAAATCAAGTGGATTGCAAATTACTGAATATTAATTTATTTAACTACTAAAACGAATCAATTCGTCAACAAAATTTTGAAACAAAACCACAAACTGGAGATTTTTCCCTGAAATTTGAGTGACAGCACGTCTCCTCAGATATCCAGGACTCTTCCGAGTAGCCAAGCTGATTTTAACAGTGCTGTTGTCTGATTAATCTCGAGTCTTCCTCTGACTTCCTGTTAGTCCAGTCTCTCTTCCAGGTCGTTCGGGACATCTCCAAGTGCATCAATTACAATTGGTATTAATGTCACCTTCATGTTCCATAACTTTTTTAGCTTTTTGCAAGGTTCAGGTATTTGTCGAGCTTCTTAATTTCTTTTATTTTTAGTCTATGGTCCGCTGGAACGGTACCATCTACTGGATAATTTTTTTCTGCTTTTTAATTGGGAATAGATCTGGTCTTCTGACTGAAATATGGGAGTCTGTTTGTATTTCAATTTCAGAGAATTTTCCGTGTCTCATTTTCTATGACAGGTTCTGGTTTGTGCATATACCATTCGTTATAATGGTAAAATTTCTATCTCTGGCACAATTTCCTGTAGATCACCTTTCCCACTCAATCTTGCTTAGTCTTGTACTCCTTTCATGCAAGTTTGCTGCATTCGTTTATAATGTGATTAACTGTTTCATCTCTTTCTTCACTTTATTTGCACTTGCCATTCTGTGACATATTATCGATTTTCGCTTTAATATATTTGAAGTTGTGCTGACGTTACAAAAGATTCAGCTTCTCTCTTGAGGCTTCTATTTAGTAGCTATATCCAGGTGTTTTTCGTAGGCAATCTCATTTGTTTGTTGCTTGAAACATCCATATGGTTTTCTTTCGATTTGTTTTCTAGTATTTGTTGTTTTTCTGCTTGTTCTAATGTTGACAATACTGTTACTATCTGCTGTAATTAATCTTTCTTTGCTGTTTTTGATGTAGTTCTCGATCCTTCTATTGATGCATCTACGCAATCCACAATGTTGTGAGTTCTCTTCCTCCGTATTTTCTTGACTCATATAGTCTTTTTGCGTCATCTCTTTGATATAAGGCCTTATTATAATTAAATAGGAATAATTATTGAAACCATATTACTTCTTTTAACCATTCTGTACAAATTATTTGTATTGAGAATACTTACTCGAATCGATAGTTGTCTATAAATAATAATTAATCACTTGAAACTATATAATTATCTTCGAAAAATATAACAAAGATTAAAATGCAATAAAATCAACCAACCGAACCAACCAAGTAACCTTAAAATTGTAACGAATTGTTTCAATTATATCTCGAAAATCATGTACATTTCATAATGTTATAAAGCAATAATATGAAGAAAAAAAGCTAAAAGAAAACTATTTCTTAAGTTTTGCCACCTGACAAAATGTAAACTTCTCACGCAATGAAATATGATGATTTAAAATCCTATTTCTCCTGCAATAAAAACTTTCCAAATAAATTGATGATTTCGAAGCATGCCTTCTGCTGTAACTGCCATGTTTACGCAAAATGTGTCTATGGCATACAAGTTGTGATCGCAAAGTATGAAAATCACCAATTGGTTGGTTGGTTGGCTGGGTTTTATGGCATATCAACCTTTGTAAGTTATTTAATGCCAAATCCATTTTAATACAAATAATCAGTTCTATTTCAAACAATTCAGTTTAGCATGCAAAAACAGTTTCATTTCAAAATATCAGTTTAGCATAAGTACGCAGTTTACAGGGCTTATCAGGTGCTACCACTCCGGGTCAGAGTGAACCTGTGAGCGATGGCTATGAAGGGATGTTCTGCATTCCCCAAAGCTCTAGCATTACTGGAACTTCGCCATCAGATTGTTTAGTGTCATATCCAGAACACTCGTTTTTTATGGTCCTACCTCCATGCAGAGAAGCAGTCGGTGTATTCTACAGCTCCAGCCGACGAGGCAAACCAATTGGAGCTGGTGTGAAAAAAGTTGTAAAGACTTATGCAGTGGTAATTATAATTTGTTTGCACATTTATATGGTTTTTACAATACTTATCTTATACTAATCATATTTAAACAAACCTATAGATTAAATCCTTATAAGTACTATCACCCCTGAGTCAGAGTGGACATGGGAGTAATTGTTATGAAAAATATTCTACACTCCCCTGAGCAGTAAATAGATGAATAAAACAATTCTCTGCTCTTAGAGAAGTTATCCACATTCACTTTCAATTTGATTCGACAAAAATTGTAAAACCTGGCATAAACGCCTGGTATAGATGTGTAGTCCAAGACATCATCTGCCCACATCGTCTAAGTGGTTAAATGTCACGTTTATTGCCCGATGCTTCAGATACCTTTCCTCCTTTTAAGGCAAATTGGGAAAACCTTTATTCTTCCTGACCCTAAACAGCTACTTTTTGCTTCCGTACTTTAAACCGACCTGGTGTCACATCATCCAACTATCTTTAACGGGGTTAATATCCTTCCTGTAAAACTAAGATCTACAAATAAATCAGGTAAGGATTAATGAAAGCCTAGTTACTTGCTTATAGGCTTAAGATCTGATTATGCTTTTCTCTTTATATCTAATTAATTTCACCAATTGATTACATTAGGCAATGCAGATTTATTTAATGGCGCAATCAGTCTTTACTTTTTTTGCTATTTTTATAAATTTTGCTATTTTTCAAAATTTCTACATGCAATGTTTTACAAGCAATTTTTACAAACAATTCTTTACAAGAAATTTTTTACTTAGAATTAAATTTTTTTTGCAAGCAATTAGATTCTTTTACAAGTAATTAAAATTTTAACACAAGCAATTTTTTTTACATGCAATTAAAAAAATTTTACAAGCAAAATATTTTACTAGCAACTTTTTACAAGCAATTGATCCGAGATAAACGATAATATAACTATTTGTATCAATTCAAAATAGTAACTATTCAAAATACAAGTAATATGCACACAGCTAAATGGTTTTAAATATCCTTATCAAACAGAAATAATTTTCAAACAGATCCATTTGACTCATAAATGGGTCCCTCACAGGTACAACCATTCCGGGTCAGAGTAGACCAACGAGTGATGGCATGGAAGAAATGACTCCATATTTTCCATGGAGAAAGATCTGGTGCCTCACTATCAGATGCAAGTTTTGCTGTATATCTTGGACATATTTTTGTAGGGGAGAGTGTCTTAACCCTTTGACGAGAATGCAACTCGTTTATTGACTCACCAACTGAATGGATCAAAACAACAGATATATTTACCATGACAGAAATAAAAAAACGAATGAAATATTACTTGCTTCAATTTAATACCGTCCCCATGCAGCATTCAGTCCACTTATTCCAGTAAATTTACCCTTGTGTTCAGTATATATATATATATATATATATATATATATATATATATATATGTGTGTGTGTGTGTGTGTGTGTGTGTGTGTGTGTTATAGATCGTGAAAATACCAAGTAAAATATTATAAGAAATTGGGCGATACTCTTCGGTGGAGCTATATACAATTTTTTTAAATGGTAAAACTCACACAAATTTTCCAACCACAAAAGTTTCAAGAATTTCGGTATTCAGTTAGGCCTACCTTTTATTTTTTACATTTTTTGACTATCTGAGGATCGAGTTTCAGGAAACTTGAATAGTAGGAAAAATTTTGTGCGTTTGAATATTCAATATCCTTCTCTCTCTCTTTCTCTCTCACACACACACACACACACACACACACACACACACACACATATATATACATATATATATTATCAAATAGGACAAATACTTTGTTTCTGCCAAACTTATCCTTGATTGACACAGACAGCAACACTTTCAACACCTTTCCTTACAAAAACCTCCACTAGAATGAGTTCTTGCACTCACAATTATAAAAGTGAATGTCTCGAACAATATAAAATAGTAATAATTAAAAACCTAATATATCGTGACAAAGTTATATCCTCTTCCAGAACAATCATCTGCACGGGACATAAAGGCCGTAAACAAACGCTCAGTAAAAATGACTTCCCAAACCGCATTGTTGACCAACAAATAAAACTCACAATTAAAAATATCAACTCTAATTGCAATGGAAATAATTCTACATCAAACAACCTTACAAACATTTAAATATTTTTTGTAACCAGATACACAACGATAATAAACTCGATGAAATAGCACTAAAAATCAAATGTACAATAACGTCTCCCAGATTGACTCTAAAAATAAAATAAAACTAATCATATATTATCGTAAATTCAATACATAAACCTCATCATCTATAATAACTTATGTCCCTCAATTAGTTCCCTTTATACGATCAATGTAGTTTACCAGTTTAAATGTCTACAAGGAGAATGCTACTCAAATAAAAAAAGGTACCTACATAGGCTGAACAACTACAACTCTCTCAAGACATTTAACACGTCACCCATCCAACTCTAGTTCCATCTCATACCTAAACATACATTCGTGCCCCTTCTTCAAATATCGAAAAACAACTCCATATTCCACAAAGAAAAAACAAAACTAGAAGTTCTTGAAGCTCTCTATAAAATATTAACAAACCTTCCTTAAACAAAATCAACTTCGAATATAGCAGCCACATACTTCCACAGTATCATTTTTCCTACCATCTTTTCCTCTTATTTCGAGTAAAATTATTTTCTTCCGTAAATTCCCTTCCCACTTGTTCTTCCACCTACTCTTTATATAAATGGCTATAACAGATCTTAATGTTTGTCATTTCATTGTTCACTCTCCAAACGCTCACTCCAGTAGGGGCCGGAGGTACTTGTGAAAAAATACGACGTCTTCCAAAATTCATTCCCTGCCGAAGTCAAATGAGTCATATGAAAAATTGAACGGATGAAAAGTAAAATAGGCCGAAAAGAAGTGTCCATCCAATCTAATAGAACATGTTTAAAAGAAAAATGCAGGCTGGATATATATATATATATATATATATATATATATATATATATATATATATAATGGTTTTCTTGTCCTGATGGAATTATTCCCAACTCCGGTTTAACTGGACCGAATAATATATATATATATATATATATATATGTGTGTGTGTGTGTGTGTGTGTACTCTTCTTTAGTGCTCCTCTTTTGTTTCTTTTACTATTTGGAGCATTACATACTTAAAATAGAGGTCTAGAAATATTAATAATAACAATTAATGTGGTATTATTTTTGTTATTTAATCCATTATAATTTTTAATTAACATATTATGCCGAACACATTATTTCTGCTCCGTCAGTGGAGTCATTGCTTTTATCTGAAGTATGATAATTTTTTTCCACCTCTGTTTCCTTTTAATTTTAAGATCCTTTTTAAAAACCTCATTCTCTTCATCAATGAAAGCTGCGCTCGAAATTCGCTTAAATTTTGTATTCATTTTAGCAGATATTAATTGTTAAATATTAAAATGTTTCCCATTTTACAACTCATTTTACCATGGTGTTGTAAAAGAAATATTTATATATATATATATATGTGTGTGTGTGTGTGTGTGTGTGTATTTGTCGATTCATGCCTTTCCAAAGGGCATTAGTGAGCAGGGAAATGCAAACAATTTCGTTCATTATGATATTATTAAATAGGCATTGTTGATTGATATCAAATAATTGCTTGTAAATATAGGAACATTTGAAACCAATAAAACTGTGTGCAAATTATTTATATTGAGAATAATTACTTGAAGCTATAATTGTTTGTATATGATCATAATTAGATACTTGAAACCATATGATTACTTTGAAAAAGACCAGCATCAAATAACTCAACAAGAGTTGACATGCCGTAAATTCAACCAACCAATCAACTGTTATTTCCTTTTATATAACTGCACTTGCTTCCACTTTAAAAGAGAATGTAATATATATATATATATATATATATATATATATATATATATATATATATAAGTTGATGTTTCATTGATTGATTTTGAGATTGGAAATCCTAAGGACTGATCACTAACTTTTGTTTGTTTCCATTCCAAGTGACATGGAAAGAAAACTTATTTCTCAATGGAGGAAACAACTGCATGCCCACGTAACCCTGAGCTCTCCCTCCACACACCACCCCCTCACATACCCCCTACAAACTCCTTCTTCCTATATATGCACACGCAAGTGCATGGAAGATATTTTGTTCTTAAAAAAAGAACAAGAGACGCCACCTGATTCCTTTCACCCTCTTGGAGAAAGTTTCTCGAACAAATTAACTCGTCGCAACTGGGACCCGTTAATTATCCAGTATTAATTAGGAAATTCCATAATTTCAAGGCATCGACACAAGGAAAAGAAGTGGGCAAAGACAAAATGGCGCAAAGATGCGAGTGGTGGCGGCGG
>OY757922.1:47834939-47872439 GCA_963585895.1 Sepioteuthis lessoniana | reverse complement strand
CAGCCAAAACGAGTGTATTAACTGAATATCAACATTTTTATAACATACCTCTCGTCAATACTGGAGAACGCTGTTTGCTTTGTTGCCATTTTGAATAATCTCAAAACAAAAATTTATTGGCACGAGGTGAGATGCAAATAGCTTCGTCCAAGAATTGAAATCGCGTCGCCGTGTTGATTTCCTATGACGGTACCCTTACATTACGGGCATCTCTGACGATTAGTAAATTATATATATATATATATATATATTATGATATTAAATCTGGGTTTGTTTGTAACTGAATTATTGAAAGAATGGATTATGAATTATTTGTATATTTGATTTAAAAGGAAAGGATGTACTTATATATATATATATATATATATATATATATATATATATATATATATATATATATATATATAAGTACATCCTTTCCTTATGAATCAAATATACAAATAATTTATAATCCAAAGTGTGATATTAGACAATCAAAGAAGATATTTTACAATAAATTTCGGCGTTCAAGTTGACCTGGCTTATAAGTCAACCTCATGATTTTGTTCAAAATTCAGGGTTAGACCCATTCTTGCCGTAGCAAAGTCGACTCAACCCAATCAAAAAGTAGGCTATTGATAATGTTCCGGTTAGACTTTACAGTCAGTGTATCAGCTATTTGGAACTGAGTGTAATATAAAGTTGATATAATACTTGATTTTTATTATTTTATATCAATTTCTGCATTAATTAGTTAAATATCTTAAAGAAACACGAGTTTAAGTTTGAATTGCCTGTATCAATCAGCTGGAGTTACGGTAAGCGGTGTATATCGATTGTTTGGAGTACAGTTCCACTAATTGACAACTCTGTTGTAAAGGTTTGTATTTTAGTTTTGCCGTATAAGAAGACCTCCCGTTTTGCAGAGCTATTTTTAGGCTTAGAATCATCCAAATAATATGAACAATACATGCAGGACACTGCTGGAGAAGTAGCGACGGCAAGTGTTGGACGACCAACAAGAATTTATCTAAAACAGCTCAGTACGGACACATGATGTTTGGCGAGAGAGAGAGGTGGGGGAATCTGTGCGAGCCGTACCACCAGATAATGATGATAATTTGTTTTAAATCTCTGGAGCATTGAAATTTTGTTACCAATAATATAATTATGCATTAAATTGATAAAATTTATTCTTTTTCATTCAAGGTTATTTCAATTTATTGACACATCTGAAGTTTGGAATACAAGCTCACATGAAGATCATGCACGCTAAACTTAGAGTCATGGGTTGTTAACTTATTTTATTTTTGATACATGACGAGATATCTTTGCATTCTTATGCACCGAGCTCAATATTTTACTGATTTTGGCCATTTTTAGCTGTAAGCTTTTATCACAATTATATATATATGTGCATGCGTATATGTGAACAGTTGGACACTGAATGCTTCAACTGATCAGGTGAGCATTCAAGAAGAATTGAGAGAAATTGGTTCAAAAAGCGTCAAATAAATCGAGGTATCTTAAAACCCAGGAAATATAGGAAAATTGATTTCTTTATATTTACCAATTTTCTTAATCTGTCACCCAGGCCTCAGACTACTTCTAATACCTAGTATCCCTAAGTGGTCACCCGTCAAAGTATTAAACAGACTCTTCACTGCTTAACTTTACTGCTTAACTTCAGTAATCTGGAGCCAGTGGTGTAATATAACATGACCGTAAGTCATGACATTGAGTTCTTCATCTTAGACTTTATTCAGATCATCATTGTCACGTGATATCCCACGGAGACGATAGAAATAAGATTAATACTATCCTCCCGTTGGAATGAACAGTGGCAACCCGTCAAAAAAGTGACCGTTAAGAAAGAATGTAGGTCACAGAGGGGATATCAACAGATGTTGGTACTTAGTAACCTCAGGTCGCCGGACACCGGAAGCGAGAAGGAGAGAGAAGCCAAATGATTGGCTGGGACCCTAAAACGGAAGTGGCACCTTCTTCCCGTCAGCGAAAAAAACGAAAAGAAAGGTTAGTTATTGGAAAGGGCTCGTGGCAGACAGACCTATAGCCATTACTCCGGGTGAAGAAGACAAAAACATATCTTGGACACGAGGGACCCAAGTTCTTCAAGCCAGTGTTAAAAATAGCTTAAAGTCTATTAGCCAGTGAAAGAAGAAAGATTCTCCAGTGGAACCCCGTCAAAAAATAAGATAAGTAACTTTGGGGCTATTTCTCCTTTATACCCAAATTTTATATACTCTCTCTCAATTTGAAGAAACGAAAGAACAGAAAAGAAGGAAGACATTTATGTCCATGGACTGTTCAATTCATTATACATATTTGACACTTTGAAAGTGTATCTCTTTGTATAGTAAAGGATTCATGTATTTTTATGTTACCTCGTGGTCTAAGCTGTTCTTTGCAGTTCTGCTACGAATTTGTTGAGTCTCATTTCCTTTTCAGCTTCTATTCGCCATATGTTATCTTGCTTAGAATTGTCCTATTAATTCCTTTAAAATATCACACGGGAAACCGGAGTTGCCGACTGCTACAATATAATATTATTACGACTAAAACCTATAGGTCCATATCGTCTGTTGTCTAGGGGAGGAAGTTTAGTGGCCTTGGTGGGTGTGTGGATAGTGTGAAGTTTGGAACCCCTTGCCAGCGGCGGTTAGTCTGGCCCTAAATTAATCCCTCACGTAATATGCCAGGTCTTATATGCCTGAGAGAAAGACTCTGAACGAGGACTTATTCTATAGAGGATCAAGTGCCAACCTGCCCCGTCTTCACTCGTGCGAAATAAAGTCCCGTTTTGGGATTTTAGTCAATTTGCCGTCACAATCATGAAGTCGTATTGACAGCACAGATTCCTTTGACTCTCTCACTATCCGTGCCTCACTGCCATCGTTCCTGGCAGGTCTTCTAGCTGGTATCTAGTGCTCGCCCAGAACTGATGGATATAAGTCTTTGCTGACCGGCCAGCACTGGTGTATCCATGTGCGAGAGTCCAGTAGAGAACTTCGCTTATGAGTTCGTCCCTGCTTCTCTAGCAGTCTCCAGCATATCTTGTTTGTCTTAATTGGATGGTTGATGAGATAGGAAGTAAGTGGTCGTACACTGATTGTTTTGTGTCATGCTACTTCCAGAATTTATATAAACAATACGCAGTGTAGTTTCTATCTAGCTTTTTCACGAAGTGCTTCATTAAAATCCGGGTGGTGCAGCCATACAATTGTACTGACTCAGCAACAGCTTGCAAGAACTCCCGTTTTTTTTTTTATCAGAAATTAGCTTTCCATAGGGTTGATAACCTCTCGGTAGCAGTCCTTGCCTTTCCCTTGTGAATGTTGATATCGTTTTCGGTAGATGAATATTGCCACTGAGGTATGTGAAATGGTCGACTGATTTCAGAGACTTAACATTTTGTTTGAAAGACCCGAACTTTGTCTTTAATTAGAACATAGCAGAATAAAATGTTTGATGCTTTTACAGAATGTCTCACTAATAAAAAAAACTCCATTAATTTAGCAGTAAAGTACAAAAGAGAATGAAAAGGAAATCTGACCCTTTCAGTCAACATCCAGATAAGAGTAAGTTTCAATCATTTGAATAATTTTCCTTAACAGTTAAATGATTATATGTATGTTTTCAACTTGCTACAATCCAAGCATTGGCCATATTTCTCTAATCTTTCCTTCCTCCAGACATGACGAGTCGAGTTATAGCCGATGATCGGTGTGTCATTATTGGGACTTAAATGTAACTGTTCAATAAAGAATGTAACAAATGACTGAAACTTACTCTTATTTGGATGTTGAATGAAAGTATTCAATTTCAATACAAATACCTTACCACAGAAGTATTCAATTTTAATACAAAAAAGTATTCAATTTCTATACAAATGTTTTTACCTTACTTCAGAAAGATGAAACATTTTTATGGCTGGTCTATCCTGTACAAGCATCCAATCTTTCTCCTCGCCCCCCACCAAAAAATTCCACTTAACCAAAACCGTCTAAAATCTTTCTCCGTAATAAAACTGAGGTCAATAAGTATTTTTTACATTAATTCTTAACACTTTCTATTTGTTTAAACAGGTTTAAATTAAGTTAGAAATATCTGAATAAAAAAGAGGCAATCTTACCCTGAATGGATTCAAAGCAGAAATGTCGACACAAGGTGACATGGACCAACACTCTTGTTTTGTAAAATAAAGGTTAAACACTCACACACACACACACACACACACACACACACACACACACACACACACAGGTATAAAAGGATTTTAAAATTAAAAAAAGAAAGAAATGTCTGACAAGAATCTTGAACAGTTCAGGATTTTGAAGATAATAATTAAAAGGAATGAAGGTGGTATTTTTTGCCCAAAGCCTGAACAGATATAAACGGTGAATATTCTCCAGCGTTGAAAACTAGAGTTCCTTGATGCTCTGATTGTTCTTTGCAACCAAGAATGTTTCTCGAAAAAAATGGTCTCAAAGAATAAGATAAAAAGAATTTTTAAAAAATTACTTGTCAGTTATTTTTTCTTTAAATCTTACTAAATGTTTCACACATAGAAAGAGAAATACAATTATTTTCTTTATTTTATCTTATTTCAATTTATTTACTTATATCATCATCATCATCATCATCATTAAAATTACACTTTCCTTGAACAATAGCATCAGTTTTTTAAATGATCATAATAATCATAACAATCATATATAAAACAGTATGATTACATTCATACAAATATATATATATACGTACATATATATATATATATATATATATATATATATATATGTATATATATATATATACATATATATATATGTATTCAGGCACGTGCATATATATATATATATATATATATATATATATACAGACACTTATAAAGATGCATATATATACGTATATGTATATACATATAAAAATATGTAACCTAAATATTAATATGTGTGTATATTAGGATAGTGGTGTCATAAAGTCAACGTTGATTCTATGTCTATGCTATTCTAATATATATATATATATATATATATATATATATCTGATATATTTATATTCATAAATTGCAAGCAAACAACATTATAAATACAAGTATATATATATATATATATATATATATATATATATATATATATATATATATATATATATATATATATACGAGGTGCATACGATAAGTTTCCAGACTTTTTTCGTATGGCCACATTTATTGATAGTACACACATGAAACTCTAGTCCCCTTCCAAGCAATCTCCTCCGGCTACAATTCCCTTTCTTGTACCTGTCCAGCATCTTCTGGAAGGCCCCATGGAAGTCCTCTTGTGTGAGCGTATCAATGATCTTCGTCACAGCCTCTTTCATCTCCTCAATTCTCTTATAATGAAACCCTCTGAGTTTAGGGAATAACCAAAAGTCACAGGGAGAAAAGGTCTGGACTGTAGGGAGGCTAAGAAACTGTTTTGATACCCTTATTGGTCAAATAGTCTGTGACAAGGAAGGAGTTGTGGACTGGTGCATTGTCCTCGTGGAAATGCCACTGACCCCATTTGAAGAGTGCTGGCCTCTTCCGACGGAATCTCTTCCTGACCTCCCTTAAAACTCAATATAGTAACCCTAACCCTAAACCTAACCCTTTGGCCAATCAACTGTGGTGTATTGACTTCTTTACTCCTCCCACACCTCTCATCAACCCTCACAGACTGCCTGCCTTCCTTGAATCTCTTATGCCACTCAAAAACTGATGCTCGATTCACGCAAGATGGTCGAAAAGCAGTCTGAAGCATTCCATACGTTTCTGTGGCATTTTTTCAAGTTTAAAATAAAATTTTATTGCATATCGTTCTTCTAAAGTGTCTGATTGCATTTTTGAAAATCACCAGCTGTGACAATCAGGCTTTAGTAGGGTGTATTCCAATTGCTGCTGTATCTGTTCATTTGAAGCTGAAATCATAAAAATTGGTCAGTCATATCATAAGCTGAATAGCAATAATAAGAGTCTACGACAATTTTAAATGTCCATACGAAAAAAAGTCTGGAAACTTATCGAATGCACCTCGAATATACAATTACCAACATATATGAGTGTGTTCATATATATATATACATATGTATGGAGAGAGAGAGAGAGAGAGAGAGAGAGAGAGAGAGAGACCAACCAATTATGTCTCTTCTTAGGACGATGGCAATGATCGCTTTGACTTACATGTCGTGTTGTTTTCTTGTGATGGGCCTTCTCTTTTTGTTGCCGGTCGCATGCTGCTTCGTTGTGAGAAATAATCACAGACACATTTCTTATTTGAGAAGAATGAATACCAAAACACTTTTTGAGTGCATACTTATTTAATTCATTTCTTATCCAAGACATCTTTTCTATTACATATAACCCGACTACATTCAGAGAGTGGCCCTATTGTCGATAGACGGGAAAAAATATGCTTACACCATCCTCATAGATGTGTGCTTGTCAATGCCTGACACACTAATCAAATTTTAAACCATTTTTCTGAATTCTATGATTTTTTGGTTATATTATTGCGACTACCCAATTGGCTCGGGCTCTCAAATTCATCCCGGGGTCATACCCTGTTACTCACACTCAGTTAACCCAACATCTCTGGGTACGATTTCTAATTTACTTTTTCAAATTCTACGCTTTCACTCAAATAACAGCTACTCAACTATTTAACAGACAGACAGACAGACAGACAGAGGAAGAGTGTCAATGCTATAGAATCGTAATCACCAAATTTACCAAAAGAAAAAAGAAAACTTACCAAAAATCTCTTTGCTTTTTATTGGATCGCACCCTAGCTGACCGTAAATTGTCGATAGTAACCTGGCGTTTAGGTGATAGGCCTTGCCAAGTCGAATACAGAAAGATCAATACTGCCTTACTGGAGATACAGGATTTTTGAAACCGACAGGAAAAATTATTCTAGAGGGACTTAATGGGAACAATTACTGGGAATAGGTGGTGGGTCTCCGTTTAGTATAGGATATGAGACTTCACAATCAAATATATCAAGCAGCTTACCTTAGATAAGGCTAAAGCAGGTGACTCTTTAGAGGATATAGTGTTCCAGTCTGTGGATGTAGGAGGACTCCTTACAAGCAGAACTAGCTAGGTGAAGCCTGAAGTGTGAGGCGAGCCAGCGAGCGCTATCAGGAACACGTAGTTAGATCTAGGCTAAACAGAGTGTCTAACGAGGTGGAGAAGCTCGACCTGTAAGGAAGAACCATGGAGCTTTCCGGGACCGTTACATAAGTTTATCAATGCCTGGATAGGCAGAGTCTTCGGTTAACTCGCGAAGCCTTCCGAGCACATTTCTAGGATCGCTTTGCCCGGTTGCTGAACCTTCAAAGGTAAGAGTTTCATAGCTATTTAGCCAACTTCCCTTGCCTCCAGGCCGCTGAACTGGCTTGCAATGAAGAGAGTGTAACATATTGTGAAGTCTGTGATGCGTTGAAACAGGTCGGCCTAAACAAGGCCTTAACAGGTGTATTTGAGGTTATACCTATTCTGATGGATGTGTTAAACCATTGGTTTGCCAAGGGAGCCAAACCTGGACATGTTACTCAGGGAGTGATCACATTGCGGAAGAAAGCTGGTTGACATGTTCAGGAAGACTTAGATGACTGCAGGCTAATTATTCTTCTAAGCACAGAGTTAGTGATTTTAGAGCAGGTCCAAACGAATCGTTTGCGAAATGAAAGGGGATTTGATTGAAACTGGAGATTTACGTTGTAAAGGGAAGATCAATCCGAAACAACTTGCTTTTGGTTCGATCGATCCACTCATGTTCTCGAAAGGTGATTTAGGCATTAAATAACCCTCTAATGTTGATATGTCACTAAACAAAGAAACCAAAATTTAAAACTACACTGAAGCCGCACTGATCAATTTAGTCCAAAGCATTTGTTAGGGTAGACCATAATATATAAAGACAATAGCCAAAGAAATGCCGCCATCACTTAACTACACTCCTGCACAAAAAAAAAAAAAAAAATGAGTTAAAGTAAAATAATTTTATGGAAAAGATTGAATATGTCGAGTTTTTACAGTTTTTTGGCATAATGATTAGAGTGTTTGCCAATGATCCGGAAGACTGGGGTTCAATCCTAGGTCGAGTCATACCAAAGACTCAAAAAATGGTACTTGATGCCGCCTTACTTAGCACTCAGCACTATAAGGTAAGGATCAATGGTAAAGTGGGGCAATCCAGGGAATGGAGTAGCACCCTCCCCTACACCTCGGTCTAGTAGCTATTGAAAGAGGAGCCTTCGAGTCACCCTTGACTAAGGTCACCAACTCTACTTACAGTTTTTTTTTAATCAGTATTAATTGGTTATTGCTATTTTTCAGATTTATTGTTTCAAAAAGTTAGTTTAATAAAAAGATGAGTTCCAGAAAAACAAGAAGACACCTTGATGTGAAATTAAAAAACAGAATTGTAGGATGAGAGCAGACAAAGATGAATTATAAGAAGAATTGTTCTCTATTAAAGAAAGAAAACATTAAAACCTCCTTGTGAACTCTGAAGATATTTGGTATGAAATATGAAAGAGAAGGTTCTATAGCTAGAAAATCGGGATCTGGCCACCCCAGAGCTTCCACAAGCAAGGATGACCACAGGCTAAAACTGACGATCTTGAAAAAGAGGAAAATAACCTTTGCTAAGATTTTTAACGAATTTAAGACTACGAAGGGAAAATAACTTTTCTTGAATGACTATATCTAGAAGATTAAATGAAACCAGTTTCTCTTCAAAAAGATGTACTTGGAAGCCCTTGTTAACCTAAAAACATATCACTGACAGAAAGACATTTACCTCCTATTATGGTTAGAAAGATGTAGAGTGACTTAGTAATGTTATTTAGTCTGATAAATCACGATTTTGTCTTTCTACTGACGCCTTAGAACGCTTTATTCGAAGAAAGATCTTCTAAGTTGCATTAAAACAACTGTGAACCATGCGAATGGAGGGATAATGGTGTGAGGAACCTTTACTGCAGCAGGTATTAGTAAATTGATAAGGTGTAAAGAATTAATAAAAGCAAAAGAATACATTAAAATACAAGAAAGAGGGCTTCTACCAACTGTGCAACAGCTCATGATGACAAAAACAATGATTTTTCAACAGGATAATGCTCCAGCAAAGCGCTGCTCAAATAACTAAAAAGAAGATTCATTTGAGCTTATCTTCTGGCCTAAGCAAAGCCCTGATTTAAATCCAATTGAAAATATATGGTCGATTATTTC
Source organism: Sepioteuthis lessoniana (assembly GCA_963585895.1). Lineage (NCBI taxonomy): Eukaryota > Metazoa > Mollusca > Cephalopoda > Myopsida > Loliginidae > Sepioteuthis > Sepioteuthis lessoniana. The sequence goes on along the minus strand of OY757922.1, from coordinate 47,863,177 downwards.
TCGTTCTCTATCAGGGAAAACATTTTCTAACAAAGATAAGATATGGGAGGCAGTACAGAACGAATTAAACAACATCTAATCACAGTGCAAGAAGCTGGTTGGGAACATGTCTAAGAAAATTTCTTTTTTGAAAACTTTGAAAGGAAATTCAATTCCATACTGATGATATGCATCAGTAAATGTTTTGTATGTTCATTTCTTGCTGTAAAATTGTTCAAATTTATTTTACAATGTTTGTAATATGTTTTTATTCAAAAAATGTTAAAAATTAGCTTGGCTCATTTTTTTTTTTTTTTTGTGGAGGAGTGTATATGACATGTTAACTGATATATGTTAAAGGACAAAGTAAAAATAATAGCTTAAGAACTACGTTGGGATTAGGCCCAGATTAGCGACAGCAGATGAACGTCTTAAAACTGATTAGTAATAAAAATTAATCAGCTGTTTAAATTCTATCAATTTCATGGCTTACGTGCTGGACTGCGGCCCCGAAGAATGTGAGTTCGAACTCCAGTCGTCCTATTATATTCACTTTCTGACTAATACCCTTGGGAAAGGTATGAACCCCATTATCACCCAAGCTATGCGTTAAATAGTGTCACTGCTGTTCTTCTATAGTGGTGGCTATGGCATTAAATAACCCACAAAGGTTGATATGCTATTAAACAAAGAAAAAAAAACAATCCAGTTACTTTTAGCAGCAAAGAGTTAGTTCAATCGATATATTACTGCATAATCAGGGTATTACTTAATCTCTGAGGAGGAGATCTTTGTGGCATCGTTCTTATGCGCTGGATTGCGACATCGTAGTCAGCGAGTTCGATCTCCAGTCGCGCTATTACGTTTACTTTCGGACTAATACCCTCGGGAAAGTTATTATCTTATACACCAAGCTATGGGTTACATAATATCACTGCTATTCCTCTACAAGGTTGGCTTTGGCATTAAATCCCCCACCGAGTTTGATATGCCATTAAACAAAGAAATCAAACCTTTATCAGTATAAATGCATATGACGTGCAATATGTAAGTGAAAAGCTGGGATTCTGTCAAATAGCTGAAAAAGTTGTGGAACATGAAGGTGATGGTGATACTAATTGTAATTGGTTTACTTTGAACATTCCTCAAAGGTTTGTAAAAAAGACTGATCGAACTCGAGATAAGAGAGAAAATCGGGACCAAAGAACTGTTAAAATATATTAGAATACTAAGTAGAGTCCTAGAGAACAAAGGAAACTTGCAATCATTCAGACATCAGTGAAAGACTACCATATAAAACTGGTATGATTCTGCAGTAATTTAAAATAAATGAATGTATATAAATATTCACCATCCTGACAAGAGTAGGTTTTTAATTATTTGCGTCATTGCTTCTACGGTAAAATGAATTTCACTTTTACATTTTCAACAACTTAAAATTCATCCATCTGACATATTTATTTTGTCTTTTTTCCAAATACTAAAGCATCGACTTATGGCGGATGGGTATTTGGGGAATTAACTGAAACTGCACAGTAAACAAAAACAAAAAAAAAGTAATCAAGCAAATGACTGAACTGTACTCTTATCTGGATGGTGAATGTAAGTATTAATTTTTTTTATATAATTTTTGTACAAGATCGTAGAAATAACGGAAATTTTCTTTGTTAAGCTATTCTTAACAAATAATAATAATAATAATAAGAAGAAGAAGAAGAAGAAGAAGAAGAAGAAGAAGAAGAAGAAATAATGACGAACGAGAATAAAAGTGATGAAGGGATTGAAATAATAAAAAAAATCGTAGTGATATTTCAAGAAGGAGCGATAATTTTTATTTCGGTGATAAAAATCAGGGGGTATAATTTTTGTTTATGTTTTATTGATTTATTTATTTTGTTAGTGGGGTTGGGGTGATGTGCGAAAAGCTTGTCTTTGTCAGGGAGACGTGCCAGAAACTACACATTTGAACAACAATTCAATAAAACTATCAAACCCGAAAATGGCAACAAGGTGACCCAGGTTAGGACAGCCGCCCAGAACAGAAGAGAACGAGCTGAAGGAGTGGGGTTGATTCGAAGGTTAAAGAAATAAAATAAAATTGAATAATGATAGAAAGTATGATATCAAGCATCACCATCTCGGCATCCTTCCATCTTTGCACTTTCCTTCTTCCAAATGTGAGAATCTCTGTTCACGCCTTCTTGGAAATGACGATGAAAAGATTAAAAGAAAAAAAATGAAAGAAAGAAAGAAAGAAAGAAAGCAAACACTCTATAAGGACAATGAGCCAAATAGGCTTTAAGGGCAAGTTCTTTTCTTTTCTTTTTACTTGTTAGTTAAGATTCAAAGACTCCATTAACTTTAAACTAATCATAATCATCTTTCTTCTTTTTTTTAAGTAGGTATAACCACGAATTTGTTGAAAATTTTGACACCCACTGACAAAAACGAAATTATTCCCGAAGAAGACTTGAATCAATTTTATAAACTTTATATGTCATAATTATTTCTATATAACATACACTCACAAATAATACCCCTAACTTTGGACTACAAAATTCTGGAAAAAGAAATTCTCGTTTACAATAAACATTGACTTTTGACAATTTATATTTTGTACCGGACATTGGCATAATGGTTATCGTGTTTACCAATAGCTTGGGAGACCTGGGTTCAATCCTAGGTTAAGTCATACAATGGTACTTGATGCCTCCTGGCTTAACACTCAGCATTTTAAAGTACGGATCAAAGGTAAAGTGGAGCAATTCAGGGAAAGGATTAGCGCCCTTCCCTACACATTCGTGCAGTAGCTATCAAAAAAGGAGCCCTCGGATCACCCTCGACTATGGCGGTCAACTTAGAGTTGCGAAATTTTGCATTTGTTCGACTTTTTATCGGTCCGTAGAGGCTACAAGAAAGAATTTATTTTGCTTACATTATGTCTCAAAACACAAAATTTACACAATATTTAGAGCAAACGCTCGGACACGTTCAACACAAAAATGCAACAAACTAATGGCGAAAATAAACTTGCATAAGGTTAAAAAGAACTATAAACAAACATACATTCCAGTAGATTTTTCACAAATCGGCGCAAAATACATTAGTTTGGATTATGAATATAACTTAATTTTGTCATCCCGTCCCAAATGTTAGGGGACATGTGACCAGGAAAAAAAGTTGATAATATAGTTTTGGGCTAAAAAATCCGGAAAAATAGTTCGTCCTATTCACAAATAATTACGGTGATTAAAAAAGAGAATTGAATGAAAAACCTGATATAAAAATCATAGCTCACCAAGCGAATATTCCTGGCTGGGATATCAAATATGATGGTAATTACTGAAACTTACTTTTATCTGAATGGTGAATATAAGTATTACACCTGTTTATCTACCCCCACTCTCTCTCTCTCTCTCTCTCTCTCTCTATATATATATATATATATATATATATATAATTGAATAAGCAGATCATTTTAAAACGTTTTTTCCTTCGTAAATCAAAAACGTGCTCAATAATATCAAGTAGAGCAGAATAAACTTAAAATGAATAGATTGCTTACCCTTCGATGGCTGTCTCATTATTGTTAGATTTATGTACATTTTAAAATACATACAATCAAGAGATGACATTGGAAAGTCTCATCTGATTATATGTTTTATTCTAAGTACATGAAACTAGTAGTAATAAGGCTCCCATAGAGGGGTGACTGAACATTCATATATATATATATATATATATATATATATATATATATATATATAAGAGGATAATTAAATAAGTTTCCAGACTTTTTTCGTATGGGCACTTTTATTGATAGTAAACACATGAAACTCTAGTCCCCTTCGAAGTAATCTCCTCCGACTGTAATGTACTTGTTTTACCGTTCCAACAACTTCTGGAAGGCCCCATGGAAGTCCTCTTGTGTAAGCGTGTTAATGACCTTCGTCACAGCCTCTTTCATCTCCTCAATTCTCTCATAACGACAGCCTCTGAGCTTAGGGAATAAGCAAAAGTCACAGGGAGCAAGGTCTCGACTATTGAGAGGGTGAAGAACTGTCTTGATGCCCATCGTGGTCATTGATGCCCATCGTGGTCTTGATGCCCATCGTGGTCTGTGACAAGGATGGAGTTGTGAACAGGTACATTGTCCTGATGGAAATGCCACTGACCTGATTTGAAGAGTACTGGCCTCTTCACAAGGAATCTCTTCCGGAGACATAGTAACCCTAACCGTTTGGCCAATCAACTGTGGTGTATTGACTTCCTTACTCCTCCCACACCTCTCATCATCCCTCACAGACTGCCTGCCTTCCTTGAATCTCTTATGCCACTCAAAAACTGATGTTCGATTCATGCAAGATGGTCGAAAAGCAGTATGAAGCATTCCATACGTTTCTGTGGCATTTTTTCCAAGTTTAAAACACAATTTTATTGCATATCGTTCTTCTAAAGTGTCCTCACGTCCAGATTGATTTTGAAAATCACCAGCTGTGACAATCAGGCTTTTGTAGGGTGTATTCCAGTTCCTGCTGTATCTGTTCATTTGAACGTGAAATCAGTCATCTCAACAGATGTATAGCAATAACATACTGAATTTTCAAGAGTCTACGACAATTCTAAATGCCTGTACAAAAAAGTCTAGAAACTTATCGTATGCACCACGTATATATATATATATATATATATATATATATATATATAGAGAGAGAGAGAGAGAGAGAGAGAAATTATATTACATAACTATACACTTTTATTCTGGACAAGTATCAAGCTTTCAACTTATTTTCTTAACAAATGTGAACAAAAATTTTAAAACTGAAAGAATACATTTCTATAAAATGGAATAATACTTTTACCATTTTTTGTAATGATATAATTTTTGAAAAAATGAAAACTAATTAAATATTTACTTATATATGAAGTAACAGTTTACCTCAGATGATTCGTTTATAGAGCCGAAGTCTTCAGTAGGATCAGCCACAGTTCTTGGAGGCACTGATAACAAAAGAATGGTGCACCAAGGTGCCATAGATTCTTCCAAACAACATTTTTCAGTCTTTGAATTCAGAATTTTTCCTTATCCTTAATCAGTTATCTTAACAAAACTAAAGAGCCCAATCTTCCTTACTATTAATCCATAGCAGGAAGAAGAAAGGACGGATTCATGCCTTTCCAAAGGGCAATAGTACAAAGGATATCGTCTAAAATTTGAATGCTGCATGTCAATTTCTTTTCCTTAAAAGGATAACGATTACGACATGCTTTCTTTCTTTCTTTCTTTCTTTCTTTCTTTCTTTCTTTCTTTCTGTCTGTCCCCTTTTGACGGAGTTTAAATACGCTAACTGTATTCTTTGAAGAGGGTTAAGACACCCCATCGAAAGGATATTATGGGTAAGACACTAAATTGCGTCTGACAGAGGAGCTTCTGTTCTGGAGCTCTCGAAAATGTAGAGTAACCCTTCATTGCCTTTACTTTCAGGTACACTCTGAGCCGGAATGGCAGTACAAGGTAGGGCCCCATCTATAGATCAGATAGGTCTGTTTTAACAATCACTCCCATACGATAGGAACAGAGGCAACAAAAAAAATTCTCTTTATAAACATCTACACAAAAAATTGAAAACATGAATGTACAATGAACGCGATTCCCGAACTTGTCGGCCTAAAATAACCTTAGACAAGTTGACATGCCGCTAAAATCAACAATCTCTACCTCTGTCTTTTTTAAGAGTAAAAGAAATATAATGGGTGGGTGAACTGTATCTAGTTACATATATATATATATATATACGTGTAAGTGTGTGTGTGTGTGTGTGTGCTTGCTTATTGTTAACAACCAGATGGTGTAGATATTAATCTCGAGCAAATTAGTGATAATAATGAATAGACGCAAGAACATGAATATGTTAAGGTTCTCGCCTTTCGACTTCGGTAATCTTTTCTACTTTTTTTTTTGCCTCGAGGCCACCTCTATTTTCCTTGTCGACAACGAAAAAACAATCCGATTGCGATAATAAAAAAATAAAAGATAAAAGAAATTTTAAAAAATCGAAGGCATGTTTATTCTAAATTCTTCAAACCCGGAAACATCCCACAGACGAGATTAAAATGCGAGGAGGATTTTTTTAATTATTTTAAATTTATTTTTATTCTTACAGTCAAGGAGCTCGGTGGCTTCGGAGGTAAGAGAGAAGAAAAGTGATCGAAAGTGGAGGTAACTGGGTGACCATAGTTATCTCTGATTTTTATTCAGAAATTAACATTGTTCGTCCAAGTATATCAAGAGTGAAGTCCCTGTGGCGTAGTAGTTAATGTACTAGACAGCAACGTCGTAGTAGGCAAGTTCGAATTCCATTAGTACTTTTCCGTTCATTTTCAGACTAATGACCCCGGGAAAAGTATGAACATACTTATCTCCTCTCCCCTTCAAACTGAAGTTCTTTCATAAGGATGGCTTCGGCATTAAATAACTCGTGAAAATTGATATACCATTAAACCAAGAAAAAGCTCTAAAGAACAATTTCTTTTATTTTTCAAGATGGAGACCTTGAAATGTAATGCTGGGAAAGAAAGAAAGAAAGAAAGAAAATATAGGAAAGTGAAATTAAAAAAGGTGGAAAGAAAAAAGATGAAAAAAAGATTTTAAAAAAGTAAATGAAGGAAATGAGATGAAGTCTAAAAAATGATTGCAAGAACAAAGCCAACGAGTGAAGAGAGAAAAATGTTTAAAAAAAAAAAAAAGAAAGAAAGAAAGGAAAACAAATAAAAAGAAACAGGAAGAAAAAAAGAAATTTCTAAAAATGAAAGAGAAGAAGACAAGAAAAGAACAAAAAGAAATAATGAAAGAAAATTGAATAAAAAGAAAAAAGAAAACAATAGATTGGAAGAACGAAAGAAGGATAAAGATGTTCCAACAAAAAGAAAATACTACTTACGCCTTATAACAGTTGATACACTTTGTGTATGATAATTATATGCAAATATAACAGCTATTAAGGGATAGATACAGCATTCATTGACTGGGTTAGGTGCAAAGCATGGAGTTGACATTGAGAATCGAACTCACTTGTTTAGGTTTACTAGCTTGGCACACTGATTATTGCACCACATGAGGTAGCCTCGAAAGTATCTCTGCAGAACTTAGATTTAACAGAAGGCTGCACGTCAGAGCACACAGTGGATTCAAACTCACTACTCAATACTGACTGGACTGCGAGACTAACTTGCAAATCATAGAATAAACCACGATATATATATATAGTAAAAGGCGGCAGAAATAAAGGACATTTTTATGCTTGGGTTGGTAAAAGTACCAGGAATTTTTCTTCTAATAAAATATAAAAATTATTTTGATTTTATATACAGTTTTTTTTTAAATCAGAAAGTGTCAACTTCCAGAAACCTAAAACTGAGCCGAAGTATCTTTGTGCTATTATTTCCGAAACTTTGTTTAGTTTAGATTATCAATCAGTGAAAAGTAGGGGGCACCTAGTGAGAATCGAATTTACTAGTTTAATTCGTTAACAATTACACCACGAGGAGTGTCCCAGATTATCATTAAACAGATGGAACAAATGTTGATTTCAGAAATGACAGGCATTTTGCTTCTTAAACTGATAATGTTCCCCGTACCCACGACCCACTAACTATATCTTTTTGCTGCTGATTAAAAAGAAAATTCTTCTCTTCTGGCTATTAAATAATGAACCATATGAATTCAGATTATGCAAAATTTTTCTTTCGAAAAGTTATTTTTATCGAGTTATAAAAGAAGGTTGAATGTGTTATGCATATTTATCTTAAAACGACTACTGACTTTGTATCCTTTTCAAATATCGTTAATTCTGACATGTGACTGGACAATTGATTTTGTAATGTTTAGTTTAATTCATTTCGCGCCTGTTTAATCACGTGAGAGATGTCCGTATTTTTCAAAGATAATGTTAAGCTCTAATACTGGAATCAAAGTCAGAGTCCACTTTTTCATGAACTATGTTGTTAATTGAATCTCCCATTGTAAAAATATTATAAAATAACTTTTCTGGTTAATCTGAATTTTCACTGTTTATAAATAATAATTCGAAAAAAATGTTAGCAAAAAGAAATAAACAAAAAAAAAAAACAAAAACAAAAAACAAACAAAAAGCCAAACAAAAAACAAATGGTTTTAGCAGGTGTGGAGTTTATTCCGAAAACCCGCTGCAAATTGCTACTTTCCAACACACACACACACACACACACACATACATACACACACACACATTCTATATATATATATATATATATATATATATATATATATATATATATTTGATTAAACAGTATAGACATCTTTTATCTACATATTTTTGTTTTAATCGTTTCAAGTCACCATAGAGATGTCATGATATCCGGCTAGAATTGGCTTATAAATATTCTGTTATTAATTGGTTTCCAAGTACTTTCAAACCCATCTTGGTCCATCATCAGGATTAAAATAAAAATATGTCCACAAAAGATGTCTAAACTGTTTAATCTAATATGTCTTATCAATGAAAGTCAGCCCAAATACACACACATGTACGTGCGTGCAAACACACACACACACACACACACACACACACACACATATATATATATATATGTGTATATATACTTAGATGTTTTACCTAATCCTCCGTCTCAAACACCACCCTCATTTTCCCATTCTAATCAAAACTTTATTTCATCACGGGATCAAAGTGGTGATCTGATGATAAACTCCGTAAGGATATACTCTCCTTTTCCACTCTACAAGTGCCGTGACCCTCTTAAGATAGACAAGAAAAAAAAGAAGGCGGCAGTTGAATCTCACTGTCCACGATTAGTAGCCAAAGTCTTTTGAATAAAAAAAAATAGTAAAAGAAAAAGAGGAAGTAAGAGATATAAACTAAGAGAAATGAATGAAAATGTTCGTTGCCTTCTGCATAAACAATCAATAAACCAGCTTGTTTTTCCTTTTCTTTTACCTGCTTTTTTTCTTTTCGTTCTTCATGTAATTCATCGTAAAACTTTGTCTAAACACTTGGTAACTTGATAATACAGTAACTGGGCGTCCTGTTTGGACTAATTCACAAGCCGAAAGCAAACATTTCCCAAACAAAAGTCCTATAAAGAGTACTCATGGGGGGATTATTTTGTAAACCTTCTGTGGCGTTATATTTACATATTGAGGAGCCCGGGGTTCGGGTTAGGGTTTGTAGCCATAATACAACAGCCGACGCGGTTGTTTTTCCCCGTCTTTCTGAAGCTATTTTTCTTAACCACCTTATTTTACCTAAAAATCGTATCCTTAAGTCAGAAATTGGCCTTATTTTAAGAGTCTTATTAGCCGGATAAAAAGAAACAAAAAACAACTTTAGTTGATATTTCAAACTTTTCTTTTCCGTTTCGGGGTCAGAGGTCAAAAGACGAAAAACTACTGGGCCTTTAAAAATCGGAGAAAAAAATAACACAATAATTTCTGTATTTTGTATTTTTTGCTAATCTGAATCTTCACTGCTTAAAAAATGATAATTCAGAAAAGAGTATGCAACAAACAAACGAACAAATAAACAAATAAAAAATAGTTTTTGAAGGTGAGGTGCTTAATCCGAAAACTCACCATAAATTACTACTTTCCAACACACATACATACACACACGTACACACACACAATATGCATATATATATATATATATATATATTGGCGCCCTCCGCTACACATCGGTACAGTAGCGATTGAAAAAGGAGCCTTCGGGGTGCCTTTGACTACGGTTGGCATATATATATATATATATATATATATATATATATATATTGTAACAGTGTTGGTTGTCACTCTCTCACTTTGTGGGTTTGCGGCGAACCAAATGCAATATAATTTGGAGAGTGCTCAAATATGTGTGATAGAGAATAACAAGTAAATATATATTAGTTTTTATATATATCTGATTGCATACTATTAAATATATATAAAAAATGATATATATATATATCGACTGGTTTACTTAATCCTACGTCTCAAGCACGACTCCCAATTTTCATATTCTAATCAGCATTTCTTTTCATCACGAAGTCGAAGTGAAGATCTGATGATAAACTCCCGAATAATATACTTGACTTTTTAGAATATGGAGTCTGGGTTGGGTTGATACGACCCTTATTTTAGAACCTATGCATATATTAACTTGTATATAGGATCATTTGTTATAATTCAATTCCATTACAGAGGCGTTTAATCTTGTGTTAGCGGAAGTAGAATTTTCTGGTGGGCTTAAAAGTTCAAAGACTGAAAAAGTGATATGATGATGTCATAGGAGCTGTTGATGACTTTTTGACCAATGGGACCCGAGCACTGCAATGCCGATGTCAACCGCAACGGGGACTATGTCGAAAAATAAACCTCATTTGGTCACATTTTAATGTATCTTCGTCAGCCTATGAACTTTTCTGCCGACCTTAGGATTTTTTATATATATCAGACGAGAAGTTCCATTGAAGTTCCAACCAGTCTAGAGTTATTTAATGCCCAGAGGTTAGGGAAATGTGTTCATTGTAGTCATATATTTTCATTTTTTTGTCTTGTTTCTGTAAAGGTTTTGCATACGGTCCTATTAAATACAAATGATTTTTAAACAGATTTATTTGATCTATAGATAGGACTCTAATGGCAATATAGGGTTTCTCTACCCAGCTCAGATTGCCAGAACTGAAGCTTCACCATCAGATGCAGTTTAGTGCCATACCCAGGACACCCCTTTTGTTGGGGTCTTACTGAGGTGGGGGATAAGATAGGAGGGCGTTAAAAAATTCTTGGCACAACCAAGCTGTAAATAATCATCTTTTTTTTTCGTAAAACTTGAGAGTATGAGAAGTAAGTGAATCTGTAAAATAAGAACAGGTAATTCGAGGAATAACGTATATTTTATGTCAATCCCTTCTTAGTCGGAACAAGAACTTTTCAGAAAACCTCATGTATATGTATGCTCCATGTTATCATTATTATTTTCATTATATTCGAAGTTTTCACTCCACTTTTAATTTCTTTTTTTTTTCTTTTCAGTAAAGAGTGAGTTGCTGCAAGTCTGTTTATGTCTTTCGGGCTCTTCTTTTAGCTTATTTTAACGGTGCTGTGATCTGGATGGTCTCTATTATTATTCTAGTCTCCACTACCCTCAGTCTCGTTTCTAGAACTTAGGGAACCGCTCCAAGAACACCAACTTTCACTGTCATGGTGGAGGTACCCGTGGTGTAGTCGTTATTGCCGTAGGAAATAAACACGGCGATACGAGTTCAAATCCTGGACGATACTGATTGCATTTCACATAGCACTAATACCCTTGGGAAAGGCATGAATCCAATTATTCTCCCTCCAGCTATGGGTAAATAGTAGGACAGACTAGGTTCTTCAGCCTTAGTGAGGCAACTAGTCTAGGAGAAGGAAAACTCTGAATTCAAACCTATTGAACTCCGCCTAAAAATTGACCTTGTGTCATATCCTGCCCGAGCGGAGGGGTTGGTAAATAGTACCAACTTTCACTGTCACCTTCGTGTTCCACGGCTTTTTTAAAGCTCTCTGGCAAGATCCAACTATATTGTTTATCTTTTTATTTTCTTTGATTTTAACTCCGTGGTCCGCCTGGACAGAAAAGTTCATTATAGTGGTGTCTCTCTCTCACTTTTTTTTACTGAGTCTGGTCTTCTGGTGATTTGTTTGCATCTCAAAATCCCAGAGAATTTTGTGAGTCTCATTCTCCAAGATGGATTCTGGGTTGTACTGAAGTCTTCTTCGCATGGTCAAATTTCAATTTCTTGCACAATTCCCTACACTTGCTATTCTGTTGCGTCTTATCTATTTCCATTTTAATATCCTTATGGCATTGTTTTGTGCAACTATAAGAAGAGATTCAGTTTCTCTCGTAAGGTATCCATTTCTTAGCCATGTCTCGAGTGTGATTTCGTCGATTTGTCGCTTGAAATATCTTTACAGTTGGTTTTTTTTTTCCCGCTTCTTTTTCCTAATTATTGTTGCTCTATTTTTCTTTATGTTGGCAGTGCCATTTCTAGTCGCTGCAATAGGCTTTTTTGGCTCTTTTTATGTTATGCATCTACGCATCCTCTTACTCTTTTTTCTTTTTGACAATTTTAATCTGTCTATGTCATCTCTCAGATATAAGGCCTTGCGCATTGTCATCGGCTTTCTTATCTTCTGGTCGATTTATTTATTACTCTATAGAGTTTTTCACTTCAGCGTTAGCTGATGGTTTTTCCCTGGAGTTTGAGTGAGAGCAAGTCTCCTCAAGTCCCCAGGACTCTTCTTAGTATTCTGGCCGTCTTCAATAGTGCTGTGGTTTGGATGGTCTCCACTCGGCCGCCAACTTCCAAATCCTCCCAGCCCCTGTAATAATCCTTTAGTTACCGCGCCAAAAGCACCAATCACAATTAGTATAATTGTCATCTTCATGTTCCATAATTTTTTTCAATTCTCTAGCAAGGTCGAGGTACTTATCCTTCTTTTCACATTCTTTCAGTTTTATTCTGTGGTCAGCCGGGACAGCAAAGTCGACAATTTTGCGAATTCTCTTCTTTTTTTGTTGTTGATTATTATAAAGTCTAGTCTTCTGGCCGAGATTAGGTGATCCCTGTGTATGTCAAAGTCCCAAAGGAGTTTATGTGTATCATTTTCTAGGACAGGTGCTGGGTTGTGCATATACCATTTGTTCGTATCGTCAAGTTTAAATTTCTTGCACATTTCCAAGTGGATCACCTTGCCCACCCAGTCGTGCCAAGTCTTATTTGCCTGGTACTCTTAAACATGATGGCATTATTTACGTTTTTATCAGTCGTCATACAGTAAAATCTGTTCTGTCTAGTCTCTAAAAAAACTTCTTTTATAAACTTTGAATTGTTTAGAATTCAAAACTATTTGAATCGACGGTCTGTCCAAAAAGCTTATTCGTTTGGAATAGCTATTCATTTAAAAGAAAAAAAATCAATGCGACTGAAAATTTCAATTTTGTTTTTTCTAAATCTTGAAAATGTCCTACTTATTTTGTAATTATCTTCTTAAATAAACTCTCGAATTAGAAAAAAATTTGATTGAAAAAAGTGTTTGCTATATAAAATTAGATTGATTTTGAATCGTTAGTTTTAAATTATTCAGTTCGTTTCAACGTGAGACATTTGAGTAAACAGTCAAATACATTTAGTGAAAACTGTTTGTAGATAGATAGATAGATAGATAGATTTTAATGTCATATTCTATCATCTGGGGTTATTTTATACCTAGAAGTTTGGAAATCGTAGAATTGTGTTTATTGTAGGCTCATCTTAACATCATGTATAATTGTTTCTAAAGAGGGATTTTTGCTCGCGGTTCAATGAAAGAGTTTCTTAATAATTTTTTATCAGATCTACTTGACCCGTACATTTGATCTTAACAGGTACAACTACTCCGGGACCTGCGAGTAATGACAATGAAGAGTACTTTTTAGAAGTCTAGAACTGTAAACTCATCATCAGATGATATTTAGAGTCATACACACGATACTGCTTTTTGTTTTTGTCTCGAGGGGGGGGGTCTTATTCTTCTGCAGGAAATTCAGACAACTTATTCTAAGCCCTATCGACAAATAGATAGATAGATAGATAGATAGATAGATAGATGGGGGAGAAAAAGAGGGAGAGGGGAGAGTGAGAGAGAGAGAGAAAGACAGCGGGGGATAGATAGATAGATAGATAGATAGATAGAGAGAGAGAGAGAGAAAGACAGCGGGGGATAGATTGATAGATAGATGGCTGAGATAGATAAATTGATAGACAGATAGATAGAGAGAGAGAGAGTGAGAGAGAGAGAGAGAGAGAGAAAGACAGCGGGGGATAGATAGATCGATAGATAGATAGAGAGAGAGAGAGAGAGTGAGAGAGAGAGAGAGAGAAAGACAGCGGGGGATAGATAGATAGATAGAGAGAGAGAGAGAGAGAGAGAGAGTGAGAGAGAGAGAGAGAGAGAAAGACAGCGGGGGATAGATAGATAGATAGATAGATAGATAGATAGATGGCTGAGATAGATAGATAGAGAGAGTGAGAGAGAGAGTGTGTGTGTGTGTGAGTGAGAGAGAGAGAGAAAGACAGCGGGGGATAGATAGATAGATAGATAGAGAGAGAGAGAGAGAGAGACAGACAGACAGACAGACAGACAGACAGAGAGTGAGAGAGAGAGAGAGAGAGAGAGAGAGAGATTATTAACGGCAACAACTAAAGCTAAAAATAATGATAATTGAAAAACAAAAGAAAAAAAAACGAAAGAGGAACAGATTGTGTGAAAGAAGTTACACACAGTTAAAGACATTTTTTCCTATCTCTTCGGCTTTACTTGAAATGTACATAACACTCGCTTCATTCAGTGAAAAGAAAGAAAAAATTACATAAAAAAAAAAGATAGTGACGGAAGTAACACATTTCTCCACGGTTCCTGAAAGACAGAAGAATTTATCAAAATGCTGACAAAGACACGGTTTTACTTACTTCTTTTATTTATGGTTTTTTGTGGGTAGAGGGAAGGTTTGGGGAACGAATAAGCGAGGACTGCCGACAGAAAAAATATATATTTCATATTCTAAATTGGTATTGCAGCCAACAGTGGGAAATGAAAATGCACCATATTGAAATATAGAAAACGCATTAAATTTAAAGAAACGAAGAACAACTTTATTTATTTATTTATTTGTCTGCTTTTCTTTTTCGTTTTGTGGAAGTGTTTTGATGCTTGTTTGTTTGTTTGTTTCATTTCATTTCTTTCTTTCTTTCTTTTCATGGGCATGTGTTTTCCCCCATTTCTTTCCATTTTTCTTTCTTTCTTTTTCAGTTTCTTTCCAATCTTTCTTTCTCATTTATTTTTATATTTAAAAAAATCCAACAGCAAAATTCGGAACTTTTCATCAAATTATTAAACGCCTTTCTACCTACAACACAAATGCAACCAAGAGAATTCTCACTGGACCAACAATAGCCACTTCCAACATTGTAAAAACATTCGAAAACAAAGTCTCCAAGAAATATTCTTTATCCCTCTTTCTTCCTTACCTTCTTTTCTTAATTCTTTTTTAACCAATCTCATTTATATTTGCATAAAATTCAAAAGTTTTGAAAACTAGTTATACACAAAGTGACATTATTATTATTATTATTATTATTATTATTATTATTATTATTATATCACTCCTTGAGAGTTTTCCACACAAGCATTAGCTGATGGACTTTCACTGGAGTCTAAGTGACAGCAAGTTCCTCATGTCTCCAGGACTCTTTTCAGTATTCTGACTGATCTTTATAATGCTTTAGTTCGGATGGTCTCCCTTTGTTCTCTGATTTCTAAATCTTCCATTCCCTTTACCGAGCCTTTGAGGGTTGTTCCGAGTGCACCAATTACAATTGATATCACCGTCACTTTCATGTTCCGTAGCTTTTTTGTAAAAAAGATTTTCAAGCAAAGTTAAAGTACTTATCTCTCTTTTTCGCTTTCTTTGATGCACCGAAACGATAGATTCTCGTTTTTTGTTAACTCTCACCCGGTCTTTTCTTCTGGCCGTGAGTAAATAATGTGTTTGTATCTCAAAATCTCAGAGAATTTTGTGAGTCTCATTCGCCAGGGCGGATTCTGGGTTGTGCCTATACCACTTGTTCGTATGGTCAAATTTCAGTTTCTTGTACAGTTTCCAGTAGATCACTCTTCCCATCCAGTCGTGTCTAGCCTTAGACTCTTTTTGCACTAATTTGCAGCATTTATACTCTAATTATTATATTTTGAGTTTAACCATCAGTATCAAACACTGCTCCAAAATCTGGACTTGATCTGGTTGATTGATTGAATTTAACGGCATGTCAACTCGTCTTACGTTATTTTATGCCTTATGGTTATGAAATCGCGTTCATTGTACGTTCATATTTACATTTTTGTGTAGTTGTTTCTGAAAAGGTCGTTTTGTTTTTTGCGGGTCGGCTTATTTCCTTGCAAGAGTTTCAGTCAGTGTTTTGAAAGCCCCGTCAACAGGGTGAATAATGATTGTAATGATAGTTTAATTATAAAAACTATAAATTTTAACTTGTTAAATATCATCATCATCATCATGCCGTGCCGCCAGCACGGATATCCCTGGCCCTCTCTTGCCATTTCTCCCTATCATTCATCGCCTCTGGCAGGTCTTCAGGGTTATATCCTGTGTCCTCACATAGCCGCCGTATGCTTTTGCTTGGCTATATGTGGGGGTCCATGGGAGTACATCACTTATGAGCTCGTCCTTGCTTCTCCAGCAGTGTCCTGCGTGTCTGGTTCGTCTAACTTGTATAGTTTTCGTGATGGGAGGCAAGTGGCCGTATAGTTGGTGTCTCGTGGGGTGTTGTCGCCAGTACTTGTTCAATATTGCTCTCAACATTCTTGTGTAGTTGCCGTCTAGTTTCTTCTCCAGCCGTTTAGTTAGCGTCCATGTAGTGCATCCATATAGCAGTATCGATACAACCGCTGCCTGGAAGAAACTGCGTTTCATTTTATCGGTCAGGTCTGATTTCCATATGATCGAGAGCCTATCGATAGCCGTCCATGCTTTCGTCAGTCGTTTCATATTATGGACAGTCATCGGTCTTGCATGAATCTGCATCTACCCCTTGGTACAAGCTTAGACAATGATGCATGAAAGACCAGCTGTTGCCTTTGTAGCAGATCTCTCTTCACGACATTGGTGTTTGTCCAAAAGAAGGTTAGAATACTTTACAACTCTCTAGAATGAAACTGAAGTCTTCTTTTCGGATCCCATCACCTGGTTTAGAATTCCGTTTCTCATCTAGATCCAGTTCATTTTACCCATGTGTCCATGATACATACATATATATATATATATATTGGGTACACATGGGTATATATATATATATATATATATATATATATTCATTACCGGGACATTGGCCCAGCGGTTAGAGTGTTCGCCAATGGCCCGGGAGACCTGGGTTCAATCCCAGGTCGAGTCATACCAAAGACTTTAAAAATGGTACTTGATACCACCTTGCTTAACACTCAGCATTATAAGGTACGGTTCAAGGGTAAAGTGGAGCAATCCTGGGAATGGAGTAGCGCCCTCCCCTACACCTTGGTGTAGTAGCTATCGAAAAGGGAGCCTTCGGGTCAACCTCGACTATGGTCGCTAACTTTACTTACTATATATATTCATGCATCGCCTATATATCTATGTAGGGGATACATGGGTGTGTATATATATATATATATATATATATTATTTCATCTTTGTTTTTATACCTATACTATAATTCTAGCGGCGTGAAAAAAACAGATGATGCAATATGTAAAAATATTTCACAAATTGATATCAGGGGAAAAATAATAAAAATATCTAAAAACATCTCTACTGTGTGAAAATAATCTACCAGGACCGCAATGCGTATCCAAAAGAAAAAAAAACATCGACAGTTACCCAAGTTAATACGTTAAAGTGCCCAATACACTAAGTAGAGCAAAACTAGAATGCCTCAAAGAACCAGAAACTACCAACCTTAGTTTCACCAACCAGATCTTCAGGTAAATTTTGACTAAAGAGGGATGGCCCAAACGACATTTTATTCATGAAGTTGACACCAAAAAGCATAAAAATCTAGCCTGAAAATTGGATATGATTTTTTAAAAGCCGTAAATATAAGGCTGGTAATAGATTTTGACCCATATGTATGGAGGAAAAGTCAGCTATAGCTTTTAATAATAACCCTTGTGAATTACTCGTTGAAAGATCTGAAATACTAAATGTTTGCAGGCACAAAAAAGTCTGATTCCTTGGTAAATAGAATGTGTCTTTAGGTTTTATTATTATATATATGCATGTATAAGACTCGTTGGATGTGGCTCTAGAATACACCGACTGCATCACTGGGAATGATATTAAACAATCTAATGGTGCGGTTCCAATCTTGAAGGTTTTGTGAATATTGAATACCACTTCGTTGCTATTACTCCCAAGTCCACTCTGACCCAGAGAGGTAGTACCTGTTAGGGTCCCATCTATAGCTCAAGCAGAACTAATCAATCATTTTTTTAATATTTGAAACAATTTAACAGTGAGCCATTGAATGAATAATATTGAAAGGAATTATTAGTGTCAAATAGCAATATTTGAAAGCACTTTACTGTGTACAAACACAGGATTGATATCATATAGAATTATTAGTGTTAGAAAGCAATACTTGAAACCATTCAACTGTGTGTAAACAATATAAATACTTGAACCCACTTTTTTTGTGTGCTAACAAATTAGGTCTTTCACATAAAAAAAAAATAAAATTCCCTGCAAACAATCCACTTACAAATTATATTTGTATAAAGATAGTTTGCCATTGAATAACCAGCCAGAGTTGATATGCCATTAAACGAAATAACGTATATATATATATATATATATATATATATATATATATATCATGGGTACAACGAATAGTATATATATATATATATATATATATATATATATATATATCCGTTGTACCGCGCTTCGTTGAGACATTTTAAACTTTTATATACAAAACACTTCCCATTGAGTGATGTTATATCAAAATAAAGACCGTTAACATTCGTTTGTATGGAGGTTTTTATGCTTTTGTTTTTATTATAAACATTAAAAAACAATTTGTTATTAATTTCTCATTTCGTATCAGTTTACTTGCGTGCACGTCAGCGAAGGCCAGACCAGTCGGCTGGGGTTGTAGAATACGCTGACTGTGTCTCAGCAGAGGTATAAGACCACCACCAACGAGTGGCCAGGATACGACACTAAATCTGTCCTGGAGTTTGTAGAATGCAGAGTATCCCTTTATTGTCATTACTCCCAGGTCCACCCAGAGAAGTAGGAGCTGTTAGGGTCCTATCTATGGGTCAAGTAGGAATATTTAACTATTTACTAAACTTGAAACCATTTAATTCTATGCAAACAACAGACTGTTAAACTGAATTATTTGTACTAGGGGAATCTTTAACTGTATGCAAACGAATGAATAGAATTGTTTATGTTTAATACCAATACTTAAAACTATTTAACAGTGAGCAAATAAAACTATTAGCATTTGACTGTGTGCAAACAATTGATCTCTGGTCCGTTTATGGAAGTACCCGTGGTGTAATGGTTATCGTCGTAGGAATTGGACACGGCGACACGAGTTCAAATCCTAGACGAGACTGATTGCATTTCACATAGCACTAATCATCATCATCATCATCATCATGTCACGCTGGTAATACAGATATCCCTGACCCTTTCTCGCCACTCCTCCCTATCGTTCATCGCCTCTGGCAGGTCTTCAGGACAACATCCCGTATCCTCACATAGCTGCTGAATGTATGTTCGTGCTGGTCATCCTGCCTTCACACGGCCATGTGTGGGGGTCCATTAGAGTACATCTCTTATGAGTTTGTCCCTGCTTCTCCAGCAGTGTCCTGCATGTCTGGATCGTCTGACTTGAATAGTTTTCGTGATAGGAGGCAGGTGGCCGTACAGTTGGTGTCTTGTGGGGTGTTGCCGCCAGGACTTGTTCAAGATTGCTCGCAGCATTCTTGTGTAATTGCCGTCAAGCTTCTTCTCCAGCCGTTTTGTTAGAGTCCATGTAGTGCAGCCATATAGCAGTATCGATGTGACCGCTGCCTGGAAGAAACTGCGTTTCATTTTATCGGTTAGGTCAGATTTCCATATAATCGATAGCCTATTGATAGCTGTCCATGCTTTCGTTAACCTCGTGTCGATGTCCTTTTTGGGTGATGCGACGCTGCTTCCTAGGTAAGTGAATTTGTCTACTAGTTTAAGAGGGGTTCCGTCCAGAGTGGAGATGTCCCCCGTTTGATTATAGCACATATATTCCGTTTTGTGTGCATTAACATAGAGGCCTATGCCTGCGGCTGCTCGTTCCAAACTATGCAGTAGTGTTTCGACTTGGTCGGGTGTATTTGCCAGTATCGCTATGTCATCGGCGTAGTCGGCGTCGGTAATTGTTTTTGCGGGGTACCTTCTGCTTCTTTTCTTCGTCAGCTCGAAACCATTCCCTCGGATTTTGTCAATCGATGTTCTAAGTACGTAGTCTAGACAAATGATAAGAGGTACTATTTACCAACCCCTCCGCTCGGGCAGGATATGACACAAGGTCAATTTTTAAGCGGAGTTTAACAGGTTTGAATTCAGAGTTTTCCTTCTCCTAGACTAGTTGCCTCACCAAGGCTGAAGAACCTAGTCCGTCCTACTATTTACCCATAGCTGGAGGGAGAATAAGGGGGTTCATACCTTTCCCAAGGGTATTTGCCCGAAAGTGAACGTAATAGCGCGACTGGAGTACGAACTCGCGTACTACGATTCCGCAGTGCATCGCTTTAACCATTACACCACGAGGACACCCCCAAATGATAAGAGGTACGGAGCCAGCGTGTCCCCTTGCAGTACTCCTGCTACAATGTCGAAGTATTCTGTGTCTCCGTCTGGTGATCGTACTTTTACTTTGGTGTTTCTATAGAGAATCGTTATTGCTGCTAATAGCACTAATACTCTTGGGAAATGTTTGTATCCAGTAATTCTCCCTCCAGCTATGGGTAAATAGTAGAACAGACTTGGTTCTTCAGCCTTAGTGAGATAACTAGTCTTGGAGAAGGAAAACTTTGAATTCAAAACTATGATAAACTCCGCTTAAAAATTGACCTTGTGTCATATCCTGTCCGAGAGGAGGAGTTGGTAAATATGGTCTACAAATTATGTATATTTGTCATGTATGTATAAACAGAATTTGGCATTAAAAAAGCAACGAGGATTGAATTGCCGTAAAACACTACTAATCAACCAAACAATCCATGTTGGTAACGTGTTTTACAAACACAATGAAGAAGACTAAACATTACCGAGCATTGCAAATTTCATCCTTTCAATAAAATTTACAAAATTAAAATGATTTTTTGGCTTTCTTATCAAAGTAAGACACAAAGCTATTTCTTAAATAATAATAATTGGCGACCGTAATTGAGGGCAACCAGAAGGCTCCCTTTTCAATAGCTACTACACCAAGGTGTAGGTGAGGGTACTACTCCTTTCTCTGGATTGCTCCACTTTACCCTTGATGCATACCTTATATTGCTGAGTGTTAAGCAAGGAGGTATCAAGTACCATTTTTAAAGTCTTTGGTATGACGCGACCTAGGATGGAACCCAGGTCTCCCGGACCATTGGCGAACACTCGACCCACTTTGACAAAAATAGCAATTTTTGCTCTAATGGGGTTACCCAATTAACACTTTTTACTTTTCTTTACTTTTTTGCTGATGACAGAAAGAAGATTAAAATAAATAATCATGTTTCATTGTTCTTTTCTCTCTTTTACTTTATTTTATTTATTTATTTCTAAAGATAATCGATTGTTTTGTCAATATCTTTTATAATGATTCTCAGCTGCGATCCTAGTTTGATCGACCTTGACCTTGACATTCTCATGACCTGGCAACGTTAGCCTTGTAAATCGAACCCCCATCCTCCAACTAAAAAATAAACTGATTTTTTTTTCTAGAAATATAGTATATTTAAGTATATTTCCCTATGAAGCGAGCTACTTCAATTTTTCCATTCAAGTTTTTTTTTTTCCTTTTTTGTAAGATTATGTATGGTTTATTTTCCATGTATATATTAATTTTGAATAGAAAAAGAAACTAAAAACCATTTTTACGTGGGTCGTTCAAAAAGTTCTAAGGGTCACCCAGATTTTAGAGTTGTCACACACTTCTCAACTTTGTATCGGCCTCACTTGCACAGGAATTTAGACAGAAATATGAATTAGTTTTTCTAGTTTTATAAGAAGACGTAGTATGATGTCACAACAAAAATGTTCAGCTTAGGGTATTTTTTCTACGTGAGACTTTGTACATTTTGAACCATTTCATTCATAGTTTACATTTGTGCTTTTAGTAGAATTTCCAGGGGTTCAGATAAAATATACAAATCACGTAACCTGGCCTCAATTCCGATTATGAGATATTCATACATCGTTGTTTAAATCTTTTTTTTTATTACTATAGATTCAGCGTTTAGTATTCGAGCTCTGGTAAAAACCAGGATTTCAGATTTTTATAAAAGAAAAACAATCCACTCTTTAAAAACATAATCCTCATATTCTAGTCTTCCCCAGACATCGAATTTAGCAAACCAGTTGGTATTAATAGCCTTCCTTCATGACAGAAGTCGTTGTGTATTTCTCACAGGAAAAATTTGTAGGGTTTCAACCCAGAAAACAGAACTAGTTTTAAATGCTGATTCTTAAGAAGGCACTAGTAAAAATGATGCTGCACAATCTTCTTTCACTTGTTTCCCTTCATTTGGCTTTGTACCGAACTCAGTTAACCTTATAAATGTCGATAACTTTGATTACTTCGACATTTAGACTGATATTAAAAAGTAATATCAGTCAGGGCGAACTGAGCAGTCAGGCAATTTGGCGGTGTTCGAGGGTTCAAAGCACCAAGTAAAACCAGCAAAAGTTTCATTTGTGAAGGGGCTTCACATGTATTAGTGTGCTAAAGATAAAAAAATTTAAGACGAAGTTGATAGGCAACTCGCGTGGTTTGCAAGCTAAACTCGCAAACCGTCGTTAGTGAGTTCGATAAAAATACTCTCCCCCTCCGCCCAACCGTTGAATCTAAAAATCAACGCCGAAATAAGACAGAGAATTAAAAGAAACAAAGACTGTAAGTATCTGTATAGAATGGATGGTAGGGTGAGATACGTTAATTAGCTTGTCGGACCGCCAGCCTATGCCTCAGACTAACACTCCTATCTGAGCTTGTGCTTCAGTAGCTAAGATAATAATGACCAAAACATGCTTTCTGCGCATACACTCTGCGCAGCCATTTCCTCTTTTTAAAACCTAAAATATTTAGAAAAATAGATTTTACCAACCAATCAGAACACTTCCCGCCCATTTTCACTGATATAGATTTGAGCCACCCAAGGGACGGGATTTTCATGACCTTAAGGGAGTTTTTTTTTTTATTTTTTTTTTTATCATCACCCATCAGTCCTTGTTCTTACCACTTCCTAAGATTGCATTCGAACACAGTTCCAATCCTCTGATTCACTATTATAATATGAAGAGACTCTGTTGACACAAAACATATCCAACAAGTTATACATCATCTTGCTTCGTAAACTCTATTCGACAGACCTGTCATAGATTTCATCTGTTCGTGTTTTCTATCAGCGCCCACTGGTAGTAATAATCCATTTTGCCTGCATAGAGTTGTGGTAATATACAAACACAAGGTATTCATCCATTTCTAATTTACTAGTTCTATAGGTCATGTCTGAGGGGCTTAGAATACACCAACTGTATCTCTTAGAAGAGAACCCCATTGCACTAAAAAGAGTGTTCTTGGTATATCATAGGCTGCATCTGGTTGATGAGACTCTAGACTCTTATTGCTTTTACATCAAAGTTCACCGTTAACTCTGACCCTGAGTGGTAGTACGTGTTAGGATCCTAAGTATGAGTCAAATAGATTTGTATTTAAGAGAAATCTTTAAAACCATATAACTATGAGCAAGCATTATACATACATATTTACCAACCCCTTCGCTCGAGCAGGATATGACACAAGGTCTATTTTCAAGCGGAGTTTAACAGGTTTGAATTCAAAATTTTCCTTCTCCTAGACTAGTTGTCTCACGAAGGCTGAAGAACCTAGCCTACCCTACTATTCACCCATAGCTGGAGGGAGAATAATTGGATTCATACCTTATTATTATTGAGAGTTTTTCACACCAACTTAAGCTGATGGTCTTTCACTGAAGTTTGAATGGCAGCAAGTGTCCTCAAGTTTCCAGAACTCTTCTCAGTATTCAGGTCAATCTCAATAATGCAGTAGTTTAGATTTTCTCCACTCATCCTCTCTTTTCCAAGTCCTCCAGTCTCTTTATTAATCATTTGGAGACTGTACCCAGAGCACCAATTACAATTGGTATCATCGTCACTTTCATGTTTCACAGTTTCTTAAATCCCCTTGCAAGGTCAAGGTACTTCTTTTCACTTTCTTTCAATTTTACTCTGTGATCAACTGGGACAGCAAAGTCCACTATTCTGCAGGTTCTCTTTTTTTGTTGTTGATGACTATTATAAGGTCTGGTCGTCTAGCCGAGAATAGGTTATCTGTTTGTATCTCAACTCCCAGAGGAGTTTGTGCGTCTCATTTGGGTTGTGTATATACCCTTTGTTCATATGGTCAAATTTAAATTTCTTGCACAATTACCAGTGGATCACTTTACCCACCCAGTCGTGTCTAGTCTGATACTCCTTCTGTGCTAATTTGCTGCATTCGCTTATTATGTGATTGATCGTTTCGTCCCAATCATCATATAACCTACATCTGCTGATTTATCTATTCTTGCTTTGATATTATTGTTATTCAAGGAATAGTTACTTGAAACAGGAATGTAAATAATACTTACAATCATTCTTAGGTTTTATGTTCGTAGAATTATTTTTTTCTTTGTTTTACGACTACGTGCGACGATATTTCAAATAAAACCAGAAATGATGTATACAGAATTTCAAAAGTTCTGCATATTCACTCACTATCTCTCTCTCTCTCTCTCCCCGTTTCTCTCTATGTATATACATGTATATATATACGTACATATATATATTTGGCAGTAATAAATTACTTTCGAAGTTGAGGCATCCATACAGAGAGGGTAAGATACTTAGGTGAAAAAAAAAGAAGAAAAAACATTGCATGAAACAACCCAACAAAGGTTGACATGCCATAAAATCAACCAAGCAAATTGTCTGTGCTTCATACTTTCCTTCTTAGTTCAAACAGACACTGGCTGAACGACTCATCAACGTTAGGTAAATGTTTAGGATTTGGACAACAACTGGTTATAATGATATTAGATGATTCCTTTGTACCTAACAAATATAAAACTGTATAACAAGGTTATTTGTCCGAAAGTGAATGTAATTGCGAGACTGGAGTTCGAAATATTTTTAGAGTTTATTATTGTTAGAATTGTTTTATGGAGTTTAATAATAATAATAATAATAATAATAATAATGATATTTGAGATACAAACAGATCACCTAATCTTGGCCAGACGACCAGACGTAGACAACAAGAAAAAGAAAACTTTCCGAATTGTGGACTTTGCTATCCCGGCTGACCACAGAGAAAATTTTAAAGAAAGCGAAAAGAAAGATTAGTACCTGGACCTTACTAGGGAATTGAAAAAAACTGCGGAACATGGAAGTGGTGGTGATATCAATTGTAATTGGTGCTCTTGGTACAGTCTGCAAAAGACTGGTACGAGGACTGGCGGAATTGGAAATAAGAAGACGAGTAGAGACTATCCAAACAACAGCATTATTAAAATTGGCCAGAATACTGAAAAGACTCCTGGAGACTTGAGGAGACTTGCTGTCACTCAAACTCCCGTGAAAAACCATCAGCTAACGCTGGAGTGAAAAAAACTCAAAAGAGAGTGAATAATAATAATAATAATAATAATAATAATAATAATAATAATATGGACGACATCAAACTGTTAGCAAAAAATGAAAAGAACTGGAAACTCTAATACACGCAGAGAGAATATAGAGTCAGGACATAGGGATGGAATTTGGCATAGAAAAATATGCTATCCTTGCAATGAAAAGCGGCAAACGATACTTGACGGACGGAATGGAACTACCAAATCTAGAAAGATTAGAAAGCTTATATATACATCTTATGATAATTCACCAAATATCTGTCTGTCTGTAGAGTTAGACTCCGCCATTTCTGACTCGATTTCAACCAAACTTCCCGACTTTGTGAAGGTTATACAAAGAAAAAATTCAATTATACTCGGAGACCCGAAACTGACTGGTATTTAGGTGGGATTGATCTCTCTTCCTCTAAGTCTTATTATTTCCATCTGTTAAATGGTGTCAATCTCATGTTTATCCACTCTTTTGGTAATCCTTACGTGAGGCAGATAGTTTTCTCCCCACCCCTATATGTACTTAGACCTTCTCTGTTGCGTCCAAATGTTGAGCTAGCCAGAGGGAATTACTTTCATCTCAAGAATTATCCTGAAAAGGCTTCGAAACCTATTAAAAATAGATTATCATATCCCTCCATGTTAGAAAAATTTTAAAAACGACGTATTTTTCGAAGTATTTATTCATTTCTTGGAATATTTTTAGGGTATCAGAAATTTTTGAATGAACCGGAAGCCGTCTTCCGTACACCACGCTCGGTGTAAACAATGCAGTAACCGTCTATAAATAAACGATAAAAACAAATAAAGCGTTCTTGGAATACGAATAAATATCGTAAACTTTAATAAAACTGATTCTGCGTCCTTTATCTATTCTTTTAAATAACAGCCATCATACAACCCAATCTGTATTTGATAAGGGGAAGTATTGCTTGGTTGATAAATTTCTTATTGCCGATCGACTTTAGCCTTAAAATGTGTTGCCTCCCTCTGTCCGTGAGGATTAGAATATACCGACTGTATATTCCACTGCAAGTTAACCCACAGCAATAAAAAGACATTATAATAGGTTTTATACTAAACTGCTTCCGGTTGTGAGGCTTCAGTTCTAGAGCTCTGCGGAGTATGGAATTTTTACTTGGTTGCCATTAATCTCAGACCCACATTGGTATGATCTATTTGAATATTATTATTATTATTACTATATTACATCTTGCGAGTTTCTCACACCAGCCGCAGCTGATGGTCTTTCACTGAAATCTGGGTGTCCTGAAGTCCTCTCATGTCTCCAGGACTCTTCTCAGTATTCTGGTCGATCTTAACAATGCTGTAGTTTGGATGGTGTCAACTCGTCTTCCGATTTCCAACTCTTTCAGTCCTCTTACAAAGCCTTTCGGGAGCGTTCCAATTATTATTATTATCACTCCTTTGACAATTTTTCCTACCAGCGTTAGCAGATGGTTTTTTTCCGGGAGTTTGAGTGACAGCAAGCTTCATCAAGTCTCCAGAACTCTTCTCAATATTCTAGCCGATCTTAATAATGCTGTAGTCTGGATGGTTTCCACTTGTCCTTTCAATTCCAAGTCTTCTAGTCTCTTTACCATTCTTTTGGGGATTATTATTATTATCATTATTTTATAAGAAAACTTGAAACTATTATCAAATTATTTCTATTAGATTGGAATATATGATAAAAAGTAAAAAAAGGAAGGTTTTTTTTGGAATGTTTACTTATCAGTGTATACTAAATAAGCCGTGTAGTTTCCATTAGTCCGGTTAGTATTGACCCTAGCAATGGGTCAAATAGTACCACTAAGTTTCTTCCACAAGTATGGGTGTGGTATTAAATAACACATGAAGATTGATATGCCATTAATACAAAGAAACTAAAATCTTGTATCAAAAATAATAATAACCATCATGAAAACATGCTGTTAGTAAGGATTTCCTTGACTCTCTCTCTCTCTCTCTCTCTCTCTCTCTCTCTCTCTGTGTCTTGCCACCCGTCCCTATAGTCTATCGCTTATGACTTTGGTCTTACTTCTCCAGCAGTACCCAGGATATCTTGTTCGTCTTACTTAGATGGGAGGTAAGTGGCCATACTGCTGCTGCTTTGTGGCGTGCTCCTCTCAAGATTCGTTCAAAACAGCACGTAGGATTCTTGTGAAGTTCATATCTAGATTTTTCTCCTAGTATTTCATTAGAATCAAAGTGGTGCATCCATATAATAGTTCTGCACAGCACTGCTTGGAAGAAATCGCTTTTATATGATTGATGAGATTACTGGTCGAAGTTTATGAACTGGTCTACTAATTCCAGACGCTTAAACTAATTGAACGATTTAAAAAGATTATTTTCATTACTTTTAAAATGTATTTTTACTAATTGTATATCAAGCAATAACTAATTACTTTCGTATGTGATTTACCCATCTACTCAGGACAAGTATTTACCCTTCCGCCACGAGTTGGATGGGATAAATTTTGATTTAAAGATCAATTTTAAATGGAGTATAGCTGGTTTGAATTCCTGGTTTTACTTCTTAACTGGTTATTTTACGGTGGTTAAAAAACCCACTCTGTCCTAGTTTTAGCCTTAGTTAAAGAGAGATCCTATGGATTAGTACTTTTCTCAAAACGTTTTCATTAAGGACTTGAACTCGAATTGCCGATTTCATTTCCTAAGACGATAACCGCTACGCTACACAAGA
>OY757922.1:47629939-47829939 GCA_963585895.1 Sepioteuthis lessoniana | reverse complement strand
AAAGGACACCTGAAAAAGCTATTTCTCCAGTCGTGCAGTTGACGTGGGAATTTGGGTGAATAAAGACGTCGAAAATCAATCAAAGCCTTGGTGTCCATTCGTAAGAACAAAAGTGGACACAGAGATCAAGATAAATCCAAAATCATCAGGAAAAGCCCCTAATAGAAGACCAGAGATCCCGTCAGGTAGATAAGTATAAGAAAAAGAATAAGGTGTATACAACAGTAGTACTGATTGGGTCCTGTCAATGAAATAAATCAAATATTGGTTTAAATAGCCCATAATGCCCTTAAAGGAATAGACTAAACTTAAATTCTACTTTGCCAGTGGGACATAGAATACCCTGACTGTATCCCCAGTCGAGGGTTAACTCTATCCCTCAAAAAAAGGGGTGTCTTGGGTATGACACTAAACTGCATTTCATGATGTGGCTTCAGTTCTAGGGAAAAGGGAATAGCCTTTCATAGACATTATTCCGAGATCCATCAGATCCGGAGTGGTAGTACCTGTTAGGGTCTCATGAGTCAAATTTTATTTAAAATTTATTTCTATTCCATAGGACCATGTGCCAAAAAAAAAAAGGAAAAAGAAAAATCTTAAGAAACAACTACAAAATTTAAGTATGAACGTAGAATGTGCGTGATTCCCTAACATAAAATAACCCTTTACAAGTGGACATGCCATTAAAATCAATCAGTCAATCATATGGACTAATCCATGCCAGAAAATTATTCTCATATAAAAACCACAGTATCGGCCCCGGAAGAAAGAAAGAAAGAAAGAAAGAAGCAAAAAACATAATAAAAAAGAAAAATTGAAATACAAAAAGCGATAGGGAAAATATCGAAGATAGAATAAAGAAAATATGGGAAAGAAAAATGTGGTGAAATCAACCGTAGTTATCTATCCTTAAATAAGCTATCAACATGTTTGTGTGTTTTTTTGGGAAGGTGGTGTAAAAAAACTACACTCTAACTGACTACAGTTGTGTTATATTTCAATAAAGCTTCAAGTCAAGCTATTACTTTGTTTTTCATTACAAAAAGTTAAAAAGAAATAAAGGAACAAAAACCTTTAAATAACTATTCAAGAAACAGAAAAAAGGAAGACTCTTCATTCTACTAAGAAAATTATTCTGATTCCAATCACTCATCGCTTCTGATTACATTTGCTCACCGTTTGACAATAAGTCTCTCGTAATATATACATCGTTCAGCCTTTTAGACGTAAATAATTTTTAAAAAATGCTAGTCTAATAACTTTTCTGGGACAGTTTAAGTTCATGGTTATTTATGTCAAATAACACATCGGCCATCACTAAATTTCATACTTTTGTGACTGGATAGAAACAATAGAAAATGTCGAGGCCAAGAACAATAAATCCTATTATTTCTTACAATTCTAGTGGCAATAACGCGGTAACAGCGTTACGACTATTGTACATCCTTAAATGTGTGATAAAACCTCTAAGGGCGGCTATCGTAAACAGTTGTTCAGACGACAGATTGTCTTTAAGAAGAGAAAGAGACTTCATCGCGTGTTCCATCGGCGCCGTCAGCAGAGAAGTGTTTCATAAAACATCGTAACGGTGTGGTGTTTGGCATAAAACACCTTGTACAGGCTTAACTACAACGAAGGTGTGAAAATAGTCTCTCTCTCTCTCTCTCTCTCTCTCTCTCTCTCTCTCTCTCTCTCTCTCTCTGCTAAGTCTTTGACAGATATCTGCCTACAAAGGCCTAGACAAATAACGGGGATATATACATTTAGCTTTCCCTGAGGTGTTAAGAGTTACATTAAGATAGTCGTTCCTAAATATAAGTAAAAATATAAATGCTTTAGTGAATTTTGGTAAGAATAATGTATTGAAAAATCTTAAGTCGGTAATGGCAATATTTCTGGGTGGGAGTCTAATCATGAGATACGTGGAGGTAAAGAAACTGACAATAAACTAAATAAGTGAGGAAGTAAACATTTTAAGTCTGTATCGATGGTGAATTAGGTGTGTGTTAAGGGTGGGTGGGTAAATGTACAAAATAAAGAATGTGATGTAATAATTGCTAAGAGTAATTTATGAATTAAAATAAGAAATAAAAAGGAAAGGAAATCAAAGAGAAAGAGAGAAAGAGATAGATACAAGGAAAATAGTCGAAAAAGAATAGAAAAACTAAATGAAAGGAAATTGAAAAAGGAAAAGAAAAATACTGACGGAAGAGAGAAAGGCAGCTCTATAGTTAAGAAAGAAAGAAAGAAAGAAAGAAAGCCACAAAAAGAAAGCGAGTAGAAAGAAAGAAAGAAAGAAAGAAAGAAAGAAAGAAAAAGAAAGAAAGAAAAATTGCAAAAAAGGCAAACAAAACAAAAAAGAGAAAAAAAAGAAAAAATTACTGAAAAATAAAAATAAAAACATTTCTGAGGAATAAAGAGAAGATAAAAAACAAAGAAGAAGTCAAACTAGAAAGAAAGAAAGAAAGAAAGAAAGAAAGAAAGAAAAAAGAAAACTTAAAAAAAAAAAAAAGAAGAAAAATAGAAGTCATTAGAAAAAAATAAAATATGCCTACAAACAACTAAGGAAGAAAAATTAATAAGTGAAAAGAAGGATACAAAAAAATTGAAATTAGGAAAGAGAATATCGAAGACAAAAAAGAATGAAAGCTAGCAAGAAAAAAACAACGAGAAAAAATTTTTAAAAATGAAAATTAAAACAACGAAATCATAAGCCAGAAAATAAACGTTTGCAAATAGAAGAGAAAAAAGACGGCAATATTTGATAAGTAAAAGATTAAAAACAAAACAAAACAAAACAAAAACAGAATGAAAAACGTTTAAAATGATGGGAAAGAATGCGCTTTTCAGTTTTTGAGACTATTTGAAAGAAAATGATAAAAACAAAAACTCTTTTTGGGTGTGAAAATTCTTTAGTGTATGCGAAAAAGAAGGATTCCAAAAACCGTTAAGAGAAACCAAAAAATGAAAAAAGAAAGAGAAAGAAAATGTTAAGAAGAAAATAAAGAATGAAAAGACAAGAACGAGAAGAAAATGTGAGATACAACTTGGAAAGTATGAAGAAAAAAATCAGCAAAATTTCTTGGTTCCTTATTTATGTTGAATCTTAAGCAAAGACGAACCTCTTCTTCGAAAAAAATGGCAATCAAAACGATAAAAAAAACGTTCACAAGTTTTGCAAAGCGAAAGAAAACTTTTAAAATGCATTTTTAAAAAAAATATAACTAAGTACACGTATATAAAAAAAGCACTTGTCCAATTTACTCGTCCGGTTTACACATGTCGTCAAAAACTAATAATTAAGTATGGCAATTAAATTTTATTTTACTTCCTGAATATGGACATTGAAGTAAAGACTAAAATAATTAAAAATTAACAATTGATTGTCTAGTTTATCACCTTGCTATAAATGCTAACTTTTTTTTAAGTCAATGCCTCACTTGAACATCTAAAATAATTTAATGTTCCCCTCTTACGATATATCATACTGTTTACACCCAGTTGACGGGGCTTAGACTATACCCCCTGCAGAGGGTATGTATTTCCTTAACCTATCCGTCCCGAGCAGGATTTAACTCAAGGTCAATTGAATGCAGAGTTTTCCTTCTCCTAGACCGGGAGCCAAACAAAGACTGAAGAACCCTGTTTGTTTACTCACGACTGGGTTGGGGAATAAAAGATTCATGCCTTCTCCTTGGTCATTTGCACAAAATGAAAGCCTCATCCAGGATTGGAACGTAGCTCAGCGATTCCATTTCCAACAATAATAAACGCACCTCACTGCAAAGGAATAAGTCCCTCCCCACCCAAAAAGAAGGAATCTCCTGAGTATCAACTTAACTGCATCTCATGGTGAGGCTCCAGTTTGGGATATTGTGGAATACCCCTCCATTGCCATTACTCCCGGGTTCATCCTGACCCATAGTGGTATTATCTATTAGGGTCCATTCTGTGAATCAAGTAGATTTGTTTAAAAATTATTCGTATTCCATCGGATCATGTGCAAAAATCATCATCATCATCATGTGCCACTATCACAGATATCCCTGACCCTCTCTCGCCACTTTTCCCTATCGTTCATCGCCTCTGGCAGGTCTTCAGAGCTACATCCCGTATCCTCACATAGCTGCTGTATGTTCAAGCTGGTCGTCCTGCTTTTGCTCGGCCATATGTGTGGGTCCATAGGAGTACATCACTTATGAGCTCGTTTCTGCTTCTCCAGCAGTGTCCTGCGAATCTGGTTCATCTAACTATATAAAAAATGTAAATATGAACGTACAATGAACGCTATTCCCTAACCTCTGGGCATAAAATAACCCCAGATGGGTTGACGTGTCGTTAAAATCAATCAATTAGTCAGTCATTTTCTCTGATCCTTTTACTGTAGAATTTACCAAACTTTGAAGATCAAAAGGCAAGAAGGAATTTTTAGGTTTTTGTAACGTAAATGGTTAAAGAAAGATTATTCTGTGTTAACAGCAATATATAAATTTTATTTACCATGGGTGCGAACCTTTCCATGTTTATAGGCCACACTGAAATTTGTTGTCGACAAATAAAGCTATTCTCCACAATGTTTTGTATGTCTACAGCAAAACCTCAAATTTGAACTTTTAGTTAATAACTTAGTCTACATCTAATTAATATATACAACTGGAAAGAAATGAAAATCTTTACTAACCTTTTAATGACATTTTTTGATTGCTTTTAGCGGGAAAGGATTCGGATATCAAGTTCTAAAGTGGAGGTGTACGAGTTTAATTAGTCAAGGACGTGGAAGGCTGCACTTGATAGTTTAGAAGGCCACATGGGATCTTAAGACAGCAAATTTCCAATCCTAGTTAACGAGAAAATACTAACATAACGGTGGTCATGGTTTGCTCACAGTTTGTGGAAAACGTTGTGAATTAAGCAATGTCTGAGTAATTCTGAAGATTTTAAAAACTAATCAGTTTAGCCTTAACCAAACATAGTTCTAAGCTGCTGAATGATTTTTGCTCTTCACTCGGAAATTCCAGATTATACCCTATAATATTCAAACTACCTTCCCCCGGCAAACGTGTTCCTTACGATGGCAATCACAGCTAGAAATGAAAACAATCATAATAAATAATTATATATATATATATATATATATATATATAAGTATTTTGTAATTTGCTTGAAGCATTGCACAGATTATTTTATTATATAGTATTGAATTAATTTAGAGGGGTATTGCAATGCAAAATTATAATTATTTGAAAAAAAAAATCGGAACCTCCAACATCGTGTTCATTTATTAAAAAAGTCTCTGATGATGAAGATTACTTTGAAATTAATTGGGCTCAAATAATTATTATTTCGGATTGCAATATCCCTCTAAATTAATTCAATACTATTGAATGATATATATATATATATATATATATATATATATATATATATATATGAAAAAGGAAAAAAATGTTCAAAAATCAGTCTGACATGTTTCGCTTGAGGTCAGAATGCAAAATGCTTGACCTCTGGCAAAAACATGTCAATATGATTTTTTTAAAGAGTCTTTTTCTTTTACATTCTGCGAGATCTGATTCTAAACTTTTCACAAATTTAAGAAAAGGATGACAATACAAAAAATTAAATTGTCATGTTTGGATATAAGGATTGTTTCTTCAGAAATTAAATTCTATCAAGCGGGAGAGATGGGTCTTCGTACATTTTTTTTCTTTATTTGTTAAGTCTTTTTTTTTTTTTTTAATTCTTTGTTGTTTATGCTTTTCAGTATCTTACATTTCATATAAATTTAGTGAGGAAAAAAAGAAGAAAAAACATTTTAAAAAATGGTTCTCTTCTTTCCCTCTTGATTCGTATAGACTTTGTTTTTGCTAAATAAAATTTAATTTCCAAAGAAGCTATCCTTCTAGGGAAACCAGTCAATTTAATTTTCCATATTGTCTTTCTTTTGTGGCACACACACACACACACACACACACACACACATACACACACACACACACACACATGTATATATGTATATATATATATATATAGTGCTGCCATATATATATATACACACACACACACACACACACACACGCATATATATATATATATATATATATATATATATATATATATATATATATATATAGTGCTGCCCTAAAGAGAGTATTTTACCTGCTGTAAAGGTTACCGACCTATGACGGTACACCATTATTAGTAAATTTAATATTACATATTGTCTTCGGTTTCTCATATCTTTGAATTTTTACTAAACTTTACCCATGAATATATATGTAGATGTAACTTCATACTCATTAGATGCTCCATTCATACGGCCAAGTGCCACATCTAAGCAAAACGTTTAGTAAATTACAACATAAATTCATACTTACTTATATGTAAATACTATGTGTGTGTGTGTGTGTGTGTGTGTGTGTGTGTGTGTGTGTGTGTGTGCATAGATATACATAAATTCCTATATACATATATATACTTCTGTTCATATGTCTGTGTGAGAGCATGCGCATATATTTGTAGATAGTTACGCATAAAGTAATTTCCGAAGTAGCTATCCTCATAGGGAAACATGTCAATCTAAATTTCTGTATTGTCTTCCTTTTCTCACACTGTCAAATTTTATTCCAAACCCGATGAGCATATATTTAAATATATCTTATTTGAAAGATAGTTTTAATAATTGATTTACGGAGTCAACTAAAATTTAAGAGTTCCTTTAACAATTTTTACAATTTTAACAATTTTTTTTCATATAATATGTTTACATTTCTCTTAAATTTTTTATCTTTTATACCAATGTCATGTATATACATGGTTTTCAAAAAAAAATTGATATCAGATCTTGATATACTAGGTGTTTCAAAAATATGAATATCATTTCGCAATCTGATAACTTGACCAATCCTCTTTCAAATAATCCGAGATTTTACAGCCCACTCAGCTGGGTCGGTAAAATATGTCAACGGCACTTCTGCAGAGGGGTAAGACCTCCCAACAACAACCAGTGTCCTGATATAACACTAAACTGCATCTTATGGTAAGGTTCCAGTCCTGGAACTATGGTGAATGTGGAGTACCCCTTCATTGTCATTACTCCCAGGTCCATTTTAGCATGGTGGGGTAATACCTGTTAGGCTCACATCAATGGGTTAAATAGAACTATCTAACAGTGAGCAAGTAAATAACTGATGTTGAATAGAATTATTCGAGTTAGGAATACTTGAAATCATTTAACTGTGTGCAAACAAATATTTGTTTAAAATGTTACCAATTATTTGTTTACAAATTTGTATTTAATAAATATATGTATAAACAGCATATGGCATTAAATAACCTACAAGAGTTGATATGCCATAAAAATCCAACCAACTCACCTTAGACACCCAGCTATGGGTTAAATAGTACCATTACTGTTATTCTAGAAGGGTGGATTTGGCATTAAATAACCTACGAAGGTTGTCATACCATTAAACAAAGAAACCAAACCAGCTCCAGATTTTAACAGCATGGAGGAAACAACTTGAAATTCTATGTTTAATGGTTAGACGCACTTTCTTTTATAGTGAATGGCATTTCTTTTATTGTGAATGACATTTCTTATATAGTGAATAGCATTTCTTTTATAGTGAATAATATTTCTTTTATCGTGAATGGCATTTCTTTTATAGTGAATAGCATTTCTTTTATTGTGAATGGCATTTCTTTTATTGTGAATGGCATTTCTTATATAGTGAATAGCATTTCTTTTATAGTGAATAGCATTTCTTTTTTCGTGAATGGCATTTCTTTTATAGTGAATGGCATTTCTTTACCTAAAAGAAAAAAGAAACCATTAAACATATAATATTGAATTGTTTCTATACATGCTGTTAAAATTCGAACGAGAATCGATCAAATTAAAAGATTACAAAATGATATCATTTTTCTGAAGCACCCTGTACATCTATCTGATTCTTAGACAAAAATATTCTGCCTCCAAAAACTGACCATTATCATTCACAGCAATATAATTATAGACATTTATTTATCAAATAAAACATAAAATTCTATTTCTACTATATCATCAACAGAGGCAGCTACGTATGTTTAGTTTGGTCTTCTTTGTTTAATGGCCTATCAATCTTTGTGGGCGATTTAATGCCAAAACCTTCATTGAAAAAGGACAGTAGTGGCGTTATTAAAACCTATGTCTGGGGTTGGGATAAAGGAGTTTATACATTTCCCAAGGTCATTAGAAAATGAACGAAGTAGCGACGTCGCTGTCAAGCATCATGATAGCCACCACACCATGAAGACTGCCCTCTAACTACGTAGGGTGAAAGTGTCGTATAATTTAAGGACAGCCACTACTATGACTACCACATGTTTTGTGGTTTAATAATCGGAGATAAGAAAATATCTTTCAGCAGATTAACTTTTGAATATTCCAAATTTCTTCTAGTGATGAATTTGATTAACAATTGATGTAAAGCTAATGTAGACCCTCATTTTGTATCCATCGTGTTAGGTTTGGTTTCTTTGTTTAATATTGTGGGTTATTTAATGGTTTATTTGTTTAATATTGTGGGTTATTCCATGACAACGATATTTTTACCAAAGAACTGCAGTGATACTATTTAAACCTATTGCCGGGGGATAAGGGGGTTCAATACATTTCCAAACGGTATTCGTCTGAAAGTGAACATAATAGCACGACTGAAGTTTGAACTTATTTACTACGATGTCGCATTTCATTACGTTTGCCACCTTACCATAAGGACTTCTCCTTAATTAATCCAAATAACTAATTGTGAATTATCTTCTCATAAATATCATCTAATTACGGCCTTGTGTCAAACTTATCTCATTCTATCTAAAGTGCTTATATTGGTTTAAGTTTCCATTAAGTATTTTTGCTTAAAAAAAAACAATTCTCCAAAGAATGTTCAAAATCTGAAATTCTAAACTCGTCGCAGGAAAGAAGAAAGTAAAAATGTAGAAATATAAGAAAAATATGGTTGAAAGTTTTAATTAAAATTTTAAATGTTACTTTAACTGGATTCTTTTCTTGAAATTGTCAAAGTTTTCCAAAGCCTTTCTTAGATATTTGATAAGGTTCAATTTCTTTCATATGTAGCTGAAAATTGTTTGGGTTTAAAATGATGGTTTATTAATACACAATACTTTAATTTAGAAACCAACAAACTTTCTAAAATCAAAAGATTCGTTGGATATTTGATAACGTTGAATTTGTTTTTAAACTTTGAAGATAAAACATTACTTAGTATGTTATTCTAGTCATTATACATACATACATACATACAATTGTAGGACATTTTGTCAACGGATTTTTCTGCAACAGTCGTTTCGGGCATGTTTTGTTTATAAAGAAGAAAATTATTCAATTTGGTTGGTTGGGTTTTATGGCTTATCAACCCTTGTAAGTTATTTAATGCCAAATCCTGTTTATACATATATCAAATACATATGATTTGTAAACAGATAGTTTGTAAGTAACAATTTTATTCGTGCTGGAGCTCATTTCCTGGCACACAGTTAAATGGTTTCAAGTATTGCTATTTAACACCAATAATTCAATTCTGTTGCAATTATTTTTAGACAGTATTAAATGGTTTCAAGTATTGTTATTTGACATTAACAATTCAATTTATCATCAGTCATTAGTCAAATGGTTAAAGAGTACTATTTAAACAATAGATAGGAAGTGTGAAAAGTACTACCACTCCGAGTCAGAGTGGAACTGGGAGTAATGGCAATGACGGGGGACTCCACATATCTAGGACACTCGTCGGTGGAGGTGTCATACCTCTGCAGAGATGCAATCGACGTGTTCCACAGGCCCAGCCTACTAAGCTAGAAAATGATTTAAATCCTAGATGAGGTTGTTTTCGTTTTATTTCGCGCCCTTGGGAAAGGCATGAACCTATTTCCACTGCCTCCAGCAATGGATTAAATAATAGGACAGACTAAAGTCTCTAGCCTAGGTACGACAACCGATCAAGGAGAAAGAAAACTGGAAAGAAAATGGATTTAGTTTTGCTTCCTACTCGTGGCGAAGGGTTGGATCAATACATATGGGATGTCATTTAAATTAAAATAAAATGTAGGGAGATAAAAAATAATTATCTTCCTTAGAAAATGAGTGGACCATGACATGACAGTACCAGAAACCCATTCTCAAACCTCGTTTTCTTCGTTGTTCATTACCCTAGTCTTAGAATAAGACTCTCTGGGAAGCAAGATGACTCTTCGGAAAGACGAAGTAACCCTCTCGAAATTGGAGTGACATCTTGGAAAGACAAGAAGCTACATTAAATCATGAAGAGCATGACAGACACACAATGCTCTCTAGGTTATTGTAGCGAAGAGAGAGAATATATCACCCGTCAGATCTTAAAGAAAACTAGCTTGAATTGGACCCGGCTACAACGTATGATTGCGGTTGAAGATTTAACGGTTTGCGAGGTTTACGTATCCATCTGACACGCTGGTGCAAATAACTTAATTCTCTTACCGGAAAATGTAAATCGATTGAGGGGGTTATGAATCTGGACTACACTCAGTGTTCAGGAGCCCATTGTTGAGCGACTACAACCTGGAGAAATGCTAAGCAATCCTGTTGCCCAAAGGTAATCAGAAAGCTATTTGAACAAATCTTCACCAAGAACTTTCATTTACCCTTACAACCAATCTTAAGGGTCCCATTAGACAGGAGATCGGAGTTTTTTGTAAAATTAGATATGACGTTTGTTTTGAGTGGTTTGGCCCAGTAATGGAAAAGAAAAAAAAGGAAAAACGACCAAATCGACGAAAATATAAAATGCGCGACGCCACGACCTAACGTGCGCAAGTGAAATGTGTGCGTTATATCAATAATTGTTAATAAGGATTTTTACGAACATATCTGAAAGCAAACGCATTTAACATCATTATGAACTTAAACTACAAAGTGGAACTTTCTCTCTGTCCAGTGGCAAATGCTGCTGGTGACGCCAGGGTAGCAGTACCACCTTAGCCACAGAAATTGTAGTATTACCCATGG
Organism: Sepioteuthis lessoniana; assembly: GCA_963585895.1. Taxonomy (NCBI): domain Eukaryota; kingdom Metazoa; phylum Mollusca; class Cephalopoda; order Myopsida; family Loliginidae; genus Sepioteuthis; species Sepioteuthis lessoniana. Next base: position 47,818,898 of record OY757922.1, on the reverse strand, counting down.
TCGGTGAGTAATGAGGATAGGGTATCGCACGTTCTCTCACACGTTCTATGATAAAAAAATTTCAAAAAATTACATCATCATTAGATATATCCTTTTCCATTTTTGTACTTCTACATTCTACTTTTTCATCGAATAATACGTACACATTTCTAACTGTAAGGATATATGTTTGTATTATTTTCCCTTTTAGTGACTATATTTATGTATTTACCAACTCTTCCGGAGGACGCGACACAAAGTCAGTTTTTTAGGCAGAGTTTAACAGATTAGAATTCGGAATGTTACGTCTCCTGGACCAGTTGGCAAACCAAGACTAAAGATCCTAGACTGCCCAATTATTTTAACTATAGCTGGAGGAGGGATAGTTAGTTCTTCCAGGATTAGGCCTTGGGTTGTCGTATCCATTTCCAACGACAATTGCTATTATACTACGAGCACCTGCTAATAAAAGCAAATTCAACCTTAGTTAAAAAAAAACATACTGTGGGCGTGTTGGAACTAATGTAACGTTGCACTAGAACTCTAAAGTAATGTTTGGAGGGAAAGCTAAATTGGAGCTACACAAGAATGCTACAAGCGGTTTTGAACAAATCCTGGAAGCAGCACCACACTAAAAAACAACAGCAGCTCAACTACTTGCCTCCCATCTCAAAAACCATGCATGGAAGACGAACAAGGCATGCTAGGCACAGCCGGAGAACTGAAGATGAACTCTAAAATGGCGTTCCGTTATGGATTCCTACATATAGACACAACAGTGTTAGCCGACCTGCAAAGATATATATCAGCTTTGTGCGAACACCGGATGCAGTCTAGAGGACCTGCTTGGAGTGAGGGACGATAGAGACAAATGATAAGTGAGAAAGAGAGAGAGAGAGAGGGGGGGTCCGTACTATCTACATGACTGATGATGATGATGTATTCAATTCAGCTAATGTCAGTTTCAAGCTACAACTGCAATGTTTAAACTTGTGAATATATAGTATTATATTATACAACACTATATGATAACAGCTCTATCCCATACTTAACATTTTAAAAACGCATAAGAAGATTTTCAAAAGAGAGAAGGACAAACAGAAAGAGAGACAGAGAGAACAGGAAGGAGAAGGAGAGGGAGAGAGATAGAAAGATATAATAGCTGGGAATGAAATGCCTAGAGAGCAATCCCGAGTGAAAATACCTTTATGTTAGATAACATCCTTTCAATCCTTTCCCACATCATTTGTGATCAAAAATTAAGTTTCTTGGAATTAAGTTTCATTGCTAAAATCAATAAATAGACTATGAATATATTGATAACGAAAGTTCGTCAAACTTTGATGACAATTTCTTCAACTTCTTAAAAATTATTCTTTGGGAATACGTACTTGTTTACTATATATATATATATATATATTTCTATTTTCGGTTACTAACTTTAACTGTGATTTCTATATATTTATATACGTGCACACACACACACACACACACACACACACACACACACACACACACATATATATATATATATATATATATATATATATATATATAATAGCAATCATCAAAAATGAAAAAATGATTGGTTAACTTTAGGAACATCTTAAGAACTGTTTTATGAGTTCCCATTCCTCAAACTTTGATGACAATTTCTTTAACTGCTCGTTGGGCACATATATATGGTTACTATATATATATATATATATATGTGTGTGTATGTGTGTGTGGGTGTGTGTGTGTGTGGGTCTGTGTATGTGTCTGTGATACTTGTCATCAAACCGTGAAAAACGATTGGTTAACTTTTAGAACATCTTAGGAATCATTTTTTAGTTCTCGTTTGGCAACAGCACAAACGTTCCTGGACATTGGCCACCCAAAGAAGAAAGTGAATTAAATACCGTGATTGGTAAATAAGTTTTTGAAGAAAAAAAAAAAAAAGAAATGGCAAGAGATAGATGTTTACATAAAAGAAAGTGCTTATCAAAATAAACTGTGAAATTGAATAAAAAATAAACTTTTATCCATTTGCAAGTAGCTCGGAATTCGACAATCAAAGATAAATTACCTCAGAGATCGATTTAATTTTTCATCAAAACCAACTCAGAAATCAAATTCACAAAATTATTTTTTCAACCCTGTCAAAACATAAGACGACGTCATCTCTTCATAATGGTAAGACTCCTCCTTCAACAAGTGTATGACAATAAACTGCGACTGATGGTGAGGCTCCAGTCCTGGAGCTTTGGGGAATGTGGAGTACGTCTTCATTACTATTACTACGAGGTCCACTCTGACTCAAATTGGAAATACCTGTTTGGTCTCATATATGGATCAAATAGAACTGTTCAATTATTCAGTAAAGCTATTGGAAACAATACCGCTGTACGTAAATTATTTATATTAGATAAGAATACTTGATACATAGAACTACAAATGTAAAATAGCAATATTTGAAGCCATTTAACTGTGTGAAAACAAATAAGCTCTAAAAGCTGGTTTAAAAATAAAGTTACCTACTATTTACTTATAAATCATATATATAAGCAGGATTTACGATTGGATAACCCTGAAAGGTTGACATGTCATAAAAAACAACCAACCAGCATAATTATTCAATTGTGCTTGGCACATGTTTTTGTACGCTATAAAATAGACTTATTGAGTAACAATATTTCTATTTAAAATATTTCAAATCGTAATAAAAATGCACAAAATTAAAAAAAGGAATGAAAAAATTGAAAAAAACAAAACAAAAGTAAATAAAGGTTGGTTGGGTTTTTATGACATATCAAGATTTGTAGGTTATTTAACGCCAAATCCATTTTTATACTAGTAGTCAGTTCTATTTCGAACAATTCAGTTTAGCATGAGTACACAGTTTAATTATCAAAAACATTTCTATTTCAAGCTATTTAGTTTAGTCAAACAGTTCTAATTCAAATAATTCAGTTTAGCATAAGTACGCAGTTTAGTTCTATTTAACCCATAGATAGGGCCCTATCAGGTGCTACCATTCTGAGCCAGAGTGGACCTGGGAACAATGGCAATGAAGGGGTGCTCCCCATTCCCCAAAGCTCCAGTATCACTGGAACCTCACCATCAGATTGTTTAGGGTCATATCCAAGACACTTGTTGGTGGGAGGAGTCTTATTCCTCTGCAGAGGTGCATTCTGCAGACCCAGTTGATTGGGCAAAGTAAATAAAGAAACTGATTGGATAAACTATGCCATAAGAAAGAAAGAAAGAAAGAAAGAAAGAAAGAAAGAAAGAAAGAGTTGAAATAGACTAAGAGATAGATTAAAAAATAGGAGAGTGAATAGGGTTGAAAAAGAACGAAAGAAAAGAGAATTAAAGAAACAATAATGGAGAGAGTAAAGAAAAAAAAAAGACAGAAAAAAAGAGAGAAAAACATGAGCAGAAAAAGAAAAAAATTTAGAGTTTGTTTTTTTATTCAATAATATTTAATTTTTCGACCGAACAATTATAGAAAAATCTTAGCCTCTTCATATCTATCTATCTATCTATCTATCGATGTCTTTGCTTTCTATTTTCACTTTTCATCTCTGCATGTATATATTTTTATATCATCACATATATATTTCATATGTCTGCATATATATATATATATATATATATATATATATATATATATATATATATATATATATATGTACAAAGTTTTATACTGAATCACGTAGACACATACATAAATATCCAGTTTCATTTTTGATATCTTATTTACCAATTAGAACCTGCCAATTATCCTAAAACAATATTAGATGATGACAAATAGGAATTACTGTCAATTGATATTTTTCCAGATCGGAATTTTATATATATATATATAGAGAGAGAGAGAGAGACGTGTGTGTGAGTGTGTGTGAGTGTGTTATATTATTTATAGACATGATTTTCTGATAAACTGTTTCGATGTTATGTTATCTTTTCAAGCAAATAAAATAATATTTAATATGCATCTTCTTATTCAATTTTGTTTTTCCTTTAAATTACCAATTTTAATTACAGATTTATAACTAAACAAATAATTTGAATGTATTATATCATTTTTGAATGGTCTTTGAGTGGATCTTTAGCCTTGGAAATCTAGGTTATTTTTTTAATCTTAAGATGATTAGACATAATCATTTTATTGTATAAGTTGTTCAGTGAATACGTTTTTCTTTTAATTTCAACTTAAAATATTTAAACATTAAATCTTGATACATTTTGATCCTCCCAATAATGATATTCGTATTCATGTAACTTCATTAACTTTTAAACATGTTTCATTTAATGGGAAAGACACTTCATGTTTTCCAATCTTATCTTTGATCCATTCAAATTTTCGAATGAGTCATTTAACATTTGAATTGAATGAATTTAGGGAGGCACAGTATTTTGCTCAAGTATTTTGCTCCCCGCACTGAAGCTTTCTTCGGGGAAACGCATAATGTATCTACAAGTGGGCTTCCAAAACAATTCCGTACTCAATTTTACTCATAAACTCCACACCTATAATAAGCCCCAATTTCTTGATGATTTGATCGACACAAACAACAGCTTCACCATCTTCCCCATACAACACTCCCACCAAAAAATAAACAACGAGTACTAATTCCTTCACTCTTAATTATAAAAGCGAATGGCTCGAACCATATAAAATAGCAATGCTAAAAAATCTAATATATCTTGACAAACTCATATCCTCCTCTAAAACAATCTTCTTTGAACTTAAAAACAGTAAACAAACGCTCATTAAAAATGACTTCTCAAACCACATTGTCAAGGAACAGATAAAACGCGCCATTTAAAATATCAAGTCTAATTGCAATGAAAATAACGGTTAATGAAACAACCTAAAACGCATTAAACTATTTTTTTCGTAACCAGATCCACAAACACAAGCTCAATAAAATAGCACTAAAAAAACTAATACGTAATAATGTCTGCCCTACTGACTCTAACAATAAAATAAAACTCATCATATATTACCATAAATTCAATACAACTAATCTCGTCATCAACAACTTCTGTCCCTGGACTAGTTACCGCAGTATGACCAATGGATGGTACCAGTTCAAATGTCCACCTGGAGAATGCTTCTCTAATAAAGTACCTGCATAAGCCTAATCATTAAACTCTGCCGAGACAAACATTTTTAAAAATAAGATCAACTTCGAATATAGCAGCCACATTCTAAAATACCTTTAATATTTTTCCGATTTTTTAAATTTCTTTTTAAATTCTTTTCCTCTGTAAAAACCCCTCATATTTGCTCTTCCTCCTTATCTTTATACAAATGTATATGATTCGTCAATATGTTTATCATTTCATTATTCGTCCTCTCGGAGATGGTTCCATTTGCGGCCGAACGTTTTGGAAAAAACGGCACTTTCCTTAATTCATTACCTTCAAACTGCCCTACTATTTACTCATAGCTGGAGAGAAAACAGTGGGATTCATATATTTCCCAAAGGTATTGGTACTATGTGAAATACAAGCAGCTTCATCCAGGATTTGAGCTCGAGTCGTTGTATCCATTTCTTACGACGGTAACTATTACGAGTCCGATCGGTTGGATCAGTAGAATACACTGACTACATCCCTACAGAGGGGTAAGACCCGCCCCAACGAGTGTCCTGGATAGGACACTAAACAATCTGATTGTGAGTTTCCAGTTCTGGAGCTCTGTGGAAGGTGCAATACCCCATCATTGCCATTACACCCATGTCCAATCTGACCTGCAATGGAAGCCCTAATGGATCATGAAGGAATGTTTGACCATTTAAACTTTGTCCAAACAAATAACTTATATTAAATCCAGTTGTTAGAAATACAACAATTTGACCATTTAACTCTGTGGAAACCAATTACAATGTTTAATTGAATTGTTATTGATTCATAGCAATACTTGGAACCATTTAACTGTGTACAAATAAAACTATAAGTGTAGAATACTTGAAATCGTTTATCTGTTTGCGAAATAGAATTATCGGTATTACATAGCAAGACTTGAAACCATTTGATTGTGTGCAAATGAATGAATAGGCTTGAATAGAATTATCAGTGTTAAATTGCAATTCTTGAATCTATTTAACTGTGTGAAAAAAAGGAACCCAGGTTCATTTAAAGATATTATCTACAAAAGGTGTTTACAAATCATATATTTAATATATATATGTATGAACAGGTTTTGGCATTGAATAACCAACAAGTGTTGATATGCCATAAAATTCAAGCAAACAAAAATAACTATTATGTCACAATGTGTCTGCCCACCCTCTCTCTCTCTTTCTCTCTCTCTCTCTCTATATATATATATATATATGTGTGTGTGTGTGTGTGTGTGTGTGTGTGAGTGTGTGTTTATTCAACTCTTCTGCAATGAGCAGGATGTGTCATATGATCAATTTTTAAGCGGAGTAGAAATAGTTTGAATTCAGAATTTTCCAATGCTTAAGAACCCTGTTTGCTCTCCTGGGAGAAGAAAAACATAGATTCATGTCTCGCAATGGGATGAGAGTGAGTTTCTCTAGAAGATGCCACTTTTGGATTTGTACATTTTTAGACATTCTATCTTCTATGCTTGCAGAACCATTTTTAAAATACTGATTACACTACAAAAAATAACAAAGTTAAAAGAACAGTGTAGGCCTAGTTGGTAGCACGTTCGCTAATGACCTGGAAGACCGGGGTTCAATCCCAGGTCTAGTCATGCAAAAGACTCAAAATGGAATTCAATGCCTCCTTGCTTAACACACAGCATTAAAATGTAGGGATCAAGGTAAAGTAGAGCAATCCAGGGAAAGGAGTAGCACCCTCCCCTGCACCTCGTGGTAGTAGCTAATAAAAAGGGAGCCTTCAACTACAGTCGCCAACTTTATTTACTTATAGATAGATAGCACTAAGTGAAACACAAATTATCTCGTCGAGAATTTGAACTTTTGTTTCCGATTGAATTTCCGATAATAAATATCATTTTAAATGTATTGTTTGGTTCGGTTTCTTTGTTTAATGGAATATCAACCTTCATGGATTTTTTAATGCTAAAGCCACATCTTTGCAGAAGGACAGCAGTGATACTATTTAACCCACAGCACCGAAGATAAAGGGGTTCATAGCTTTCCCGAGGGTATTAGTCTAAATGTGAAAGCAAAAGCACGATTGGGTTTCGAACTCCCTATCAACACATCGCGAGTCTGCCTGTCAAAGTAAGATATATTTTTCTCAACATCCCTGATGTTGGAAATGGCTTGAATACTTAGTAATGGGGGTAAAAATTCTTGATGAGACGAGGATGTGAACATGTACATATATATCTATAAATATAAAAGGAAGTAAAGTTAGCGACCTAAGTCAAGGGTGACACGAAGGCTCCCTTTTCAATAGCTACTACACCGAGGTGTAGGGGAGAGCACTACTCTATTCCCTGGATTGCTCCACTTTACCCTTGATCTTTACCTCATGATGCTATATTTGTGCAAGGGAACATCAAGTATCATTTTTTGAGTCTTTGGTATGACTTGACCAGGGATTGAACCATGGTCACCAGGGCCATTGGTGAACACTCGACTCATTAGGCCAATGTGTATATATATATATATATATATATATATATATATATATGTGTGTGTGTGTGTGTGTGTGTGTGTGTGTGTGTGTGTGTGTGTGCGTGCAAATATATATATATATATATATATATATCCAAATGGAGCAAGTAAAATGTGACACAACTTCAAATTTTATCCATGGTACATAAAACAGGTTTAAATTTAGATTTTCCTTTTCCTAGAACGGTTGCCATGCCAAGGCTAGAGATCCCAGCGAGCCCAACAATTTCACAAATTGCTGAGGAAAAAAGAGATGGATTTTGCGAGACATTAGCCCAAAAAGAAATTCAAATAGCCTTATATATGCACACACACAGAGACACCCCCGCATATATATATATATATATATATATATATATATATATATATATATATATATAAAGGATTATTCCTTCACACTCGTGAGTATATCTATTGCATAAATAAATAATGAGAATAAAATCAACAAAGAAATCGTATAAAAGTTTGAATTTTTTGGTTCAGCCAAGCCTGATAATATTTAACATTCGTTTTTTCACTGATAAGGCCAAAAGGAAAAAAATTACAAAGCATTATTTTTATAAGGAGCAATACTCTAACACATGTTACAATATCAGTCATCCCCAGGGGTGGAAGCGGGATGAAGATGGTCTCATGATAAACAAGGCCCAATGTATACATTCATATCTGAAATTTCCAGTATTATATCCCACCCATCAAGAAAAAAAATTTCCCGAAAATTAAGCAACTTCCATACCCCACCCCATTACACATCTCAGTCAGCTGAGGGTGTAGAATACACCGACTGCATCTCTGCTGAGGGGTGAGACCCCACTCAGATGAGTTTCCTGGATATGGTACTAAACCATATCTGATGGTGAGGCTCTATCTCTGGAGCTTTGGAGAATGTGGAATACGTCTTCATTGCCATTACTCCATGGTTCACTCAGACACATTGCCTTTAAGTTTCTCATCTTAAATAGAACTGCTTAATAATTTACCATATTAGAAACCATTTAACTGTGTGCGACCAAATGATTAATAAAAATTTTAATTATTGGTATTAGATAGCAATTTTTGATGTCATTTAACTGTGCAAATAGAACTATCATTGTTAGCAATACTAGAAACCATTTAACAGTGTGCCAACAAATGAACTCTTATTTGTTTTAAAACTATTCATTTACAAATCATATATATGACAGGATTTGACATTAAATAACCAACAAGGGTTGATATGCCATAAGATACAACCAACCAACAAATCATATATATTTATTGTATATAGGTATAAACAGGATTTGGCATCAAATAAACTACAAGTGTTGATACCGAAAAATACAACCAACCAACATAATGCATATTTTTATGTATCTGGCTATATCTCAATTTGTCAAATATCTCTTAGTGTCATGGATATGACACTAAATTGCTTCCAATGGTGAGGCTCTATTTTCTGGAGGGAGTGTGGACTCATTCCTTCTGGAGTGATTGAACCGATTAAGGTCTCATCAATCGGTCAAGTAGATCTGTGATAATGCTAATAGTTATTTTGGACTACATTAATATATTGGCTCTTAAGATGTTCATAAAGCAACTATGTAGTGTTCACCTGTTTAAAATATTTACGATGTGAAATTTTTTAACCATTATGCTAATTGTTAAACTGATTTTGGCATGCAATTACTCAACAAGGTTTGGCATACTGAAAAAAACAACCATCAAACTATATAGTTGTAGTTGGCGACCGTAGTCGAGGGCGACCTGAATGCTCCCTTTTCAATAGCTACTACATCGAGGTGTAGGAGAGGGCGCTTCTCCTTTCCCTGGATTGCTCCACTTTACTCTTGATACGTATCTTATATTGCTGAGTGTTAAGCAAGAAGGTATCAAGTACCATTTTTAAAGTCTTTGGCATGACGCAAATCTCCTGGACCATTAGCGAACACTCTACCAACAATTGCTTGCAAATCATTATTATTATATAAGAACAATTTAAATAAAATAAAGTAAGTAGTAAAGTTGGCGAGCGTAGTCTAGGGTGACCCGAAGGCTCCCTTTTCTATAGCTACTTTTTACCCTTGATCCTTTCCTGATAATGCTGAGTGTAGAGCAAGGAGGCATCAAGTACCATTTTTTTGGTTTTTGGTATGACTCGACCGGGGATTGAACCCAGGCCTCGCATTGGCGAACACTCAAACCATAATGCCAATGTCCAGTTGTTAAATAATATAATTGTGTAAAATTATTCACATTCGATCAGAATTCTTAAAACTATTTAATCAATTAGAATTTAAAAAATGATTGAAAGCAAAAACTTTTTACAAATGATTTTTACCAAATAACTGATTTTTTAGCGAAAAAAAGACAAGAAGCAGAAGATATGCGGTAGAATGTAAATACACCAGCTCAAGCCGAATCTATGCTACACTGTCTGAAGCAGGCAGCAAGAGGCATTGGTCTTTATATGAACTCAGATAAAACAGAATTCATGTATATATGTTATGTCATTAAATGCATGCCTTTGAAATTAGTAGACTAGTTCACATACCAAAGACTCAAAAAATGGTACTTGATGCCGACTTGCTTAACACTCAGGAATATGAAGTACGGATCAAGGGTAAAGTGGAGCAATCCAGGGAATGGAGAAGCGACTTCTCCTTCACCTTGGTGTATTAGTTACTGAAAAGGAAGCCTTCAGTTCACCCTCGACTGAAATCGCCAACTTTATTTATTTAGTTCACATACATTGATAGCAATATCTCATCTACTGAAAGAGATGCCAACGTATGCATAGGTAAACAAGGATTGCTATTGACAAGCTAACAATCATATCAAAATCTGATATCCCAGATGAAATAAACCGAGAATTCTTCGAAGCTGTGGTTGCGTCAGTACTATTGTATGGTCACACCATTTGGACTATAACGAAATTCCTTGAGAAAAAGCTAGATGGAAACTAGACAAAGATAGCGCATCTTTTTTTGAACAAATCCTGATGGAGTACCCTACAAAACAGTGGCTGTTCGGCCACTTACCTCCTATCTCACAAATCATCCAAGTAAACAAAGGCTGGGCACTGGTCGTGAAATCAAGACAAACTCATTAACAATGTTCTATTATATACTCCTTAACATAGACACACCAGTGCTGATTGACGAGCAAAGACTTCCATTCATCTGCTCTGAGTGGACACTGAATGCGGTCTAGAGCATAACAGATGATGAGAGAATGAGTCTAGGAAAACTATGTTGTCAGCATGCCTTGATAATAAGATTGCAAGCAAATTTAGGAGGCACTTATAATGTAATGCTAATCATCATAGGAAATGAAATCAGGGACCCAAGTTCAAATCTTAGATGATCCTGTTTGCATTTCACATTAGAAAAGGTATGCATCTAACTATTCTCTTTCCAGTAATGATGATAATGTATAGAGATAGATAAATAGATAGAAATGAAAAACATATATATATATATATATATATATATAAACTAAATATCTTCTATGGAATACATTAAACTATGAATCATGGGACCAAAGTAAGAGGGCTAGATCATATTTCTAACAATTTAATTTAGCATGAGTCAACAAAGTTAAATGGTTCCAAGTATTATTATAAATCACTAACAATTCAATTAAAAATCTGCCTTTTGTTTACACAAGTTAAATGATCAAACAGTTCTATTTCTAACAACTCAATTGATCATGTTATTCGTTTGCACTCAGTTCAAATGTCAAGCAGTTCTACTCGACCCATAGATAGAACCATATCAGGTGCTACCACTCATGGCTAAAGCAGATCTGAGAATGATGGCAATGAAGGGGTACTCTGTATTCCCCAAAGTTCCAGCATTACTAAAGCCTCACAATCAGATTGTTTAGTGTCATATCTAGGACACTTGTTGGGGGAGTCTTACCTCTCTGTAGAGAAGCAGTCATTGTATTCTACAGCCCCAGCTGACAGTACTGAACCACCAATGTTCTTCTTCAAGGATGGCGTTGGCATCAAATAACCCATGAGGTTTGATATGTCATTAAATGCAGCAGGCTAGCATTTGAGCATTTTTGATTTATCAAATGCTTTTTAAACAACTGTTTATTCTCATCTGTTAACTAGATATATATATGCATATATATATATATATATATATATATATAGAGAGAGAGAGAGAGAGAGATGAACATAAGGGATATGAGAAACAAGAATAATACTTTTTCATAATCTCTAAATTTTTCATTTTCAATTGTTCTTAATTTTTAATTGTTTTTAATTTTTATTAGTTTTCAATTTTTAATTGTTTGTCATTTTCAGTTGTTTTCAATTTTTGATTGTTTTCAATTTTTGATTGTTTTTCATTTTTAATTGCTTTCAACTAGTTTCAGCCTTTGGTCATGATCATCCAAATAGTTAATATAGCAGAAGAACTGAAGTAAAACAAACCAGTAAAATGGTATAATGCTTGATAGATAGATATAAGCAAATGCTCAAAAGTTCTCTGCCTAACCAAGAAGTGAATAACTATAAACCTTGGAACATGTATGCTATTCTACATAACCATTCCACTGTTCAATATAAATCATTTCTCAAGCTTTTTAACTCCCCAAGAAGAATTCAAGGGGAAAAATGTTTTTAAAAAATTTTACCAAATAAAGCAATTCCTATCTTGGTTGTGTCAAGCACTTTTCTGCACCCATCTTGTAAATAAGATGACAAAACACTATAAAAAAGAAACCTTTGAAAAGAAACATCATCCTTTCCAGATATTTTCTCTTATTCAAACTTATTACTTCATTATGTAGAAAGTATATACATCATTTACAAGCATTTTTTACTGATCTGAAAGATTCCCTTTTATTAGTTTCATTTGTAGAAAAGCTGACTGACACAAAACAGTTTCAAGGTTCCCAAGTTGTTGCACTGTATTAATTAGTTACCAAGGACAGTTTCAAGTTGCCCTTGTGTATTCTTTAGCTTCATTTGTAGAAAGCTTCACAAATCCAAAAATGGGTTTTGGGATTTATAGAATCTAACAGCAAAAGAAATTGAAATTTCCAGTCCAGGATTTTTTTTACTTAAAAATAAACATCATTAGGGAAGAGTATTTAACACACACACACACACACACACACATTCAAAGAAAAAGATACAGTTTTTATTTTTTTAATTCAGTTCATGAGGTTTTAAATCAACAAGAAGGATTAATATCAAAAATATAATCCAATGTAGAATCAAGACCTATCGTCATTAATAGCATAACAAGATTTATTTTGTACCCTCAACAGGTTATCTATCTATCTATCTATCTATCTATCTATCAGTCAATTGAAGTAGCTTTATTGTCATCATTATAGGAAATAAACACAGCGACTGGAGTTCAAATCCTGGATGAGGTAGTTTACATTTCACATAGCGCTAATACCCTTGGAAAAGATATGAATCCAACTATTCTCCCTCCAACTAAGGGTAAATAGTAGGGCAGACAGAGCTCTTTAACACTGGTATGGCAACTGGTCTTTGAGAAGGAAAACACTGAATTCAATCCTGTAAAACTCAACTCAAAAAATGATCTTGCTTTGCATTCTGCTTGTGTGGAGGGGTTGGATAAATACATATCTATCTATCTATCTATCTTAGTCTGTTCATATCTATGTCTATCAATCTATCTATCAATCTATGTCTATCAATCTACCTATCAATCTATCTCAATTGGTTCTATCTATCTATCTATCTATCTTGGTTGCTAAATAGCAGCCTCTTCTCCCTTTCCCTCTTCCTCTTTTTTTCCTCTCTCACTCTCTTTCTTTCTCTCTCTCTCAATATATATATATATATATATGAATGGTGTATATCTATCTGACTGTCTACCCTGTTGACAGTTTTAGAATACACAGACTGCATCCCCTGCAGAGGAGGTAAGATCTCCCCACCCCAAAATGGGTGTGTCCTGAGTATGACACAAAACACCATCTGTTGATGAGGCTCAACTTCTAGAACACCAGGGTGTATGGATTACCCCTTTGTTATCATTTCTCTATGGTTCACTCTGACCTAGAGTGGTAGCATCTGTTCAGCTCTTATTTATGTGTCAAATAGGTTTGTTATACAATTATTCATATTGGATAGGAATGCTTGAATTCATATGACTATGTGCAAACAAAGGATTATTATTATTATTATTATTATTATTATTATAAAATAGGAATAGTTACTTGAAACTATATAATTTTGTCTACATTATTAGTATAAAATTTTGCTAAAAGAAGAATATATGCCTTTAAATAGATAAACTGAGCAAAACAAATCCTATGTGACTATTTCAGTGTATCTTAGTCCCTTCATATCAATCTATCTATCTCTGTGTATGTATGCATGTATGTGCCTTATTTTTATCTATCCTGATGTTTAATATCTATCTATATCTTGATATATTACACACACACACACACACACACACACACACAACCATATACACATGCAAACACACACACACACACACACACACACACACACGTGCACACACACAACCATACACATACACACACACAACAACACACACACATACACACATATATACACACACATACCCACTCACATACACCCCCCACACACATATATATATATATATATATACATATATATATTCAAAGTATTGATGAACTGTTATGCAACCATATAATCATGTATATATTGTTAATATCAAATTTTGGCGTGAGGAGATGCCTGTCTGTATCTATGTATCTTAGTCTCTTCATATCTATCTATCTGTCTATCTATCTATCTATCTATGTATCTATGTCTGTTTCCATCTTTTATGATGCTTAATATTTATCTATATTGTGATATATTGCACACTCATTCATACACATACACACACACACACACACACACACACACACACACACACACACACACACACACACACACACACACACACAGCATTTACCAATAGTCTGGGAGACCGGATTTCAATACCAGGTCGAATTATTCCAAATACACAAAAAATGGTACTTGATGCCTCCTTGCTTAACACTCAGCATTATAAGGCATGGATTAAGAGTAAGTGGACCAATCCAGAGAAAGGAGTAGCACCTTCCCCTACACCTTGGTGTAGTAGCTATTGAAAAGGGAGCTTTTGTGTTGCCCCCGCTAACTGTGGTCAGCCAACTAACTTACTTATATGGTAAATATTAATATTGTTGAGTAATCTTTTGACAGCTTGTCCAGAAGACAATTCTGGCTCTTACTACAAAATGTCCAATCAATTCCTGCAGTCTGAAGCATTTCAATGAGAGTTAAGCAATTTTTATCTCCATGTACCTACACATATGCTTGAGGTTCCTCTCATCTATATATTCTACCCTCATGCTAAACTAGATAAATAGCTGAATTCTGTTTACATGAGGAACTCTTATGATCTGTCAACAAATTAAACTAAACTTACTGGAGGTAGGTAAGATGTAACAGACATTAGCATTGGAAATGGACTCAGTGACCCAAGTTCAAACCCTGGAGGAAGATGTTTGAGCTTCACTTAATATGAATGCCCTCAAGAAATGCTTGTATCCCTCTCTTCCCTCACTGGCAAGAAAAAAATAGTTGGGTAGACTAGGCTGGTAAGACAACCAGTTGTGGAGAAGGAAAAACTCTTAATTCTAAACTTGATGAGTGTTGTTTGAAGAATCAACGGCACACTGGAACCATGCCTCTTTTATCAGCTCATCGCAAAAGGCATGGTTTTTCTTACACAAAACTTATCCACAGTAAAGGTAAGTAGTTGAATAAGCTGTATAGTGGCTCATATCTTTAAATGAAGAGTCATGATGTTCAAAAGGAGAGTTACTTTATATATATATATTTGTGTGTGTGTGTGTGTGTGCATGTATAAAATCTCTATCATTGATATTGAGCATGATTTTGATAATACTGTAATATTTGGCACTCCATTAACTCATCAAATGAGCAAGTGAGAACCGGCTCATTGGCCTAGTGGGTAGAGTGTTCACCACTGGTCTGGGAGACCTGGGTTCAATCCCATGTCACGTCATACCAAAGACTTTAAAAATGATACTTGATACCTCCTTGCTTTGATGAAATAAGACTGAAACCTCTGCCTCCACTACTTCAACATGCATATCTCTATCTCTTCTTTTTACTTCCTTTCCATTTCTTCTTCTTTTCAGAACTTCAAGCTCTTAATATTTCTCTCTTTCTCACTGAAATTAATCTACTTCTCCTGGTCAAATCTCTGATGAAATTTGATGCACTTGATCATGCCAGGCCTTGGCCATCTGCCCTGATGGTCACAGTCAAAACCAATAACTTCTACCACCATTACTCTATATCTATTTCTCTCCATTTCTTTCCTTTTCACTCTCTTTTCTTTAGAACCTTCCCTCTTTTTATGTTTTTACCTTTATTTTATCTATTTCCTCAATTACTGAACTTTAGAAAAACCCATTTTCATTCTGAAGATGTTCTTTTTTCCATAAAGAAATATCAAAATTGCTAAATCTGTTATCACTGTTGGTTTATCTACGTTTCCACTTATTTTTATCATATAAAGTTAGCGATCTTAGTCGAGGGTGACCCAAAGGCTCCCTTTTCAATAGCTACTACACCGAGGTACACCATTCTCTGGATTACTCCACTTTACCCTTGATCCTTACCTTATAATGCTGAGTGTTAAGCAAGGCGGCATCAAGTCTGACTTGACCTGGAATTGACCATTGGCGAACACTCTACTGATTAGGCCAATGGCCCGGATAATTTTTATCATTCATATATATACATTTATATATATATATATAATGGATATTACATTTTAGATTATACAATCATAGATATAAAATAATCATATATATATATATATATATAATGACTATTTTCCTTCAGACTTAACACTTATAGATATAGAATCGAATACATAGATAACAATCAACCCTACTCCAGCTCAAAAAACATTTACACTTGATAGACTTGACTGAAGATGAAAATTCATGCAAAAGAAATTTTGGGAAAAAAATGAATTAGATTGTATCCCAGTCATTTTAGCAACATGCTAAGGTAAAAGGATACAACTTCTTCAAACCCCAAATTGTTTTGATATCAAACTAAATTAAAAAAACACTGTTTTGTAATTGGGTGAAAACTGTGATGTAGCACTTAAACAAAATGATAATTAAATCACTTCGTTAATTCAAATGTTATTGTTGGAGTGTAACATCTTCCCCTGAAAGAGACATATGCTTCTTCTGGGAGTGTCATCCATCTGTTGGTTAACATATGCATATATCTGATACTGACTATTCAAAAATATTAGAATATTAAGAAACCATTTTTATCTAATGCATTTTTATCTAATTGATCTATTGTTTCTTGCATTTCATGTGCACCCCTCACCGCTAGATGCAGTTGAGTGTCAAATCCAGGACACCCCTTTTTGTGGTTAGGGAAATTACCCTTCTGCGAGAGATACAGTCCACGAATTCTACAACCTGTTAACAGAGTGGGTTTTCCTTGTTGGCTTTAGGCAAACTAGTCAGAGTTGGAGAGATCTAAAAACTGTTTACAAGGCAAAGGTTAAAGATACACATGAAATCGATAAATATAAAAATGAAACACAAAAATAAACAAAACAAAAAAAAGAACAAAACAAAACAAAGAGATCTTTTTCTGGAAAAATTTTCTTTGTTTAATGACAAAACTATCTTGGTTGGCCTTTAAATAAAAGGAAATAAAAAGAGAGAAAGAGAGAGAGAGAGAGAGAGAGAGAGAGAGAGAGAAAAAAATTTGTTGTGGTTCATATTTGGGGAAAACAGGGATTTGTATTCTGTGATCATCACAATTTTTAAAAGTTTTTTGACAACAAATGAAGACAAATATCATAGATTACTTGAGCAACATTTATCAATGAATGATCAAAATGCAAAATATCTCAGTCCAGATTTACCGATGTGATCTTATACACTTCTTATCAACCAAGGTTCGATGGATGATAATAGATGAAATAAAGATAGCTTAGTATTTTGAAATAATTATAGACTATTACTGATAGAGACCGGACATTGTCATAGGTTCGAGTGTTCGCCAATAGTCCAGGAGACCTGGGTTCAATCCCAGGTCAAGTTATACCAAAGACTCAAAAAAATGGTACTTGATGCCTCCTTGTTTAACATGCAGCATTATAAGATATGGATGAAGAATAAAGTGGCTCAATCATGGGAAAGGAGTAGCACCCTCCCCTACACCTATTAGCTATTGTAAAGGGAGCTTTCAGGTCACCATCAACTACAGTCGCCAACTTTACTTATTACTGATAATAATTATAGTTTATTAATTATTATCGTAAGCAACAAGAGGCATTGGCTTCTACATGACTGCAGATAAAGCAGAGTTCATGTGTTTTAAACAAGATAGCAAGCCTCTGAAATTAGTGAAGCAGTTCATATACCTCAGCAGTAAAATCTCATCTACAGAAAGTGATGTCAATATATGTATTAAGAAAAAAAGAACGGCCATTAACAGGTTATCAAAAATCAAATCTCTGATAAAGTAAAATTAGATTTCTTCCAAATTGTGTCTATGTCTGTAGTTCAGTATAGTTTTACTGCCTGGACTCTTACGAAATGTTGCCCAGTTGGCTGGGGATATAGAAAACACCTACTACATCTTTGCAGAGGGATAAGACCAACTTCCAATGAGTGCCCTAGAAATGACACTAAATGATCTGATGGTGAGGTTCCAGTAATACTGGAGCTTTGGGGAATGTGGATTGCTCCATCATTGCCATCAATCCCAAGTCCACTCATGCCCAGAGTAGTAGCACCTGATAGGGTCCCATCTATGGGTCAAATAGAACTAAACTGCGTACTTATGCGAAAGTGAATTGCTTAAAAGAGAACTGTTTTGACATTTAGACTGCATACTTATGCTAATCTGAATTTTCTGAGATAGAACTGTTTTTGACTTTGAAACTAACACTTACACTAAACTGAATTGTTTGAAATAGAACTGTTTTGACATTTTACTGTGTGTGGAAAAAAACTATATTTATACTAAACTGAATTGTTTGAATTAGAACTGTTTGACTAAACTGAATTGCTTGAAATTGAAATGATTTTGACAATTAAACTGAATTGTTTGAAATAGAACTGATTATTTGTATAAAAATGAATTTGGCATTTATTAACCTCCAAAGATTGATATGCCATAAAACCGAAACAAACAAACAACCAATCTAATGAAATGCTTTGTAAAAAAAGCTAGATTTGAACTACATAAGAATGCTGTGTGCTGTTTTGAACAAATCCTGTAAGCAACATACCCACAAACCGGCAATTATATGGCTATTTACCTCCCATCTCACAAACTATCCCAGTATGTCTACCAAGACATCATAGGTACAACTAGAGAAGAAAGAGCAAACTTATAAGCAATGTTCTCATTTGAACTCCTTCACATGGACATTCAGGAGCTGGTTTACCTTAAAGACTTACATACATTAATTCTGTGCAGACAAGGGATGCAGTCTAAAGGACTTGATTGAAGTGATGAATGATTGAGAGTCAAGGGACATCATATTATCAATGTAATCAATATACATATATATATATATACATATATATATATAGGTATTATTCAGGCCAGTTTAACCAGTTAATTTAAGTTTTTTTTCAATTTTGGGGTAAAACTTTAGTTTCTCACATTTTAACTAACCACACTTTTGACTTTCAAAATTCTGTCATTCATGACAAAAATAAAAGAAGAAGAATTGAAGCATGTTCCATAGAATGCCACAACACAATACCCACACAACAAGGTTTTTTTTTCAATATTTCACCATCTATAGGAAAAATAATATTGAGAGGATTCAATATTCACTCTATAGATCAGGTCCCCTTTTTCTAAACATTCAAAGCAATAAAATGTCACAAATCATTTTCTCAAACCACACAACACCTTTTACTTTTCAAAAAAATTCCATCGCATGACATGACACAATTTGAATATATCAACTAGTATTAATCCGTTTTTTCACATAGCAAGATCTACAACCCCTGATGAAGACTTCAAATTGAATTGAAATTTATCTATCAAGATTATTTCTCATACTGAAATAATTTTAATAAAACACTTTTGCATTCAAGAAAAGATTGAAGTCGAAATGCATTGGCAAATAAACAAACTATCAAACATTTTTTTCTTCCATTTTTACCTTTTCTACGTATATATATATATAGTTTAGCATAAGTACGCAATTTAAATGTCAAGAAAGTTCAGTTTAGTTTTATTTGACCCATAAATAGGACCCTATCAGGAGCTACCACTCCGGGCTAGAGTGGACCTGGGAGCAAGGGCAATGAAGGAGTACTCCACATTCCCCAAAACTCCTGCATTACTGGAACCTAGCCATCAGATCGTTTAGTGTCATATTTAGGACACTTGTTGGGGGTGTCTTACAAGAAGAGAAGCAGTCAGTGTATTCTACAGCCCCAGTCGAATGGGCAATGTATGATTTGTAAATGAATCACTGGTAGATAACAATAAACAAGCCAGAGCTTATTTGTTTGCCCACTCTTAAATGCTTTCAAGTATTGCTATTCAACCCCAATAATTCTATTTAATATTATTCATTCATATGCACACAGTTAAATTGTTTCAAATTTAGAAAATGATTAAATAGCATTATGAATTTGGACCCTGGGGAGAGTCAAATTCAAATTTTACTCATAAATATAGACTTTCTCTCTCTCTTTCTTTCCCTTTTTTGTTTCCCTCGTAAACTAACAGATAGAGATGAGAAGTCTGCAGAGTTGAATTTGGATCAAGGGTGTGTGCTGACTGATTGATGATCAAGTTTCACTAATATAGGTATATGAACTGGCAAGCAGCCTCTAGCAACAAGAAACTTGTTTGAAGGCTGAATACTGATTGGCCAAGAAGCTCACATGATACAAGGCAGCAGGAAGGTCAAATCTGCCAAGAGGA
Organism: Sepioteuthis lessoniana; assembly: GCA_963585895.1. Lineage (NCBI taxonomy): Eukaryota > Metazoa > Mollusca > Cephalopoda > Myopsida > Loliginidae > Sepioteuthis > Sepioteuthis lessoniana. Next base: position 47,798,336 of record OY757922.1, on the reverse strand, counting down.
AAAATCAGACAAGTCACTTGGCCAAGAGATCCTGTAACAGGCAGATGTATCTGTCATGCAAAGAATAAACTGTCTTTCCCAGGCCTGCTCGTATGGGGAGATTAAAAGGCTGCCAGAAAAGGATAAGAACTGCGTGACTATTTTATTCATCGACTGACCAAGAGAAAAACCAGGGAACAAGAAATGATTTGCAGATGTACCCAGAAAGAAAGAAAGAAAGAAAGAGAAATTAACAGTCGGTGAAACGTGACACCAAAAGAAAAAAAGAGAGAGACATATATATAATAAAAAGATATAAAAGAAAAAGAGAGAGAGAAGTAAGATAAGCTTTCATTTTAATGTTGCTTCATCTTTTTGCTTATCCCATTCCGACCACACACAAAACACATCAAAAAAATTTTTGCACACATCATCATAAGAAAAATTCTTTGTGAATTGTCCTAAAATTGTTAAAATATAAACATTTTTATTTCTGTCACTGAGACTATTTACTTCGCATACATGCCTTTATTTTGGTGGGTTGATAATAAAATAATTTGTATTCTAAATTGTGCATTTTGTGTTGTCTTCATTTTCGGCTTGTTCGAAAATCTCTGTCATAGTTTTCCTTGTTTGCTTCTGGGTGAATGACATCTTGAAATAAAATATTGTCTGACCTAAAACCAGCAATAAGCTTGGCATTGTCCGAGCGATAGGCATAGGTAAAAGAATTGAGTAAAAGCTTGTCAACTTCACTGACCGTAAGCCAGTCGTAGAAGTTTCATGACAATAGTTCTATTTGACTCATAGATAGGACCCTAACAGGTACTACCACTCTAGATCAGAGGTAGCCTTGGATTACTGACAATGAAGAAGTACTCTACATTCCCCAAAGCTCCAGGATTGGAGCCTCTATCAGATTGTTTAGTATCATATCCAGGACATTCATTAGGGGAGTGTTGTACAGAGATGCAGTCGGCATATTCTACAGCCCTGGCCTACAGGGGTTTTGAAGAGACTGAGATAGAGATAGATAGATATGAACAGACTGAGATGAATGGAAAGATTGATGGTTTGGTTGGTTGCTTGGGTTTTATGGCATATCAACCTTTGTTGGTTATTTAACGCCAAATCCATTTTTATGCAAATAGTCAGTTCTATTTCAAACAATTCAGTTTAGCATGAGTACACAGTTTAATGGTCAAAAACATTTCTATTTCCATCTATTCAGTTTAGTCAAACAGTTCTAATTTGGCCAATTCAGTTTCGAGTATGTATAGATTTTGTTTACACACAATTAAATGTCAAATTATTTCTATATTAAACAATTCAGTTTAGTGTAACTACAGTTTCAATGTCAAAAACATTTCTATTTCAAACTATTCAGTTTAGTCAAACAGTTCTAATTCAAACAATTCAATTTAGCATAATTACTCTGTTAGTTCTATTTAACCTATAAATAGGGCCCTATCAGGTGCTACCATTCCAGCCAGAGTGGACCTGGGGGCAATGGCAATGAAGGGGTGCTCAGCATTCTCCAAAGCCCCAGCATCCCTGGAACCTCACCATCAGATTGTTTAGTGTGATATCCAAAACACTCGTTGGGGGGGGTCTTACCCCTTCTGCAGAGATGCAGTTGGTGTATTCTACAGCCCCAGCCGACTGGGCAATGGAAAGATTGATATGAAGGGACTGAGATAGATAGACAGATAGATACTCAGATAAGAACAGACTAAGATAAATAAAATTGAAAAGACTGAAATTAGTCAGTAGATTGATATGAAGAAAGCAAATAGATAGATAGATAGATAGATAGAAAGATAGATAGATAGATAGATTACTAAGTTCATCGACTGACACACTGACCACTGGGCAAACATAAACAACATCTGAATGCTTCAAATTGGCTGTATCTTCTACTGTTCTCTTCAAGTCAGTATGTTTTTCTCACTTGCCTTAAGAATGGTCAGTCCAAATTCAATTTGTTGTTTTATCTTTTTTATTTCATGGAATCAATCTGCGCATCTTGATTTGCAGAGAAGAAAAACGTTGCAACAATGTCTGAAGATAACATTTTTTTTCTTTTTGCACAACATTGTCAGCAAAACATTTACTGAAAACATCACTTAAATCAACTTGTAAAAGACATATGAACAAATCAAGTTGAAAACAATAGTTCCTGCTATATCACCACCGTTAAGCATCCATGAACCTGCACAGTACATAAATGAGTGACCACCTAAGTAGGTATGAAAACATCCAAATACAAGCAGACCATGATAGCTTGCTAGATATGAAGAGACTTAGATGGGTACATAGATTGCTTTGATTAGACTGGTCGACATAGATATTTGTGAACAGATAGATAGATGGATTGGTACAAAAAGGCTTAGACAGATATATGAGATGGAATGAGATGACTTGGAATATATGGGAAAAAAGGTAAATGTACAAAAGATATAAATTTGGTGGAGTTGTATATATGTCTTCTTTTTAGCCCAGATGAAGACTTTGGACTTGAATGAAATTTTGTATCTAATAATGATTATTTATTTTTGTTCTCATACTTAAAATAATTTCTTACTGAATGCTTTTGTGTGCAGGCAAATTTTGAAGTCAAAATGCATTGGTAGAAACAAAATAAATAAACAAATAAATATATCATCAACTACACCAAATATATATCTTTTGTATGTTAAACTTTTTTCATAGATTGATATGAAGAGATTAGAATGAGTCTGCACACTACATAGATAATTTAGTTTGTTTAATGGCATATCAACCTTTGTGGGTTATTTAATGCCAAAATGATCTGAAATGGAATGTAATGGCATAACTGAAATTTAAACTCACTTATTGTGATTTTGCAGTTCAGCATTTTTACCACAATGCCACAGGGACTCAATATTTAGATGTCAGGTTATATAAGTAATCTAAGGTCCATGTATAAAACTAATCAGAGTATAGTAACTAAAAAGCCCATTTTACTCTTCAGTATAAATATCAATTTTGACTATTAGTGTCTTTCAACTTTTATAATAATTTTAAGTGACTCATACACCTCTGCCTTCTTTTCTCAGGAGAGCTTTGATATCCACACCAGCTGCTTTACTAATCCTGCTACTAGAGCAACTGGCATCGCGGAAACTTAAATCACCACCATAACTGATCATCTTTTGATTTGTCATGCATGTTGGTAGACAGTGCTTCCTCTAAAGAATAAAAATGAACAAAATATGCAATCATTCTGAGAGGGTTTAAAATTGGCAAGACAAGAGAAGGTTTAGTTTAGGTTTGGTTTCTTTGTTTAAAGGGTTATTTAATATCAAAGCCATCCTTGTTGAAGAATAGAAATGGTACTATATAACCCATAGCTGGGAGGATAAGGGATTCATATCTTCTAAAAATGAATGCAATAGTGTTACTGAACCAGATAAGAAGAGCAGAAAAAAAAGATGGAAGGAAAAGACCTTTGTTTCTTATCTCCTGCTGAGAGATGACACTATAAGATTTCAGATGTCCCAGGATTTGTGAATATTGGGTGAGAAAAATGTCATTTTTATTCTTATTTTATTAAGCTCCTGATTAAAATACACACACAGAGTTCATGGGGCGGTTTTTATTTGTACAAAAGAAAAAATAAGAAATAAGAAAAATAAGTCATGAAAAATCTTTTTGTTTGTTTTGTTTTCAATCTTTTTGTTGATAGAGAATTTCTAATTAGAGTTGAAAATAAAATGAAAATTACCGAAAACTTTCTTACCATTTCACTTGGAAAAAATAATAATGACCTATTGAACAACTAGATATAAACTCAAACTTGGAGATTATTTGATTAATCAATCATTCTAAATGTGCACACACACACACACACACACACACACACACGCATATATATATACATATATATATTGAAGAGTTATGATTCAAGCAAGGTTTTTTAAAAATGATGGGATGGAATACTGTTTATTATTTTTAATTGTAATTTTTCATGTCTTCTTGTTATTTTTCTTGTGTCGGGATACAGGTGGTAAAAGAATTGTCACATATCTTCCGCCCAAACATTTTCGACCACTGTTTCAGTTGACAGTTTGAGTTTTTATTGTTTTAATTATTTGTGGCATTTTGTTTTGAAGTTGTCTGTTGGAATGTTTTCAGCAACAGCAATACATTAACCTATCACATATCAAACTCACTGAGACACAACAGGAATTTTTGAAATTAGGCCCAAACTGCCACCTCTCAAGAAAATACGACCTTAATTTAAAAAAAAACGAAATTGAAATATATAACCAAATTCAAGTTATATAATATTTCAATTTCACTTTTTTTTGGAATGTTATAAAAAACCAAAAAAAAACTCTTTTACAAAACATTCTATACACATGCAAGCAACCCCTGATGATGGCTTATGAAAGTTCCAAAATCACTCGGGACAATTTTGGTAAATTTGTCTACAAATTCCAACCTGAAACGAAGACACTTATCAGGAAACTTGAAAGAATCTTAATAAAATTATATTGTCAAAATGTGTCTTTATTATATATATATATATATATATATATATATATATATATACACACATACATATATGTGTGTGTGTGTGTGTGTGTGTCTCTTAGCTGTCTTCATTGATACTGTTATACTCTTAACATTTCGGCTGATATGTCCTTCAGCTTTCTTCATGTATTTCATTTTGAACTTGGAAACTAACACAGAACCTCAAAAAATAGGTTCCTGAGTTTGATATGAAACACCTGAAGAATGTCGAAGGACATAGCGGCTGAAATATTGTGAGTATAACAATAACAATGAAGATAAAGTCGGTAGTCTGAATATTCTAAAAGATAAAAATCATCACGCTTTATCTCAGAAACTTAGACAAATAATATATCTACTTATAAAATTGATAATATTTAATCTTTGGAACCCTCAGCCATCCTGACTCACTCTGGGATCCTATGTGGAAAGATATTGACATGGTAAAATTTTACTGGCTATTTAAAATACGTAGAAAAAGAAATAAAAGTATGCATAGAATAGAATTATCAATGTCTAATAAACAATAGTGATGTGGAAATGGGGATTCTCTGTCCAGAATTGATGACCCAGGTATGTGTACCTCTTGAGAGTGGCACAAATACCAGTCACTCAGATCATACTAGTTAAAGTTACAAGCAATCATAATTAATAGTAATTAAAAGTTTCATGTTCAGTAAGCAAACCTCTGGTTATGATAAAAATGTAAAATAATAAAATTCACTGCAGACCCTAAATTAAAGTATAAAACAACCAAGCTTTGTTTGATTCTTTTTTTAATTTTAAAGTTAGAAATCATCTTAAGAATATGACTTGAGGATGCGGATAACATTAAAAGTAATAAAATGGAACAGATTTACACCATATGTCAGAGGAGCTTCAACCAAAAGAAAATTCTCTGGTATAAGTATGTTGAATGTCAAGGGGATTATTTTAAAGAAAATTAATACTTCATTCATTGGTCATTTCTGTTGTGGTAGATATAGCTTCAGTTTCTACATATTTTGAACACTTGTCAATAATAAGATAGATAGATAGATAGATAGATAGATAGATAGATACAGAATCAATGCCTCTTGGTGATTGTCCATCTTTTGCTTATGTGATGGGTTGGGTTGGGTTCTTTGTTTAATGGCATATCAACTCTTTTTAGGTTATTTAATGCCAAAGCTATTCTCCTAGAAGAATAGTAGTGGTACTATTTAACCCATAGCTGGGAGGATACGGGGGTTCAAACCTTTCCCAAGGGTATTTGTCTGAAAGTGAATGTAATAGTGCGACTGGAGTATGAACTCGCGTACTACGATTCCGCAGTCTATTGCTTTAACCATTACACCACGAGGACACCCCCTTGCTTATGTGATCATCAGACCAATATATATAGATAGGTAGATAGATAGATAAGAACAGACTGAAAGAGAGAGATAGATAGATTGATAGATAGAATGAAATGAAAATGTGTATAGAAATGTGAACAAATTCATCTTTTATTATATGAAATAAAGATAAAAGGAGTAATATTTTGTCTTTTGTAACTTTCCTCTGAATTGAATAAATTCAAGAGTGTGTGTGTGTGTGTGTGTGTGTGTGCACAGTGAATGAATTTCTTGGTGTATAGATTTTATATCAGTGATAGGTAAGGGGGTATGGTGGGGAAAATATTTGTTTATACATGATAGGAAGAAGCTGACAGATTTTAGTCTACCCATCCTTTGAAATTAACTAAAAACTAAGTCAATAACTAAAAAGCACAGATACATTTTTGTTTAATTTATTTTCACTTTCAAATTTTTAAATTGTCCTTTTATCCAAATTTTCGATTTTCTCTTTACAGCTGTTTAAAAATCAGCTCAATAGAAACAAACAAACAAAGATGGAGGATCCTCCTTCCCATGATCCTTTGCTGTCATGTTGTTCACATTCACATCTGAAACCATAACAGTCAACAGCCACAAAAATCAAAAGAAAAAGTGACACATGAGAAAAATAACACTGGTGATGTGTCTTGGTAAAAAAAGAATTGGAAAAAGCAGAAGATTCTTTTTGGCTTGGAGTTGTGTTGTTTCCTTCCTCTTAATTTTTAAAAAAAATCCTTTTTGAATAAGAATAAAGTTATTACTAGTGTTTAAGAAAAAGTGTCCTGAACAGGAAATATGGACATTGTGTGTTTTTGATCTCTCTTTGAATGTCATTCAAAATAAAGCAAATGTATCAAAATATTTGCTAAGATTAAATTTATATTAAAAATATGAGTGTATTTTGGTTCAAGCTGTTTTGATTATAATACTTATTTGCAATGAATCTATAAACTGAGAATTTTTTCACTTATTTTTTCTTTCATTTTGAAAATCTCTCTATATATTACTAAAATTCTCAATATGTTTATGTGTATGTTACTCTAACTTAGCACAAATATTAAGATCATTATAAGAGAAATACACCAAACTGAGAGAATAAAACAATTTCCAGTTTAATTTGCAATTGACTGATAACTTAGTGAAGCCTGCATTCACACTGAAATGTAATTTTTTAATCATCCAAATTCTCAATTTAACTATGCAATGCTAATTAAATTCCTTAAGTTCTTCCTGAATAAACATGACAATATCATCACAAAAACCTGTTACAACATGAGCAAAATGGATTCACTGGTTGTCTTATATATTATAAATATTCTTATTGTGTTTGCCAATAACTGTAACCCACCAAATATAGTAGAGAATATTGAAATTTTTATAAGAGCAATACTTATAAAATACTTTAAGTGAGAGAATAAAACATTTTCTTGTCTAATTTGCATAAAAATGATAATTTGTTGGGGTGGGGTCAATATTCATAATAAATGTTATTTTTTTATTATTGAAATTCTTACTATAACAGAATTAGCCATGAAATTATTATCAGCACCTTTTATTCTTTCCTAAATAGAAGAGTTGGTATCATCATAGACAACTGTTGCAAAGGGAACCCAACAGTTTCAAAGTTCATCTAGTATATACCGATAATTTAACAAACTTTATAAACAATTATTCTAAACTTAATAAAGAAGTTATGTCACCAAAAATGAAATTGCATAAAATTGCATTGTGTACTTATTTTTGGACTGCTACATATTCATATTTACAATATTGTTACATAATTCATATTTACATTACTATTATAATATGTATTTACATTATATTTATTTAATATTTACAATGCTGTTGAGTTTGGTATTATATAATACCTAAGAAAATCCAGTTTCATTATATAACATTTTACAAGGAATAATAAAATCCTGGTATTATTGGTTTAGAAGAAAATCATTTTTTCATTAAAACTTTTAGGAATGTACTAATGGAAAATAATATATATATATATATATATATATATATATATATATATATATATATATATATATATGTATATGTATATATATATATATGTATATATATATATATATATATATGTATATATATATATATATATATATAATTACAAAAAGTAAGGAAATCCTATTTATTTATCAATAATAATTAAGTTATGTGGTGTAATTGTTGAAAATGCACTGGATGAAAGGGTCCCTTCAATTTGTTTTTATTATTTTAATCAATAAATAGATATGATTCCCTTATTTTTTTGTAATGATAAAATTTTCTTGTACCAAAAATCTATTCAAATATATATATATATATATATATATATATATATATATATATATATATATATATATATATATATATATGATGAGTGTCACCTCAGATTTAAGTATGGCCATTGCATATTATTTTTTTGTAAAAGAAATCTGAACTATGCTATAAACAGATGTGACTTTTTAAGCCATCAAAACTTTTAAAGTCTCTAGCAGAAATTCAACACACAAGAGATTCAGTCTTATGTGAAATTATTGTTAGATAATTTCTTTATATTTTAAGATGCCAAGTAAAACCTCCTCTTGGTTTGTATTCTTTATGCATTAGAGTGACAGGTGTTGTTGCAATTAGTTATCATTTGCAATTCTTCTTTGATAAGTCCATCCACATACACATATAAATACATACATGTATGGTATGAATATATAGCAGTCTAAAAGAAAGTACATCTCTTATATATATGTATGTAAATTTTATTTTAGGTTACGAAGTTGTAGCAGTATTACTTTTGATTACTAAGTTTCAATGTACAGAGTTTTTGGTAAAAAATAATACCTAATGATATCCATTTTGATTCCAGTTGAAGCAATAAAATCCCAGTATCTGTGGTTTAGAAGAAAATTAGCATTTTATAAAAAGATTATTTTGATGCAATTATTTATGGGAAAAAATATTTTATGATATGTAAAAGGTTTTACCTTGGACTCTTAAAGAATACTTTCATCTACTCTTCTCTTCTCTTGATATAATCATTCGCACATTACAGAATTTAATATATCATTTACATTGATCAATTGATGCAAACCAATTAAACAGTTGCTAATTAATTGATTGTTGCAACAAATAATCAGTTGCTTTAATAACAGAAATATTAGTTGATATACAATTTGTGAACTTGATTGTGTATTGATTCTAAGTGATTAAGTAATATATCCTGCAATCAAATGATTAGATTATGATAATATATTGATTCATAATCTGTTCAATTGATAAGCAATAACAATATTGATTGATATTCAATTTTCCACTGATAAAAAATGCTACAGTATGATACACACCTATTTTCAATCTATTCTAATTGCGCTACAAAAATCATCATTAATTGGCCACTTCATGTAATGCTGCCTAAAACTAAAGAAATCTGAAAAATCAAATAATTCTTGCTCTCTCTCTGTCAGTCTATCTATCTATGTGTGTTTTAAACAGAACAGCAATATGGAGACACCAGTGGGATAATAGACACAATGACCTGAGTTCAAATCCTAAATGAGGGCATTTGCACTTCAAGTAGCACTGATTCTCTTAGGAAAGGTATGAATCCAACTATTCTCCTTCCAGCTATGGGTAAATAGTTGGGCAGACTGAGCTCTTTAACCTTGGTATTGTTATTAGTCTTAGAGAAGGAAAACTCTGAATTCAAACCTGTTAAACTCCACTAAAATGATTGACCTTGTGTCACATCATGCTCATGCAGAGAAGTTGGATATATATATATATATATATATATATATATATATATGATAATTTTATTAGTTGATTGGTTGGTTGTGTTTTATGGCATGTCAACCATTGTGCCAAATCCTGTTTATACATATGATTTTAAAATGAATAGTTTGTTGATAACATTTTTTTAATTATCCAGAGTTGAATTATTTGCACATGGTTAAATGGTTTCAACCATTGCTATATAATACCAAAAGTTCAATTTAAGATTAACCCCCTATTTGCACACAGATGGTTTCACGTATAGTTGTAAATGATTAAATAGTTCTATTTGATCTAACAGGTATCACCAGTCTAGGTCAAAGTGGACCTGGGAGAAATGGCCATGAAGGGGTGCTCGATGTTTCCAATTTCTTGGGTGAAGTCTCACCATCTGACGGTTTAATGTCATATCTTGGACACTCATTAGAGAAGATCTTACCCTTCTGCAGAGATACAGTGTATTCTACAGCCCCATCAGAGCATAATATCCATTAAAAAGCAAAAAAAAAAAAATAGGACTTTATGGTGTTGAAATTGTTTGATTTTCAGTGTAAAGTTTTGATATTCATCATATGAGTATTTTCAAATACAACTGGTTGTGGTAATTCAATTCACAATATAATTCCTCTATTTGAAAAAGAAAATGTACACAATTGGAAAGGTTTTGAAATGCTGAAAAAGATATTGATACTTTTGTTCTGTGTAACATGTGTGAATGTGTTTTGACATTATGGATTCGTTTTTGTTTTTGACTTTTCTCTTTTATTTTTAATAATATTTTTTTATTTTAATAAATATTTCTTCTTATGTTACCATTAATACTTTAAAATGTCTACAGGATGAAGAGTGAAACATTACACAGAAAATAAAACAATTTTAACTCCAAGGTTATCAAGTCTCATATATATATATATATATATATATATATATATATATATATATATAATCCGAATTAGAATTGCCCAGTTGGCTGAGGCTATAGAATACATTGACTGCACCTCTGCAGAGGGGTAAGACCCCCTCCCAACAAGTGTCCTGATATATGACACTAAACAATCTGATGGTGAGGTTCCAGAAATGCTGGAGCTTTAGGGAATACAGAGCACCCCTTTATTGGCATCGCTCTCAGATCCACTTTGCTCGGAGTGGTAGCCCCTGATAGGGCCCTATCAATAAGTTAAAAAGAACTAAACTGCATACTTATGCAAAACTGAATTGTTTAAAGTAGAACTGTTAGACTAAACTGAAAAGTTTGAAATAGAAATGTTTTTGACAATAAAACTGTGTACTTACATTTAAACTAATACTTATACTAAACTGAATTGTTTGAAATGGAACAGTTTTTGACATTGAAACTGTACTTACACTAAACTGAATTGTTTAAATTAGAACTGTTTGAGTAAGCCAAATAGAAATGTTTTTGACATTTAAACTGTGTACTCATGCTAAACTGAAATTAATTGAAAAAGAACTGATTATTCATATACAAATGGATTTGGCATTAATAACCTACAAGGGTTGATATGCCATAAAACTAAAACAACGAACTAAACCAACCAGAATTAGAATGTCTACCTTTTGTAAAACACAGGAATGCTAAAACTTAACCATGCAATAACAGATATAAAAGCCACAATGATGAGATGAAACATCAATGTAATTTTGAAGAAGGAATTTGCATCCTGTAAGATGTTTAATTAAAAATGTAGTGTACCAAGCTACTGTAAAAAATGATTATGGACTCAAAATGATTTATAGAGGATTTACTTCATGATATTGGAAATGGTGGTAAACTAATCACTGATCTTCATTAAAAAAATAAACATCACAAAAATAATATAATACTGTCTTAATATACATGGGAGTATAAAAATAAAAATAGCTGAGAATTTCAAGTTAAATTGTTTATATTAAAGAGAGCTTTTGCTTGTAATGTGGGTTTGAAACAATTTTGCTGGGAAGAAAATTTTAACACCAGTAGTTTTCATCATTTTTATAATCTTCAGAATACAAATTTACTTAGGTGTCAAAATGTTGCTGTTAAGTAAAACATTTACTTAGTAATTTGGCTCTAAATTAAATCAAATGACCAAGATTTTGTCATATGATTTAAGTTTTATACCCTCCAATTTAGGAGAGTTCTATGAATTTAGTTGCCAACAGATGTTTTTAGGGTCAGTGCCATGTTGTGAATGAGATATTACTTTTTTCTTTTTAAGTTTTGCTATTTTATACATATATATATATATATATATATATATATATATATATATATATATATATATGTATATATATATATATATATATATATATATATATATATATAAACAAAATGAATTAAAATCTGCCTTCTTTCCAATAGTTTTATTACTATAATTTTTTTCTATCAGCAATAAAACAGAAAAGACCATGTGACTATTTCATCTGATGATTATGTCTTCTGTTTCATTGTTTGCAAATAAAAATTATAGTTATGAAGCTGTAATAAAAAAGGTGAGATTTTAATTTCTTTCAGATTTTATATTGCTCTGCTGGTCAGGATTTGAGAACTTTTTGATTTATCAAACATTTTTAAATGATTGTTTCTTCTCATTTGTTTTTTTTTTCTCTCTCTCTCTCTCTCTCTCTTTATATATATATACATATATATATATATATATATATATATATATATATATATATATATATATATATATATATAAGAATTCATACCATATTCTACATGAGTGTTGCGTGTCACATCTTTATTTTGCTTCCATACATGCAATGTCTAATTCTTTACTGTTTACACAAATGAAGGATACAGGAGTGTGCAATAATCAAGTATACATTTTTGTATATATTACAATGCCATCTTGCTCACATTAAAAATACATAAAAAGGTAGCATTACCAAAATATATAAAATAATAAGATATAAATTCTGATGAGTTATTTCAGTTAATTTATACAAATCTTTTCAAACAATTGTGAGAATTTTCATGTTTTCTCATTTCTGTCAAATGCTTGAAAATATTACTGGGTGAATTCATTATTTATCAAGAGAAAATAGAAAAATTGATTGTGTGTATAATCCAGTCAATTGTTGTAAATTTTTCAAGGGAGAATTCATTATTTAATGAGAGAAAAGAGAAAAGTTGTTTGTATATGAAATCCAGTCAATTGTTTGAAATTATTTTTAGGATAGTTCATTATTTAACAGAAAACAAGAGAAATGACAATTGAATTTGCAATCCAGTCAATTGTATGAAGATAAACAGATACATAGCGGTCAATTTACAGAGCTGAACATACAAAGTAATTGATATTATTTGTTTATCCTTTCTCAATCCATCTTTTATGATGAGAAAGCAATTAACTAATTGCTAATGGATAGCAATTTCCAGTTACATGTCCTAGAAATACAGGGACATTTCCGACTACCTTCTTCCTAGAAGAATTAATCGGAAAACCCATTCAGTAAAGAGATGACATATCCAGCATCTTCACGCTAAGTATGCTACTTGGAGCCCTGTTTGTCTGTCTCCATGCCTGCTGGGTAATACACAGTCTGGCATGGTGGTAGGAAGAGAGGATCTTGGCCTCATTGCACCACCAGGGTTTGAAATGGCAGCTTAAGCGCGAGTGAATTGCTTGACCAACTGTAATGATCAATAAGGAGAGGCGGGTGCAGGAGTGGTCAAGCTGAAAGGTGAATGGAGCTTCATAGCCACTAGAGATGACACATGTTTTACAACTGATAGAAAAGAGTGTGATAACCTCCCCCACCCTAGACGATGGTTGCTGGTCAGTAAGGGCCACTCGGTCAGTGATGCTAGATCTAATGAAATGAACTTAGACACTGATCTCCAGCCAAAATCAACACATTGGCTCTGGTGTCAAGTGAGCTGTAATGAAGCTTGTGAACTCGACTTTAAAACCCTAACCACATTAATGGCTGACAGGAACAATCTTTATTTAGTCTGCAACCAGCAAATCTGACAACAGAGAGCCGGGAAGGCACAAACAGATGGACAGAAGAATGGACAAGGAAAGGATGCAGGCAATGAATAGATGGACAGCTGTCTGTGAGCAAAACTGGCCATGGAAATGGACTGTCCCTTTAACTGAGAGGATTGAGTACTTAAGCAATGGTCTATGGCAGATTCTTCATCACTTGTAGAAGAGATGTCTGACCACTTTAATATGGGGGCTGCTGTAGATAGATAAATGCAGCTATGGGAAATATTATGTGATTTGCATTGGAATAAAGATTAAAAGGTAATTATGGAAGAATTGATCTTACATTTACATCTGAAAGGAAATAATCCAGTAAATTGTTTATTTATTTAATGAATAATGAGATAAGTATCTAGAGATTAATAGATTAATATCGAATAGAATCACAAGAATTGTATTATATAAATGATACTGTCTCTGTCCAATAATAAGTGTCTGATTTGCATATAAATTTTATATAGAAATTGCAACAATTATTATGAAACAGAAGCAGTATCATACTACATTTATTTGTGTAAAAAGATACATTTCAATCCCTATTTCTGTGAGTAAGTACTTGAATACATTCTATTTATATATATATAATTTGACCTCCACTTTATAGTAAGATATGTTTCTAAGCAATTTTTGTATTAATTTTAGATGATTATTTATTACTAGTTTTATTCCATCAAATTATTTTTATTACTTCTTTTTTCATGACACTTAGGGTCAATAAGCATGCCATAATTATGATTTTATTACTAGTTTTATATTGTTTATTGCTGTTTTTTATCACAATTTGAGTAATACTTTACATTATTAGTATTAATCAATCACTTGTTTTACTCAATCCTATTATTATTGCTTTTTATCATAATATCCTTAGTTGATAAACTCTTTATTATTTTACTCTTTACAGATATTCCATAAAAGTTTTAACAAGTGGTTTTTCACTGATTATTATCATTATTATTATTATGTGAGTTTTTCACATCAGCATTAGCTAATGTTCTTTCACTGAAGTTTGAGTGACAGCAAGTTTCTTCATGTCTCCAAGACTCTTCTCACTATTCTGACCAATCTTAACAGTGCTATTAATTGGATGGTCTCCGTTCATGTTCTTATTTCTAATTCTTCCAGTCCCTTTACCAATTCTCTGGTAACTATACCGAGTGCACTGATTACAACTGATATCACTGTCACTTTCATATTTCACAGTTTCTTCGATTCCCTAACAAGGTTGAGGTATTTATCCTTCTTTTCATTTTTTGCTAATCTGAGAGTTTTTCACACCAGCATTCGCTGATGGTTTCTGTCTGAAATCTCCAAGACTCTTCTCAGTATTCTGGCCATCCTCAACAAAGTTGTTGCTTGGATGGTCTCCTCTCATCTTCTTATTTTTGAGTCCTCCAGTCTCTGTATCAATCCATTGGTGACAATACCAAGAGCACTACTTATAATTGGTATCAACGTCACTTTCATGTTCCAAAGTTTTTCAGTTCTCTAGCAAGATCTAGGTACTCATCTTTCTTTTCACATTCTTTCAGTTTTAACCTGTGGTCAGTCAGAATTGCCAAGTCCTCTGTTCAGTAGGTTCTCTTTTTTTGTTGACTATCACTAGGTCTGAACATCTGGTCAAGATTGGGTGATCCATTTGTATCTCAAAGTCCTAAAGAAGTTTGTGTGTTTCATTTTCGAGAACAAATTAATATTATTATTATTATTATGTTACTCTTTCTGAGTTCTTTTTACACCAGCATTAGCTGATGGTTCTTCATTAGAGTCTAAGTGACAGCAAGTCTTCTCAGATCTCCTGGACACTTCTGAGTATTCTAGTCAATATTAACAAAGTTGTATTCTGGAAGGTCTTAATTCTTCCTGCTATTTTTATCACCATTATTATTTTACTCATTTAAGAATTTTTCATGCCAGCATTAGCTGATGGTCTTCCACTGGAATCTAAGTGACAGCAAGTCTCCTCAAGTCTCCAGGACTCTTCTTAGTATTCTGGCCGATCTCAACAATGCTGTTGTTTGGATGGTCTCCACTCAAACTCTTTTTTCCAAGTCCTCCAGTCCCTATATCAATCCTTTGGTGACTGTACCGAGCCTGCTAATTACAGTTGGTATCACAATCACTTTCATGTTCCATAGTTTTTTCAGTTCTCTAACAAGGTCTAGGTACTTATCTCTCTTTTCACTTTCTTTCAGTTTTACCCTGTGGTCAGCTAGAATGACAAAGTCCACTATTTGGTAGGTTCTCTTTTTTTTGTTGACTATCACTAGGTCTGGTCATCTGGCCGAGATTAGATGATCTGTTTGTACCTCAAAATCTCAGAGAATTTTATGCATCTCCTTACCTAGGACAGATTCTGGGTTGTGTATATATCATTTGTTCGTAGGGTCAAATTTAAACTTCTGGTACAATTCCCAGTGGATCACTTTCCCCACCTGGTCATGTCTAATCTTATGCTCTCTTTACTCTAATCTTCTGTATTCACTTATTATGTGAGTGATCATTTCATCTCTGTTATCACATTATCTACATCTGCTATTTTTTTTTTGTCTTCTCTATTTTTGCTTTAACATAGTCCTTATGATGTTGTTTTATGCTGCTATCAGAAGAGATTCAGTTTCTCTCTTAAGGTTTCCTTTTCTTAGCCATGTCCAAGTTTTCTCGTGTGAGATTTTGCTTGTTTATCGCTTGAAATGTTCATACAGTTGTTTCTTGTACCATTTTTGTTTTCTGGTTATTTTCGTTCTGTTGATGCTTTTGTTGTCTGTGTTGTGTCTGGTGGCTGGAATCAGTTTTCCATTGTGCTTTTTCATGTAGTCTTCATGTTGTTGTATCGATCTATCAATGCTTATTATTATTATAATTATCATTATTATCATTATTATTATTTCTCTTTGTGATTTATTCATAGTAGCTTGAGCTGGTGGTCTTTCACAAAAATCTGAGTGACAGCAGATCTTCTTAGATCTCCAGAACTCTTCTAAGAATCTTAGCTAAAATTAACAGGGCTGAAATCCATATAGTTCTTCAACTAATCTCCAATTAATGCAGTCTCTTTACCAGTTTCATGGGAACTATTCAAAAGGCTCAAACTATGATTGGTAACACTGTTACCTTTAAGTTCCATGACATTTTCAGGTCCAGGTATTTGTCCAGTTTTTGCTTTCTTTTATTTTCACTCGGTGGTCTGATGGAATAGCAAAATTCAATGAGATTACAAGTTATTTTTTACCTCTTAATTAAAACTTAGTCTAGTTATCTGGCTCGGATGAGGTAATCTTTTTGCATCTTGGAGTCCCAGTAAATTTTGTACATTTCACTTTTAAGGACAAATACTGGTTTTTACATTTTGTGGGATGACAACCAAAAAATAATTTCAAAATGTAAATAATAGCAACTACTCATCTCAAAAATTTACTCACATATAATCTGCAAGATTTATTTGTGTGCTTTTTAACTGACTCAATGGTCAGAGATCTTTTGAAAAAATAATTCTGTTATTATATGACAAAATTTTATCCATCCATATTTTAAAAAATATATAGAAAGCTTTTTTTTACAGTTCTCATTATTGTTGCAAATAAAATTTATATATGTATATATATATATATATATATGCAAATTTAATACAACATAAAATCTACACATGAATTAATTCAAGTTCTTCATACAATTAAACCCAATAATGGTATATTAGCTTCACTCGATGTAGAAAATTTATTTACTAACGTACCTGTTAATGAAACAATTGATATTATTATAAATAATATTTATAATAACCCATCTCTCCCTCCTCTTAAAATCAACCCGAATATACTTCGAAAACTACTCCTAACATGCACTACTGAAGTTCCATTTTATGATCATCTTGAAAATATTTACGTTCAGACAGATGGTGTCTCTATGGGGTCTGTCCTGGGCCCCATTTTCAGTGATTTCTACATGTCAGATCTCGAAAATAGAATTTTCAATAGCATAAAAAAACCTCCAATATACCTAAGATATGTTGATGATATTCTTATTCTTACTAATAATATTAACGAAATCAACATACTACAAGATACCTTCCAAAACAATTCAGTTCTTAACTTTACTCATGAACTAAACAAAAACAATAAAATTTCCTTTTTAGATGTTCTCATTGATACTAACAACAATAATAACTTCACTACCTCCACCTACAAAAAACCCTCTAGTAATAACTCCTGTACCCTCAACTTTAAAAAAGCAATTATTCGTAATGTAATATCCCGTGCCAAACTAATCTCCTCCTCCAAAACAATATTTTATAAAGAGGTAAAAAACATAAAACAGGCTCTCATCGATAATGGGTTTCCTAACTATATTGTTGATGAACAAATTAAACGTATGATCAAAATGTTAACCAACAAAATAAACAGTGTACTACTCCATCCAGTCAACAAACATATATCAAACTTTTTTATCGTAACCAAATGCACTACAATTATAAATCCGATGAAAAAATAATGAAAACATTGATTCACAAAAACATACTCCCCACTGATCCTAATAAAAAAATAAAACTTATTATATATTATAAGTTTAAAACCTCGAATTTGGTCATTAGAAATAACTCCTCTCCCTCGATTGGGGTGCTGCAAAAAACCAACGTTATATATAAATTTAAATGTCCCCTAGGAGATTGTATCTCTGATAATAATAATATATATGTTGGTTTAACCTCAACTACCCTGTCGAGGAGACTTACAATGCACCTTTCTGACACAAGTTCAATAGCTCAGCATTTAAAAAAACATTCATGCCCAACTACACAACTACGAAAAATTCTCACCGACAACACAACAATACTGGAACATCAAAATAATAAACAAAAACTTCAGATTCTCAAAGCACTATATATTAGAAACCTGCAACCAGCACTTAATAGAATTAATTTTCAAACCAGTGCTAACGTACTTAAATGTCTTTAGCTACTGGCACTATTTACAGAATTACATTTAAAAGCAAGCGCCATAATCTCCAACAGCAAAGACGTCCTTACACAGTAGTAATTTGCTAAAACAAAAGTTACATCACTTTTGTAACAGATTCTCCCCTGATGATGGCCCAAAGTCGGGCAGAAAGTACTAGGGATACATACGACTATGGACAATACCTAAATCAATTCCCCCGAATACGATAAAAGTAATACGGGAATTCGAACGGATCCAAAAGAAAATATATAGGCATAAAATGTCTATTATGTTTAATGAAATTTGCATTAACGAAGAAATGCTGCCTAAATATACATATATATATATGTATATATATATATATATATATATATATATATATATATATATATATATATATATATATATATATATATAAGCCCATGCATGTATTTATCCAAACCCTCCTCCATCCATGAACAAATGTAATTCTAAAGCTGGCTTTAATTCAGAGTTTTCCTTCTCATAAACTGGTTGCCTAACCAAGGTTAAAAACCTAGTCTACCCTACTATTTACTCTAAGCTGGTGAGGAGAACACATGGATTCTTGCCTTTAGTAAGGCCATTAGCAAGAGGTGAAATGCAAAGAGACTCATCTAAGATTTGAACTCGGGTCACTCTTTTCATTTCCTGCAACAGTTACTGTGACATTAACCATGCCTTCAAAAAGAAAGCCATGAATACTCCATATAAAATACAATATTTGAAGAATATATATATTGGCAGTGAGCCAGTTCACAGAGAGGGGCACAATATATGAATGGAGTATCCAAGAATTATGTACACATCTCACATTTAAAGATTGTGAATCTATATGTCAATTGGCTCTCAGCCAATATATATTTTTTCTGATTGTATATCATATGGAGCATATGTAGACTTTCTATATTAATATGTCTTTTGAACTTTGTCTTGACATACAACTCCTCACTAGAAGAATCCATAGGACTAACTTGAAAAGAAAGGCCAACACTGACAAAGTTAGGCATGATAAAAATAACAACTAAGCCAGCTAGACGTTTTTTCTGGAGTCTGTAAACTGAATTTTAATTTGTTTGTTTATGTATATATTGCTCTGAATGTGTTTCTTTTATATATAATTATATATATTAAGTAACCATGCATTGAGCACTCTATTTGGATTATTCTTTTTAAGTCTATTCACAGACTTAAATGATATGGTATATATATATATATATATATATATATATATATATATATATATATATATATATATATATATATATATATATATATTAGAGAAAAAAGAAAAAAGGATGCAGTAGTATGTAGATATAAGAATGTGGAACAATAAAATATTCAGAGAGTGTATTTTATTTATTTGTATATGCTATTTCATTTTTTTTGTGAAACCATCTCCAGGGCAATGTGAAAATGCGATGTTAAAATGTTTCATCCAAAAATTATTTTCAAATGAAAATAATTTCATCTTATATTATAATGTATGAATAAATGTATCCTCTGATCATTTTGTTTTTTCATATTATATATACATACATATATATAAAGAGAGAGAGAGAGAGAGAGAGAGAGAGAGAGAGAGAGAGAGAGAGAGAGAGAAATGGTAGATTTTGGTAAATCAGACAAGTTGATAAAAATAAGTGGAAAAGTGGATAAATCAAACAGACAACAGATTCTATATTTCATTTTTTATTGGAAACAGAACTTTGTCATATATATATATATATATATATATATATATATATATATATATATATATATATAAAGCATGTGTTCAATTCCACTTCAGCATATGCTTAAAATCAGATTCAAAAATCTAGTTGTTTGCACTGATGAGGGACTCTAGAATTAGAAATGTAATGTTGAATTCAAATAAAATTGGCTCAACTTGCAACATGCTCATTGTTTGTGCTGTGATATTCAAGGCATTTAAGAAAAATTTCACATCGTGTAGTAAAACATTTTTCTGTGCCCGGTTGCAAAAAAAAATCAATGATTTGTGTCCCAAATGAGTCTTTAACATTCAGTTAAATCTTTTTTTAAATAAAGATAATGGTATAAAATTTAATTTTAAAGTTGCAGATTTTCCTTCTTTATAGAAAAATATGTTTACGATGAAATATGTTCGAAATAGTGAATAATTATAAAAGTGTAATTGATCATAATAGTTAATCTCTGAATATGAGCTCTGGTAAATTTTCAATATGCTTTATTCTTTGTGTAAAAGAATGACTGAATTACAATATACTTTTTTCAAATCTGAATCTAATAAAAAAATCTGCTTTTTTTTTCATTGTTGTTTTAAGGAGAGGACTGTGAAAAATTCATGGGTTTCTGATTCTCAATGTGGCGTCAGTTTGGCAAGATGAGCATTATTTGTTTAGAAAACAGATGCCCTGTATTTTAGAATTCAGAGCCATTGTTATCGTCTTGTATGTAAATTTATAGCTGAACTTGGTTTTAGGTCACCCTGACTGTATCCCCTAGAGGAGAGTAAGAGACCCACGAAAGAATGGTCCAAGGTATGACACTAAACTTCATCTGGAATCAAGGCTCCTGTTCTGTAGCTTTAGGAAGGGAGGAATATCCATTCATTGCTATTGTTCCCAGATCCACTCAGACCTGGAGTGGTTGTAACTAATATGATCCTGTCTTTGAGTCAAATAGATCTGTTTAAAAAATATTTGTATTAGATAAGAATACTTGATATCATACATCGTGGTACAATGATTATCGTCGCAGGATATGGACACGGCGACACGAGTTCAAATCCTGGACCTGACTGATTGCATTTCACATAGCACTAATACCCTTGGGAAAGGTATGAATCCAATTATTCTCCTTCCAGCTATGGGTAAATTGTAGGGCAGACTAGGTTCTTCAGCCTTGGTGAGGCAACTAGTCTAGGAGAAGGAAAACTTTGAATTTAAACCTGTTAAACTCCGCTTAAAAAATTGACCTTGTGTCATATCCTGCCCGAGTGGAGGGGTTGGTAAATAGGATCACATAACTGTGTTAAAATAACTTGTATTAAAAATTACCTGATGCTATGATTGTTTACTAAGGATTATTATTATTTTTTATTCGAAATCATACAGTTGTATAAAGCAAATGATTATTATTTGATAAGTATAATTACTTTAATCTATATAATTGAATGTGAATGATTAGAATTTGAGAGGAATACTTGAAATCAAATAATTGCAGAAATTATTTGTATTTGGCATTTTTGATATCCTGCAAATGTGTGGTAATATATTTCTACCAGGTAGATGGGAAACTACCCAAGAATGCTGAATGGTGTCTTGAACTAATCATGGAAGCAACACACCTGAAAAAATAGCTGCTGTACGGCCACTTAACTCCTGTCTCAAAGACCATCCAAGAAAGATGAACAAGGTATGCAAGGACAAGCTCCTATGGACTCCTACCAATTAACGTGCCTGTGTAGGCCAACCAGCAAAGCCTTTTTTCTTATTCGCTCTGTGCAGAACCTGCATGTAATTTTGAGTTTCTGGCAGGATTAATGGACGATAGGAACTGACGAAAAGAGAGAAAGCCAAGGAAATCTGTGCTGTCAGTATGACTTGATAATGATGATAAACTGATTGAAAAGAAATAATTATAGACAAATAAAAGTGCTATTTAAAAAAATGCAATGAAACATTCAATATATGGATAGTTATGATTACAATAATTATTAGATAGGAATACTTGAAACAATACAATTATGAGCAAATTATTTGTATTAGATAGGAATACTTGAAACTTCACAATTATGTACTTATAATTTTTATTAGATAGGAATACTTGAAACTATACAGTTACATGCAATACTTGAAACAATACAATTATGGGCAAATTGTTCGTATTAGATAGAAATACTTGAAACTATACATTTATGGGAAAATTATTAGTATTGGATAAAAATACTGGAAACTATACAGCTATTTGTTTTATATAGAAATTATTGATATGACTGTATACAGATGATTCTAGACAAATAATGGTACCATTTTTAAAAAATGCTATGTAACACTGAAAACAGAGTTATGATTCCAAACAAACCTTCACATATAAGTAAAAGTAATTTCAATTGGTGACCATAGTCGAGGGTCACCCGAAGGCTCCCTTTTCAATAGCTACTACCCCAAGGTGTAGGGGATAGCGCTACTCCTTTCCCAGGATTGACCCACTTTAGCCTTGATCCATACCTTATAATGCTGAGTGTTAAGTAAGGAGGCATCAAGTACCATTTTTTGAGTCTTTGGTATGACTCGACCTTGGATTGAACCCAAGTCTCCCGGGGCCTTTGGTGAACACTCTAACCATTATGCCAATGTCCCAGCATAAAATTTCAAATTTCAGCATTAAATAACCCATACGTAGTTGAGATGACGTTAAACAAATAAACTAACCAACTGTAACCTTTAGCTGTTTGGTCCGCTGATTTCAAATTTAATTCTGGAGTTTACTTTTTATAGAATTTACATATAAAATTTATATGTAGAATTCATTTATATTTATATATGTCTGTTTTTGTTATGTGGCATATTTATATATATCAAGGCTGGTATTTGGAATTCATTGTTTGTTTTTGTTTTTTTTTCATCTTAATCAGGCGGCCTTTTAATAAGCCTAACGAAGCCTATCTACCCGATTTGCCTATCGCAGAAAAAGAAGTAGTGGATTCATACCATTCCCAAGGTCATTTAGGCAGAAATGAAACACAGCCTCATACAAGATTTGAAATGAGCTCATCAAATCCATTTCCAAAGACAATTATGATGCACACATCCAATTTTATATGTAGGTTTATGCTGGCATATGTTGGCATAAGTAGGTATACATCGTCATATGAAGGTATACGTTGACATATGTCGGTATATGTTGGCATATGTAAGTATATATAGGTATATGAAGGTATATGTTGGCATATGTAGACATATGTAGGTACATACTGACATATGCAGATGTAAGTAGCCATATGTAAGTACTCGGCCTACTAATAAATACGCCCCCGCATGTCTCATTACCAGGCTGACTTCTAACAGACCGATAAGTCATTCATGGCCGCTTATGACATTAAACAAAAAAGAGAATTAACTTTAAAACTTGAATAGAGAAAATGATATAATCATGTTGGTAGAATATATCCGGCGTTATTTTATTTCCTTTCAACATTAAAATGCATATTCACTGTTTATCTTTTACAAATCCATGTATTATAAATGGCTGTGAGTTACCTTGCTTTTATGATTTTTGATCGCCTTTACGGCCTGTTTTATTTCTAGACACAAACTTGTTATTTTTTCCTTTAATTCAGAAATGTAATAATAAAAGTTTGTAAACAAACAAAAACAACAGTTATTAAAAATTATGCAGCAATACAAAACAAATGAAAAAAGCTCACCAACAATTTCTCTATAAATCAATTTTCTTTTTTTAAAAGCATTTTACTGTATGTTTTCGTGGCGTTTTTTTTTTTTTTTTGTTATGAAATATGTTCACAACAATTTTTGCTGCAAATTTAAGTCCCTTTTCAGTGGGTTGTTCACAAGTAAAAATATATTTTAGAGGATAAGTTTCCAAGATTTATTTTTGCAGATTCTCTTGTAGTGGATTCATTATGTCTTGAAATAAATCTGTCTGTATAATTAAGTAAAGCAAATCAAGCACAAACTCTGCTATTAGACAAGATGGAACAGTAATTCCTCCTTGGAAAAGTAAGTTAAAATATTGCTTCTCTGTAACATCATCACTATCGTTGCTTACTATGAACAGGGAACACATTTCACATTGAAAATGTTTAATTAATCTTTTTGTGATATCACCTGAAATTGTGTATGCCACTTCTTCGCTGTCAATTGGCAAAGATAGTTCATGTATTTCCAATTCATTTTGGGTTAAAATGTCAAGAAGTACTGAGTTATCATCCTTTTGAATTGGCTTGAGGCCTTCCTCCCAGAAGTTGATGCTTTCTTTTTTATAGAAACCGACAGGTCAGTATTCTTTCAGTATTCTATACTTCAAGGAGGCTTAACAAAAATCTACCACCACTCCTCTGTCGATACTGAGAAAGTCTATTTTCAAGTGGATAACTTTGTAATCTACTGGTGAAAATGTACTCGTATTCTTCCTCTAACAGTTCTTGCGTAAGCATAGCCTGTTCTCTCAAAGTTTCAACAAAAACCTTGTGCTCAGACTCAACCCAATCAGATGATTTTTTGAAGGAATTAAGTTTCCTTTCATGTAAATTTCAAAAAAGTAGATGTGTATTTTTCTTGAATTTGCTATTGTCCATCATCATAATATCAATTTAAGTAAGTTTGACCGGTCAATTCGACCAGTATCTCTCACAAGTTGCAATAGTTGTCTTTGAGGCCTTACGAAGAAAGAAGTTACCAGTAACAGAAACTCACCAAAAAGTGAGTGGATAGAAAATGCTCCTTTAGCCATTCTAATTTCCACCGAACAATTTAATTCCATGCTTGTTTTGGGGGTCATCAGGAGAGAATGTGTACCGTTTTGGGGCCTTCCTCTCAAAGTCACGTAATGTAGCATCTAGAATATCATCCTTGTCATATATTTTGTGAATGTCAGACCAAGTTATATATTCATTCTCGGAAGAAATATGAATATTTGATATTTCTATTGTAAAAACAGGAAATACAAACTTCTTTCTGCTCAGTAAACTATTCCGAATATTTTTTAATATATGTACCGAGTCAAAAACAAACATTTTTGGGAGAATTGGAAATAGTTTCGAAATTCTTGTTGTACCCTTCAAATTTATCAAGTAAAGTGTTAAATACATTCACATTGGTGAAATGATTGTCTGCCACAACAGCCTTAATAAAAAATCCAGTATTTATGATTTGAAAAATACAGATTCTCTTGAGAATATCACTCACCATTAACTATAGGGAAGGCTTTAATGACTAATGGTACTGTATTTTTATGATCATAAACATCATTATTCCTTTATAAAGTTCATCATCTTCATTTGCATCAATGTACTCTCCACTATGAAATTGTGTTCCTTTTTGAAGGTACATTTCATCTACCATTAGAGCACAGTCTTGAGAAAGATAACCAAGAGCGATTTTGCAGCTGTAATTGATTCGACGCCACCTCTTTGAATTTTCTCTAATAAAGAAAAAGATGATCATGGAAACTTTTCCAGAAGGAATTTGTAAGCATGTTTAGACGTATAGTGCAGTAGTAAGTCATAACGTATTAGCTCAACAGAAAATGAAGGACGGCCTTTGCGTTTGTAATGTTGTCTTTTAGTAACTCTTTTAGAATTGAGTATGGGTGTTCTTCCACTACATTTTGTATATAGTTTAGAAAATTTTCTTACATACTAAATCTTGTAAGTTTAGCATTGTGTCCATGTTTTAACCACTGTGGTAATGATATAGGGTTTCCATCACACTGAAGATGAACGTGTAGATTTCAATCAAAGCGAATACCTTCTTTTATAGATGGAAAATGTGTTTCAGGGTCTAAGACTATACTGTAAATTAGAATATGATCTTCGTTGTTTTTTTTTTTAATTCAAAGCCGTTAAGACAAAACTTTTCTTCTTCCAAATGATTAAAATTAAAAAGCTTGACGGCAACTACACAAGAATGCTGCGAGCAATATTGAACAAGTCCAGGAGGTAGCACCCCACAAAATTGCTGCTGTACGGCCACCCATCACGAAAACTATCAAAGTTAGACGAACCAGACATACAGGACACTGCTAGAGAAGTGGGATGAACTCATGAGCGACATACTCCTGTGGACCCCTTCACATGGACGAGCAAAGGCAGGACGACCAGCTAGAACCTATATACAACAACTCTGTGCCGATACAGGATGTAGCCTGGAAGACCTGCCGGGAGCGATAGACGATAGAGCCGGGTGGAGAGAGAGGGTCAGGAAGATCCGTGCTGGCGGCGTGACATGATGATGATGATGATGGTGATAATTGGGTCAGCTGAAAAAAAATCTTGTAATTCTTCGGAGTTTCGGAAGCTTTCTTAATTCTTTTGTAGTCCACAAAAGAGACGGTTTTCTTATTTTTTCTGAATGGATTGTTGGAATTGGATGTAAATCTCAATTCAGTTTGTTTCGTTTTTCTTTCAAAATAAATTATTCATCAAAATGTTTGATGCAGAGAACTGAATTTTTCGTCGGAAAACAGTCATTACGGTTAAAAATTTCACCCATTTCTCGAGGAGATCGGATTTTCAAAGAGGAAAAGAAAATGTTGACATTTTTTCTCTATTTAAATGATATCCAGTTGAACAGCTAAATGCAACACATTTGTTAACCATTATTGTTATACAAAATATCACGAAAAACTTTTAAAAATTCAATGTTGAAATACAATTAATTATGTGTTAGCAAATTTACCAAACAGCGTCTATAAACAAAACAGAACCGTATAAGCGATTGAAAATCATAAAAGCAAGGTAACTCACAGGCGTTTATAATTGGTGGATTAGTAAAAGACAAAGTGTAAATATGCACTTCAATCTTGAAAAGAAATAGAATAACGTCGGATAAATTCTACCAACATGATTATATCATTTTCTCAGTTCAATTTTTAAAGTTAATTCTCTTTTTTGGTTAATTTCATATGCAGCCATGAATGAATTATTTGTTATTTACATTAGATCGGTCTGTTAGAATTCAGCCTGGTAATGTGACTTGCGGGGTCATATTTCTTAGTTAACCATGGTAGGCATATGTTAGCATATGTAGGTATATGTAGACACATGTAGGTATATGTTAGCATATGTAGGTATATGTTAATATTTGTTGGCATATTAGACATGTAGGTATATGTAGGCATGTATTGATATATGTAGATACACGTTGGCCTTTGTAACCATATGTAAGTTTATGTAGTTATATGTAGGTATTTGTTGAGATATGTAGATATATGAAGGTATACATAGATATATGTTGGCGTATATAGGTATATGTAGGCATATGTATGCATATGCAGGCCAATTTAGGTATATGTAAATATATGTAGGTAGATGTGTAAATGCATGTTGGTATATGTAGGCATGTGTAGATATATGTTGGCATTTGTAGCCATGTGGAGACATATGTAGATAAATGTAGGCATATTTTGGTATATGTAGATTTACGTATACAATCTGTACCTGTTTTATTTCCATGTAGTATATGCATAATAATTGCATGAACTTAAACTACAAATAGTAACTTTTTATGAGATGGAGTTGTTTGTCCGACACCTTTTAGTTTTGCTTTGGTTTCGTTTCTTTGTTTAATGGCATATCAACCGCTGTGGGTTTTTTGATGCCAAAACCATCCTTGTAGAAGAAGGTTAGTGGTACTATTTACCCTGTATTTGGGGTTTGGGGGTATAAGGGAGTTCAGTGAATGTAATTGCATGACTGGAGTTGAAACTTTATGATGTGCAGTTCAATATGTAAGCTACTATGCCATGGGGATTCTCTCCTACCTAGTTTTGAATTTAGTTTTTTCTTCTCCTAGACTGGTTGCCTTACCAAGGCTAATGAGTTTAGTCTACTTTACTATTTACTCATAGCTAGAGGAAGAAGAGAAGGGCATTAACAGCAAAGTAAAACCCAAAGAGCGAGGTCTAGGATTTCAATTTGGTTCATCAAGTCCATCTCCTAAGACAAGTGCAGCAAGCATCTTTTACAGTTTTTTTAATTACAGATTTACCTATATTTGAAAATTCTCTTTGCATATCATTTAGAGACACTGCCATTGTTTCATATATACATTTATAATTAAAATTGTCTTTAAATATTTGGTTATCTTATTTCAGATTTAATGTTGGAATTTACTTATGTCTATTATTTGTCGCATGGTATGTTTTATACTGCATCCATACTGGTGAAGTCAGTGAAAAGTCAAACCTTCTTCCCTAATTAATGTAGGTTGTTTATTTCAACTACTTTGACATCGAAAGACTGGCTATTGAGACAAAAACGGTTTTTGCTTTTAGCTTGAAAATTTGGAGGATAGAATCGGACAGGATATTGGGGTATTAGTTGTCTAAATTTCTGAGACGAAGCTTGATGATTTATATTATTATTAATCTATAAAGATGAAGACTACAGTCCAAAAACCCTTAATGATAAAAGTATATTGGGGTTTTACCCCAATATATTGTCATGTACCCCAATATACCATATCGCAATTTGAGGGTTACCCATTGGACAGACACAATCCTCCTTCAGATTTCCAATTCCTTTAGTCGTTTTCCTGGTTCTTTAGGATTGTTCCAAGGATTCTGAGTATGGTCTTCAGTTTTTATTCAGTTTTCAGGCAA
This sequence comes from Sepioteuthis lessoniana, assembly GCA_963585895.1. Classification (NCBI taxonomy): domain Eukaryota; kingdom Metazoa; phylum Mollusca; class Cephalopoda; order Myopsida; family Loliginidae; genus Sepioteuthis; species Sepioteuthis lessoniana. Next base: position 47,769,422 of record OY757922.1, on the reverse strand, counting down.
AGTCTTAGTATTTACGAAGTTTTTCTCTTACCACTGTGATCTGCTGGAATGGACTATTAGCAAACTAGTTCTTTTCTTGTTAACTATAACAAGGTCTAGTCTTTTGGCCAGGAAGAGGAGATCTATTTTTCATTTTTTATAACTGATTCCCTAATTAATGTAGAATATTTATTTTTGCTACTTTGATATCGTAAAAAAGGCTTTAGCTTGTAGCTTGAGAATTTGGAAAAATAGAATCTGAAAATATATTTGGGTAAAATCCTAATTTGAAAAGTGCCTATAATCTCCAAAAACTAGAGCCAATTTAGCTAAATTAATGTCATTTTTGAATTCAGCTCCCATAAAATATTTTAGATACATACAAAAATCCTTGGCAACTAAACATGTTTTTTTCTTGTCAAGTCGTGTTAATTAGTGATTGGTGATCTGCACTTTCACAACAGTCAAATCCGCATGCTGTCAGACACTTGCCTGCATTAAAATCTTGACAATATATCCCATCTCTGATCATAATTAAAAATATCTGATTGATTAAAATGCTGAAACATGCACTGTGATTCATTCGGCACTGAAGAATTTAGAGGAAATGGGGAAGAGAAAAGTTGGGTATCTGGGAAGTGAGGAAGATGACAAGAGCCAAAAAATAATAAAATTAGTTGTGTCATAAAATAAAGTACCAATAAAAACTAGGAAAAAAAGGATTAAAAACATTAAAAACAAATTCTTTTTTTTTTCAAATATGAGCAGGAAGTAATACACCTAGTGACTAGTTTTATAGCTTGAGTTGACACAGCCACACCATTTTCTCTTTGCTGTATATTGCAAAAAAAAAAAAAAAAAAAGAAAAAGAAAGAAAAGATTTATAATCAAAATACAAGACATTAACATGTCAAATCATTAAGTCTTGACGGTTGTCCTTATTACGGACATGAAAGATGGACAGACTCCTCAAAAGATTTCTTTTAATGCTCTAAATATGATAATTTCATAAAAGTGTTTTAGGTTTTCTTAGAATGTGTAGAAATGAAAGGATATTGGTACTTCAATAAAAGGATAGTAACAGGTCCAGCTAAATAAATCAAAGTTATTTTACCTTTTAGGGAGACATCAATGAATTAAAGTAATGTGAGCTAAGTTATAACTTCCCTTTTACAGACTACCTATACTTTGAAAATAAATAATAAATAAATATACATTGTGAATGCACACATACACACACACATGTACACATACATACACAAATAGAAATATATACACATACACAGAGAAATATATATACATGCACACTCACTGAGCACTTAGTGTAGTAGTTATGATCAAAGGAAATAAAATTGGTGACCTGAGTTCAAAGCAGTAAGTGTTTCACATTGTGTTAATGCACTTGGGAAAGGCATGAACCCATATCTGCTCCTGCAGCTTTAGGTAAATAATTGGACACACTGGGTTTTCCAAGCTTATTTAGATAACCAGTCTTGGAGAAGGAAAACTCTAAATTTAAACCAGCTTTAATCTGTTTAAAAATAGATCTTGTGTCACATCTTGTCCTCGTTGGAGGGGTCAGGTAAATACATATAAACACATTCACTTTCATACTTTCTCTTTTTCTTAAATGCATAAACACACCCAGAGAATTACCCATCAGTTGGCAGCCCAGTTGGCTTGGGCTGTAGAGTACACCGATTGCATCTCTACAGAGGGATAAACATCCCTACTAACAAGTGTCCTGGATATGACATTCAATCATCTTATAGTAAGGCTTCAGCCTTGGAGATAAGGGGAATGTGGAGTACCCCTTCATTGCCATTGCTCCCAGAGTGGTAGCACCTGATAGGGTCCAATCAAAGGGTCAAATAAAAAAGACTATGTGCAAACAAATGACTGATGTTAAATTGTGACTGTTATATAGTAATACTTGAAACCATTTAACGGTGTGCAAAAAAGAGCTCAGTCTTGTTTAAGAATGTTATCTACAAAATGTGTTTACAGATCATATTTATATATTTGATAAATGTGTATCAACAGTATTTGGCTTTAAATAACCTACAATGGTTGATATGCCATAAAACCAACCTAAACCATAAATAAGTACACCTTGAAAGAATTTTTACTCATAAATTAATTTTCATCAAAGTCAATCAAAATGGATATTATTTGGCTTTACTTATTATTTTCAGACACTAAAACATTGAAACTATGAAGCCAAAAATAATATTGTATAAATATACAACCAGCTGATTGGCCCAGTGGGTAGTATGTTTGCCAATGAGCTGGGAGACATGGGTTCAATTTCCAAAGATTTTAAAAATGGTACTTGATACCTCCTTGCTTAACACTCAGCAATATAATAAGGTACATATCGAAGGTATAGTGGAGCAATCCAGGGAAAGGAGTAGCACCCTCCCATACACCTTGGTGTAGTAGCTATTGAAAATGGAGCCTTATGGTCACCCTTGACTTCGGTCGTCAACTTTACTTTTTTTTACTATAAATATATATTAGAAGTGTACTTATTTTATTGCCTGCTATATGTCAATATGTTTAGTTAAACAGTTTTAATGCCATAAAGTTTGGTAATAAGTAATAACTAATAATATCTGTTCTGATTATATAATATTCCACTATAAATAATTAAATCTAGGTGTCTTCAGAAAAAAATTAACATTTTTATGAAAAATCATTTGGGTTGTATTTATTCATTGGAGATACATTATATATATATATATATATATATAGAGAGAGAGAGAGAGAGAGAGAGAGAGAGAAATAGTAGATTTTGGTGAATCTGACAAGATGATAAAGATAAGTGGAAAAGTGAATAAACTGAACACTTACAGTGGGTTTAGTAGTAATATTTTGTTCTTTATTCTAGGAAGAACTTCTTCAGACTAAAACTTTTTTGAGTTTTTGTACATTTCAGCAATTGAAGAAATAGATAATGGTGAAAATGTAAAAAAAGTCTAAAGAGAAGTAAAGGGTCAAAAGACAAGGGACAGGCAAGGAAAGAACAGGGAGAGAAATAGATATAGGCTGCAGTTATGGTATACAAAAGTAAAAGTCCGCTCACCGGATGGAGACACAAATTACTTTGACATTGTAGCAGGTGTGCTGCAAGGTGACACATTAGCCCCATACCTGTTTATTATCTGCCTAGACTACGTGCTTAGAACATCTCTGGATATAATGAAAGTTAATGGTTTCAAGCAGGCTAAGAAAAGAAGCAGAAGATACTCTGCACAAACAATTATGGATGTGAACTATGCCGATGATATAGTGCTGCTGGCAAATACACCTGCCCAAGCCAAAACCCTGCTACATAGTCTGGAATAAGCAGCTGCTGGCATAGGTCTCCATATCAACACAGACAAGATGGAATACATGTGCTTTGATCAAAGAGAAGACATCTCCACTATAAATTGTAGTTCTTTGAAACAAGTGGACAAGTTCACCTAGAGAGGAAGCAGTGTCTCATCAACCGAGAAAGACATCAACACACAACTAGCAAAGACATGGACAGTTTTCCAAGCAGCGGTCGTGGCGATACTCCAATATGGATACACTACATGGATGCTAACTAAACATACGGTGAAAAAGCTTAACGGCAATTACACAAGAATGCTGCAAGCAATATTGAACAAGTCCAGAAGGCAACACTCCACAAAACAGCAGCTATATGGCCACCTACATCCCATCACGAAAACTATCCAAGTTAGACAAACCAGATATGCGGGACACTGCTGGAGAAGTAAGGACAAACTCATAAGCAATATACTCCCATGGACTCCTTCACATGGACAAGCAAAGGCAGGACAACTAGCTAGAATCTATATACAATAGCTCTGAGCCAATACAGGATATAGCCTGGAAGACCTACCGGGAGCAATGGACAATAGAGACGGGTGGTGAGAGAGGATTAGGGAAATCGGCATGATGATGATGATGGTAGGAGTTTTTGGTTTTGACTGTGTTCATCTGGGTAAATGATCAAAGCTAGGTGCCATCAAGTGTATTAGGTTTCATCTGAGATTTGACCACACCATTATTTTATCTATTTCCTCAATTGCTAAAATGTAGAAAAACTTAGAATATTTTTAGTCTAAAGAAATTCTTCCTTGAATAAAGAACAAAATATTACTACTAAACTCATTGTAAGTGTTTGATTTATCCATAAATGTATTCTTATCATATATATATATATATATATATATATATATAACATATTTATTTAGTCACAAGTCCTTCATTAATACTAGTTTGATATTAACTTTATTAGATAATATAAAAGTATTTGGTAATAAATAATACCAAATAATATCCTTTTTGATTGAATAATGCCCCTCTTAAAATACCAAAATTCTCAAGTGATACTCCTCATAAAAATCTATATGGTAAATTTTTTCTGCAACATGAATTTATCTTTAATAAGAAAATTTAGAATTTGTCACTTACAGAATTTTTTGAAAGGAAAAGATTTATTTTTCTCTTCAAACTTTTCTGACCAAGGAAATGAAAATTTCAAAACCATATTTGTGTTTTAATCCATTATAATTGCAAATCTTGAAAAACTACTCATTTCTAGTTTTGTTCATTCTTCTTTTACTTTAGAATAAATACATATAAATTTTGATTCATATATTGTTTTATTCAGACGTTATGTAAATGAAAATGTGCAAATTTATCTAATTTTATAGTAAAAATAGGTTAATTTCTAAATAACATTATCCAGAGCAGATGGAAGAAATATGTATGAAAACAAAAATTTGGTGTATTATTTATTTATTTAATATAATGTTTCATTCATTTAAAGTTTCATCAGATAGCGAATGGATAAATTAAATTCATAATTTTGAAAGTAATTCTGGAAGAACTTTGAGGTTCCTCCAGTTTTCCTATTTTTCTTTAAAAACTTTAAATTCTTTCTGATGAAGCTAATAAATAAGTGAAACATTATATTAAATAAATACTCTACCAAATTTTGGCTTTCACACCAATGTGATTCAAAAACTTCCAAGCCTCACCCAGAAAAAAGAGCATAGCTTAATATTTTTGTTGTAGTACCAGACTACCACTTTTCATAAAACTTGAAAAACCAATACAGAATTCCATCTTAATTTCTGTGCAGGTGAGATGCATACAAAGGTGAGAGGTGCATGACAAATAGACAAAATAACTGTTTGAACAGTCATTTGCAAAACAAAAGTATGTCACTCAAGGAAATCCATGAGGACATATTTGCTGAAGGCTTCTTATGCAACTGAAGAAGTGGATTGCAGAATTCAAATAGGGCAGAGACATCACAGAAGATTATCTCGGTCAGGTTGTCCAAAAGCTCAACCACTTATGAACAAATTGATGTCACTTACCGTTTGGTTTTGGATAACATACATTTTATTATCTAGTAAATAGTTAATTCCATAGTTGTTAGTTCTGGTTAGGTCCACACTGTTTTAATTGATGTCTTAGGGATGAGCAAGGTGTCTGCAAGATGGGTCTTTAGAAAGCTGATGCACAATCGGAAAAGGATTGACATTTTGAGGACATTTCTGACATTTCTGAATGATGAACCCAGGTTTTATTTTGAGTTACTAATATGCAATGAAAATTCTTAGGGTTAGTCGGGAAGATTAAGCCTAAGAATTTTCACTGCATATTAGTAACTCAAAATAAAACCTGGATTCATCATTTCAACCCTGAATCAAAACAGTGAAAACGCTTTGGTCGTCCACCCCAAAGAAGTTCAAATGGACAGCATCTGTTGGCAATTTGAGGGCCTCATATATTTTTTTCCTGAAGGCATTATCCTGATAGATTACCTGGAAAAAGGAAAAACTATTAATGGACATTAGAATTAAGATAATTGAAGGAAGCAATTAAGTTGAAACATAGAAACTGAGGGTATGTGTTTTCATGCTCTAGGATATTTATTGTGCAATTTATTTTTTCATTGTTGTTGTTAGGTCATTGCCAGGAGAAATGTTTTTGTGAAAAAAAATTTTCAGAAGTTTTTGAAATAGTTTTTTAAAAAGTTGATATGCTATACGAGAAACAAAAATGAACTGATTGCATAGCATATCCAATCATTAAATGAAAATTATTTTCTGATACCAACGTGTCTTCCGCTGATCTTAATATATCTGCTGTCAGAACACCTGGTACTGAGCTCTTCATTTGAGAGAGACATATTAAGCATGGCAAATTTGTGAGTAGGAAGTAGAAAAAAAGGAAAAACAAATTGTTAAAAAATTGATTGAGCAATCTAAAAAGTACAGGGTGCAGAAGCAAAATATGAAACAATTTTTAAAACGTTTTTTTAATCTGATGAGTCCAATTTTTGAGAAAAAAGCATGATAAATCTGAATTTTAATGATTAGCTCTATTATTCAAGCACCTTTTCATTCATATTCAGCCCAATATGAGTGAGCAAGAAAAGAAACGAAAAAGAATCTATGATTTGCTTTACACCGAAGCCAAGTCAAAAACATTTCCAAAATAACTGGAGTTTCTTTATCTACCGTATACAAAGCAAAAAAATTATTTTAGGAAAAAGCACTTTTTAAGGAAAAGGCGAGTGTAGGACGAAACAAAAAGCCCAAAAGAAGGCTTTTTAACTGCTCTCGCTACGGGGATTAAGAAGGACCCCACAACGTCAATAAGAAAGCACGCTAATGAATTGAAAGTCCACGAGAAAACCATAAGGATAGCAAATAAACAAGATTTAAAACTGAGATCGTTTGCCAGGACTCCCTGACATAAAAGAAAAAAGGCTCACGAGGTGCAAAAAACTCAAAAAATTTTGTCAGGAAAATTGTTCTCTATTTTAGCCTACAAATTTATGACTTCCATCAAGCCCTGATCTTAATTCCCTTGATTACGCTATGTAGGACGTTTTAGAAAATAAAAGAAATGTAACTTCCCATCCAAATATTGGTTCGCTTAAGACTGCTATTGAGGATGAATGGAATAAAATATCTGAAGAATTTATTTTGATGGCCTGCAAATCGTTTTGAAGGCGCGTTGAAACAATAATTGAAAAAAATAGCGGCCATATAAAGTAAATTTACTGTTCTGTATCAATCTTCTTTTCTTTGTTATTGTTTATTTTCTTTAAATTAGAATTAATCTTGTTTTATAATAGAGACGTTTATAATCATACGAGAATATTCCTGATTTTGCTTCCGCACTTTGTAGAAGTAGACTTATAATATTGAAATTGCTTCATTTTTTGCTGTCTGAAGATTGTGTAGCCAAATGAAACTCAAGTGACAATGAAAAAAATGCAATACTGTAAGTTTGTTTTTAACTAATATGTATTCATATATATGCTGTTTTAAAAAAATGATACCATTTGAGATGTACATGGTCTTTCAGATCAACTGATGCCATTTCATAATCTAATTATTTGTCCAATTCAAATTATCTCAAATTCTAACTGCATGTGTAAAAACAATTTAAAACTCTATATTCAATTTTTAAACGCCTTGTTTTCTGATGAATTACATTTCTATACAAGAAATGAAAAAAATGAAACATTAAACATAGAATCGTCAATTGTTTTAACACAATCTATGAAAATTTGAATAATTTGAACGAGAATTGGTCAACTCATTAGATTTTGAAATGATATATTTTTTTCTGAAACACCCTGCACACACACACACACACACACACACGCACACACACACACATATATATATATATATATATGAATTCGATATGTACAGTGCCTTTATTTTTGTTGTTGCTATGTCCAAATTTGAAAGTAATGACTTCAGCAATTTGTCTCACAGTACATCTTTCATATAAAACAAATAAAAAAGAACCAAAACAGTTAGTTTCTGCTGTTGATACTGTAGGCTCACCTTTATTTACCCAATCTCTCCACCATAGGCCCGCTGTGACACAAGGTCAATTTTTAAGCAGAGTTTTCCTTCTCCTAAACTGGTTGCTTTACCAAAGCTAAAGTATGCCCTTCTATTTACTCAAAGCTATAGGTAGGAAACAGAAACAAATGGGTTCATGCCTTTCATAAGGACATAATCGCAAAGCGAAACAGCCTCTTCCAGGATTGAACTCGGGGCAAGGATTTCATTTCCTACTGCAGTAACAGTTTCGCTAATCCAGCAAAACAGTTCGTCATAATGATTTTTTTATTGCAGCAATGCACTTAAAATATTGTAATAGAATAAATCAATATCCTGTTCAATTCGCATATTAATTATAATTTTGTAGGGATATCATCATTTAAGCGTCATAGAATGAAGATAGCGATGAAATCCTTATTAGAATTCAACCCTTCTTCATAAATCGAAGTATCATTATGACCATGGACTGCTGTTACAATGCTGTTCACATATTGTCAAATGTATTCACAATATTCTCATTATATGCGTCATAAGGTCAATTTTTAAGTAGAGTAAAACTAGTTTGAATTCACGGTTTTCCTTTTTAAAGACTGGTTACCTTACTAAGATTCAAGAGTCAAGTCTGCCTGACTATTTACTCATTGCTGAAGGTTGGGAAACAGATGGATTCATGCCTTTCACAAAGACATAAGCGCAAAACAAAAAGCAGTTTCATCCGAGATTTGAACTCAGATCACCGATTCCATTTCTGTTAGGTATCACCTACCTTTTCCCACACAATGAACTCGTCCACCTGCCATATATAGCAGTAGCTACTAATACCAGGGCAGACTAGAATGTGAAGAGCAGCTTCTTATAGGAATAGTATTAGAGCGTTGGAGACTGGAGATCGCACTAGATCACCTTACTTGCAACCGTAATAACGGAAGCCAATACTATCGTTGGACTATATCTTTATTCTGTATTCACTAATCCAATGTTCTTGTCTACTAATAGTCTTTCTATTGTATATACGTTTTCCTGGGAATATATCTCTATTTCCTCTCATATCGTGGTTTGTCCTTGATTTAATATTACAAGCGTTCACACACCAGAACGTAACAATTTCTTACATTAACCATTATTTCAAACTTATCTGTATCCAACCCATGATTTTCAACTCTTTAGATTTCCCTCACATTGCTAAAAAGACGGTGCTGGGAACTTTTGAATTAACCTAACACATACAAGCAGAGAAAAATCTCTCTTAGAGTCAACAAAAACATTCGGATAAAAAAAAAGGCAAGAAAAAGATGAAGAAGAAGGGAAATAAGGATGTTAGTTGCAATTGATTAGCAAGCAACCTTAGACACGATTAAAAGGATTGATATTCTTTTGCAGATGCAAATTCAGGAATGGACAAATAATAACCAACTTCTGCCGTTCTTTGTCATTATAAGGCATATCATAAAAACCAAGCAGTTCCCTCCCCGTCTTGCTCACCTCCACCTTCTAAAACTGACTGCCCTAAATTATACAACAGGCACTGATAATATCAACATTACAAATCAACCCGTCCTAATAAATAGACGGTATTTGCTCTCTTGTTTTATTTTTCTTTTCTCTCTCTCTCTCTCTCTCTCTCTCTCTCTCTTCCTTTTTCTTTCTTTCTTTTTTGTCTTTTTTTGCTTGTTTTCTTAATGGATTCGTATTTTTCTTTCTATATGATAAGAACTGTTGATTGATTACAATAAGTAAAAGACATTTGTGGGTCTAAGTCTGTTATCTTCGTGATGAGGTGAAGAGGCAGAGAGCAAAAACAAAAACTTTTGGAGAAGGAATTCAGAGAAATTAGCAGCCATTTAGGTCCACGGGCGAAAGCCACTCGTAAGTGACTTTGTCTATCATCGAACTTTTACTTGATCACCGAACGACTCCCTGGGTCAGTTTGTGGCTAGCTGGGGTTGTGATCAGGCAGGGAAATATTTTATAAAAACTGGTAATCGGTAGACAACTGATTTTCGGTAGATTGATACCGATTAGAGACAAGGTTTTTTTTGTTCCTTTTTTTTTTTTTTTTATTGTATGTTGTTGTTGTTTTTTTTTTTTTACTGCCCTGTCTCGGGGCGATGTGGACATTAGTCAGATAGGTAGGGAGGGAAGCGAAGAGTGATGTGTGAAGAGGAGAAATAATTTGAGAGAAGCCAGAGCGTAGAGAGGAAGATTCACAGAGAATGATTTATAAGAAAATGACCAGAGAGAGAGAGAGAAAGAGAGAGAGAGGGAGATGAAAAAAAGAGGATGTAAAAATAAGAAAAAAGAAGAGGAATGAAAACCGAGAGAAAAGGTGAAAGAAAGAGAAAACATTAAGAAAGTGAGATGGAAGTAAAGAGATGGAAAGAGAAGAAGAAAGGTAAAAACAAAAAAAAGTGTTGATAAAAATAGAAAGGGAGAGATACTTTACATATACTGAGAAAAGAAAATGAGATTAGAGGTACAGCAGGACCTCCGTATCTGACAGATAGATAGAAAGATAGATATCAATAAGAATATAACAAGAAACAAAGCGAAAAGCAAACATTGGCAATAAAATTAGACTGATCGAATCACTCGCAAGCAGAAAAGTATAAAAATGAAAAGATATTTTATTCAGTATGAAACTTTTAACATCAGCAATAAGAATGTGATTGTCTTTTTAGTTTTTGATACAAATATAGATATAGATACTTTTCTTTTATTGTTCTTTTGCTTTTGTTATTGTATACAGTGTGCAAAATATTTTAAAACTAGAGGTATATTATAACTACTACTACTTTTTATAACCAGACCTAGTGGATATTTGTCTCTGCCTCCTACCAGACAGGAGTTGACACAAGGTCATTTTACCTAGTGATTGTCTATAAAAAAAACTGAGAAATTGCCGAATTGGGGACATTGCCGTCCCAATAGACCACGGAGTAAAAATGCATAAAAACGAAAAGAGAAATAAGTACCTGAACCTTAAAAGGGAACTGAAAAACTATAGAGCATGAAAGTGACGGTGATGCCATTTGTAATCGGTGCGCTCAGTGCAGTCACCAAGGATTGATAAAGGGACCAGAAAAAGAGGAATCGGGAACACGAGTGGAGACCATCCACACTTCAACATTATAAAGATCGGCTAGAATAAGGAGAAGAGTCCTGGAGACGTGAGGAAACTTTCTGTCCATCAGGCTTCAGTGGAAGACTATCAGCTGATGCTGGTGTGAAAAACTCTCAAAAAAGTAAAATAATAATAATAATGCCATCTAATGGATTCTGTCATTCCGGCAGACCACAGAGTAAAACTAAAAGAACACGAAACAATTAACAAATACCAAGACATTGCTAGAAATCTAAAAGATTATGGAACATCAAAGTGGCAGTAACACCAATCATAATTAAAACGCTGGGAACCGTCCGCAAGAAACTGGAAAAGAGACTGGAGATCAGAGGAAGACTCGGGACCATCCAAACCACAGCACTGCTAAAATCAGTTTGGATTCTTAAAAGAGTCTTGAAAATCTAGGAAGATTTGCTGTCACTTAGATTTCAGTGACTAATCAATAGTTAGAGCTGGTGGGAAAACTCACTAGTATAATAATAATAATAATAATAATAATAATAATAATAATAATAAACATCTCGCACGACAAAACCTAGACATGGCTAAGAAAAGGAAACTTTAAGAGAGAAACTGAATCTCTCCAAATGGCAGCACAAAATAACGCCATAAGAACCAATCATATCAAAGCGAGGATAGATAAGACACAACAAAATAGCAATTGCAGACTATGTGATGACAGAGATGAAACAATCAATCACATAATAAGCGAATGCAGAAAATTGACACAGAAGAAGTACAAGGTGGGCAAGGTGATCCACTGGGAAATGTGCAAGTAATTGAAATTTGACCATGCCAACAAATGGTATATGCACAACCCAGCACCTGTCCTAGAAAATGATACACACAAACTCCTGTGGGACTTTGATATACAAACGGATCACCTAATCTCGGCCTGAAGAGCAGATCTTATAATAATCAACAAAAAAAAAAAAAAAGAAAATCAGCAAAATTGTCGACTTTGCTGTCCCAGTAAACCACAGAATAAAACTAAAAGAATGTGAAAAGAGAGATAAGTACCTCGACCTTGCTAGGGAATTGAAAAACTATGGAACATGAAGGTGACAATTATACCAATTGTGATTGGTGCCTTTGGCACGTTAACTAAAGGATTATTAAAGGGCCTGGAAGATTTGGAAGTTGGCGACCGAGTGGAGACCATCCAAACAACAGCATTATTGAAAACGACCAGAATACTGAGAAGAGTCCTGGAGACTCGAGGAGACTTACTGTCACTCAATCTCCAGTGAAATACCATCAGCTTACGCTGATGTGAAAAACTCTAATGAGTAAATAATAATAATAAATGTGAAAAGAAGGATAAGTACCACGACCTTGCAAGAGAATTGAAAAAAACTATGGAACATGAAAGTTACGATTGTACCAGTCGTGATTGGTGCTTTTGGCACAGTAACTAAGGGATTATTAAAGGGTCTGGAGGATTTGGAAGTTGGTGGACGAGTGGAGACCATCTAAATGATAGCATTATTGAAGACGGCCAGAATACTGAGAAGAGTCCTGGAGAATTGAGGAGACTTTCTGTTACTCAATCTCCAGTGAAAAACCATCAGCTGACGTTGATGTGAAAAACTCTAAAAGAGTATATAATAATAATAAAAATAATATACGGACCAATTATATAAAAGCGAAAATAGATAAGACCCAACAGAATAGCAAGTGTAGGTTATGTGACGATAGAGACGAAACGATTAATTTACATAATAAGTGAATGCAGCAAAGTTGCACGAGACTAGACATGATTGGGTGTGGAAGGTGATCCAGTGGGAATTATGCAAGAAATTGAAATTTGACCATACGTCCAAATAGTATATGCACAAACCAGAATCCGTCCTAGAGAATGATGCGCACAAAATTCTCAAGGATTTTGAGATACAAACAGATCACCTAATCTCAGCCGTAAACTTGGCCTAGTAATTATTAGCAAAAAAAAAAAAAAAAAAAAAAAAAGAGAGAGAACCCACCGAATTGTGGACTTTGCCGTTCCGGCAGACAACAAAGGGATAATCTAAGAAAACGGATAAAGGTTTGGCTTGGTTTGGTTTGGTTTTATGGCATATCAACCACTGTAGGTTATTTAATACCAAATTCATTTTTATACATATAAACAGTTCTATTTCAAACAATTCACTTTAACATAAGTACACAGTTTAAATGTCAAAAACAGTTCTATTTCAAACTATTCAGTTTAGTCAACAAAGTTAAATCGTTCCAAGTAATGCTATGTATCATTAACAGTTTAATTAAACATCAGTTATTTATTTACACGCAGTTAAATGTCAAAACAGTGCTATTTCAAATAATTCAGTTTAGTATAACCACACCGTTTAGTTCTATTTAACCCATCGATACAACCCTATCAGGTGCTACTGCTCCGAGCCAGAGTAGACCTGGGAGCGATGGCAATGAAGGGATACTCTGCATTCCCCAAAGTTCCAGCATTATTGGAGCCTCACCATCAGATTGTTTAGTGTCATATTCAGGATGCTCGTTAGGGGGGTCTTACCCCTCTGCAGAGATGCAGTCGGTATATTCTTCTGCCCCAGCCGACTGGGCAAACTGGGCCGACGAAAAAGAGAGACAAATACTTAGATCTTGCCAGAGAACAAAGCAATGGAACATGAAAATGACGGTGATACCAATTGTAATTAGAATGATCCCAAAAGGCTTAGTAAGAGAGCTGGAGAAATCGGAAATCGGAGAACGAGCCGAGACCATTCAATCTACTGCATTGTTGGGGTGGACAAGACTACTAAAAAGAGTCCTAGAGACCTGAGAAAACTTGCTGTCACTCAGACTCCAGTAATAGACCATCACCTAACATTGGTGTGGAAAAACTCGCAAGGAGTAATAATAATCGAGAATTGATAGAACAGCAAGTGTAGTTAATGTGGAGATAGAGATGAAACGGTTAATCACATAATAAGCGAATGTACCAAACTAGCATAAAATGATCATGAGTGGGTGGGAAGAGTGATCAATTGGGAATTGTGCAAGAGATTACGCTGGTCAACAACAAATTTGTTGTCTGTATTTTTTTAACTGATTTAGGAAGAATCTGATGCACTGAATCCAAAAATCACATTGATTTTGCTCGATCAGGTCAATTTTTTGAGCTATGGCCACATGTCATTTTTTACGTTTTTGTTCACATGTACACATGTGTGGAGAAGTTGGTGGGGGTAAAATGCCTCGTCGAATAATTTTGATTGGAAATGATTATTTCAATGACAAGAAGTATTCAGGTCCGATAGTTCTGGGTGATTATGTCAAAAAGGGATCAACTTGAAGTCATAAAACCATGTTTTCTGTGTATGTGGGATAATAGGGACCGTGCTCAGCATTACACGAAGAAGGACTGGCCTTTGCGGTAGGAATTGGTGCCTTGCAAAGAAAGGAACATCATCAACGACTCTCTGGTAGACAGAGACAGAATACTCTTCCCACCGCAGCACATCAAGCTCGGCTTAATCAAGCTGTTCACCAAGGCTCTGGACAAGGATGTGTTGACAAAAATCAGCTGATGATGCCACAAAAATGTAATTGATTTTGTCATAAGATCTGATTTTTTTCGAATCAACCTGAAATGGACATGGTGTTCTGAGTTGAAAACCTGGATGGGGCTGTTTGCATTTCACATGGAACTAATACCCCTGGGAAAGGTATGAATCAAATAATTCTCCCTCCTGTTTTGGATAAGTAGGAGGTCAGACTGAGATCTTTAACTTTGGCAACCAGTCTAGGAGAAGGAAAACTCTGAATGCAGACCTATTAGATTTCGTTTAAAACTGCCGTTGTATTGCATCTCATTTTTGCGGAGGGTTTGGATATATATATACATATATATATATATATATATATATATATATATATATATATATATATATTAATCTGTTCTTATCGATCAATATATGCCTGTTCTTATCTATCTGATTATCTGGAACCGCTATTTATAATAAAACCTCTGAACGTATTGATCTAACCCAGTTTACTGTGATATGTATTTATGAACCCAACAACGTGGCATAATCATTTATATAAATACATATATATATATATATATATATATATGTGTGTGTGTGTGTGTGTGTGTGTGTGTGTGTGTGTGTGTGTGTGTGTTAAATCTAGTGACATAATTCTATCTAAATTTCACTATTCCATATCTAACAAAATGGTGATACCATTTTTCTTGGAATCCTCCAATAAATCAAATAAATCTAAAATGAATTGTCAATTTTTCAAGAAAATACCAATTATTTTCTCTCGCACTTGGCAAAGAGTGTTGTCTTTAGGTTATAGTTGTTTGCTTTTTGTAGAGGCTGACACATCTTCTATTTGGTGCAAAAAGGTTGTTGAGGGGTCAACTCTGCATGGGATCGTTTTTCAGAAGTGCCAAAATAAGTGGTCTCAAGAGTAAGGATCAGACTAAAGAAGCAAAATGTCCCACGTAGCAATCAAGTGAATCTTTTTTCTGGGTAGGAGTGGTTATTGAAAGAGTTTGGTACCGAGAAGGGTAAAAGAAGACACAAGTAAAGGATCAAGATCTTGATGCAAAATCTTGCCAAATTCAAGTAGTTTTTCAAGTACTTATCTATACCCACCCCAGGTTTGATAATATCAATCTTCTATCTGTTTCTTCTCATCAACATATATATATATATATATATATATATATATATATATATATATATATATATATATATGATGTTGTAGCCGGATAGATAGATAGATAGATAGATAGATAGAAAGAAACAGACGGAGATAGATAGATAGATAGATAGATAGATAGTATCTTAGAAAATTCTATGTAAAAATCGAAGAATTGGTTTAATGAAGCTCACTTTTGTAGTTAAATCATATCCGTCCAAATTTTGAAAAAATATGGTTGGTTACGTTTAACGGCATGTCAACCCATCTGGGGTTATTCTATGCCTAGAGGTTAGGGAATTTATGTACGTTTAACGTCTATATTCCCGCTTTTGTTGTTAGTAGGTTTAACAATTTGTTAACATTCTCTGGAATTCTGTTTAGTCAGTTGTGTTTTATGGTATATCAAATCTTGATGGTTACTTTATGCCAAATCCTCTTTATACATTCTTATATATTGCATATATATGATTTATAAAAATAGTTTTTGAGTAAGATTATTTTTAAACGAACCAGAGCTCATTTATTTGCACACAGTTAAATGGTTTCAAGCATTTTGCCGTAGCATGATATTTTTGTTAAAATCACTCAAAAAATTATGGAAAACCAAGGAAGTTGAAGAGAAAACATATTTACACAAACATATATGAGCCTTAGTCTCGCCAACCAAAAACAGAATTCGTATGACACATAAGATACATGATGAAATCATTTTTGGAGATGAAATTTGAGCGGTTGCATAATATATGACATCAAATGACACTTGAGTATGTACAGTAATTTTTAAAGTAAATTATCCAAATTTGCAAAGTTCATTAGGAAAACATCGCTATCTTAGTCAAGTTATAGATGATTTCAGCTGGAAGTTGTCTTCGAGTCGGGCAATATATTATAGAATTAGGCTTCAGGGGGCGGAGCCATTCCTACCGGGTAGTACTTGCCCCTTCATCTAGAAGGGCAAAGTTCCGGTTCGTTATCTAATACTTAAACCTCTCTCCAACGAAAAAAATGGAACTGAGCCAGTTTTAGTACTGTTCTCGATTATGCATCCATGTGCGACAGGAAATCAGACTGAAATTTTAACCTTGTGTCACATCCTGCTCATAGCGGAGGGGTTAGGTAAACACTGCTTGAGGTTTTAAAGAGGTAGTTGTTTTGTTGAGATAAGTTGATGTTGAATCTAAACTCAAACAAACAAATAGAAACAACAGTTTTATACACACACACACACACACACACACACACACACACACACACACACACACACACACAGATAGATGAAGAAAAAAATGAACCATCATTAATTTTCATGAACTTTACGAAAAACTTTTGAAAATGTTATCTTCTTCTTCTTCTTCTTCTTCTTCTTCTTCTTCTTCTTCTTCTTCTTCTTCTTCTATTATTATCTTTACTCATTTGAGTTTTTCACATCAGCGTAAGCTGATGGTATTTCACTGGAGATTGAGTGACAGCAAGTCTCCTCAACTCTCTTGGACTCTTCTCAGTATTCTGGTCGTTTTCAATAATGTTGTTGTTTGGATGGTCTCCACTCGGCCGCCAACTTCCAAATCCTCCAGGCCCTTTAATAATCCTTTAGTTACCGTGCCAAAAGCATCAATCACAATTGGTATGATTGTCACCTTCATGTTCCATAGTTTTTTCAATTCTCTAGCAAGGTCGAGGTACTTATCTCTCTTTTCACATTGTTTCAGTTTTATTCTGTGGTCAGCCGGGACAGCAAAGTCGACAATTTTGCTGATGTTCTTTTTTTTTTTTTTTTTTTGATTATTATAAGGTCTGGTCTTCTGGCCGAGATTAAGTGATCCGTTTGTATATTAAAGTCCCATAGGAGTTTGTGTGTGTCATTTTCTAGGACAGGTACTGGGTTGTGCATATACCATTTGTTGGCATGGTCAAATTTAAATTTCTTGCACATTTCCCAGTGGATCACCTTACCCACCCAGTCATGTCTAGCCTTGTACTCCATCTTTGCCAGTTTGCTGCATTTGCTTATTATGTGATTGATGGTTTCATCTCTGTCACCACATAATCTACATTTGCTATTTTGTTGCGTCTTTTCTATCCTCGCCTTGATATACTTGGTTCTTATGGTGCTGTTTTGTGCTGCTATTATGAGAGATTCTGTTTCTCTCTTAAAGTTTCCTTTTTTAGCCATGTCTAGGTTTTGTCGTGTGAGATGTTGTTTATTAGTCGTTTAAAACCCCCATGGGGTTGTTTTCCTTCCCATTTTTGTCATTCTGTTATCTATCGTGTTGTCAGTATTGTTTCTGATAATCGTAATCAGTCCTCTTTCGTGTTTTTCTATGTAGTCTTCGAGTCGTTGTATGGATGTGTCAACGCTGTCTTCGATGCTGGCCAGTCCTCTTCCTCCCTCTTTTCTTGGTACATATTATTATTATAATTATTATTCAAAATCAAATACTCCATTTTCTTAATCAACATCATCTTCTTCATTGTCAACAACAAATTTTACATCTTATTTTTCCTTGTCATCAATATCGAATCCTACTTCTTCATCATTAACATAAAATGCTTCATCTTCTTCTTCATTATCAACATCATATTCTTCTTCTCCTTTATCATCTCATCATATTCGTCATTATTTTCTTCATCTTCAGTAACATATTCCTTTTCTTCATCATTATTATCAACATCAAATACATTGCATATTAACAATTTTTTTCTTTGATATAATTGGTCATTATGACCTTATTTTATGCTTTTATTAAAAGAGATGTATTTTACCATTCCATTTCTCTCTTGAGGTTTCTCCTTCTTGGCTTTATCCAGGTCATCTATATTATTATACTTCTAGCCTGGTTTTTACCCTAGCGTTTACTGGTGGTCTTTCACTGGAGTCTCTGAGTGACAAGTCTCATTAGTTCTGCAGGACTTTTATCAGTACTCTGGGTGATCTGAGCAATGCTGTGTTCTGGATGGTCTCAATTCTTCCTCCGATTTCCAACTCTTCCAGTACCCTTTCCAAGTATTTGAGAACCGTTCCAAGCACGCGAATTACAAATGGTATCATTTTTCACAACTTTCTTAGTTCTCTGGCAATATTTAAGTACTTGTTTTTTGTTTTTTTGTTATTTATTTTTTTTTTTTTTTTCACTTTCTTTGATCTTCACTGTGGTCGTCCGGAACAGCAAAAACCTCTGTCCTGCAAGTTCTCTTTTTTCTTAATCATCACTAAGTCTGGTTTTCTGACCAAAATTAGGTGATCTGTTTGTAACTCAAAATCCCAGAGAATTTTATGCATCGCGTTCTATGGTACATATTCTGCTGTATGTGTAAAATTTTTATCTCTGACACAATTCCCAATGGATCACCTTTCTCCACGCAGTTGTTTCTTGTCTTACATTCCTTTTGCTCTAGTTTGCTGCTTTTACATTATGTGGTTAATCGTTTTGTCTTTGTCAATACATAATCTACACATGCTATTCTGCAGTGAATTATCGCTTCAATATAATTGGTCATTATGACGTTGTTTCATGCTGCTATTCGAAGAAGTTCAGTTTCTATCTTGAGGTTTCCTTTTCTTAGTCATGTCCAGGTCTTCTTGCGTAAGATTTCGCCAGTTTGTTGCTTGAAATATCCATAGAGTTGTTTTTCTTCCCATTTTTGTTTCCTAGTTTTTCTTGTTCTATTTGTCCTTATATTCTCAATGCTGTTAGTGGCCACTTTAATTAGTCTTTCTTTTCTCTTTTAATGTAGTCCTCTAGTCTTCGTATTGATGCCTCTGCGCAATCTTCAATGCCGGTGAGTCCTCTTCCTCCTTCTTTTCTTGACATATAGAGTCTGTCTGTGTCATCTCGTGGATGTAAGGCCTTCTACATCGTCATCAACTTTCATGTTTTCTTGTCCATTTAACTGACTTGCTCCCTGGTTCATTTTAAGAATGACCCCAAGTACCTTACAAGGGGGACTGTCAAGGTGATTATCCCTTTAATAAGATTCCTGTTGCAAAGGTTTCTTTCGAGAAGTTTTTTCATTCGTCTGAAGTACTCTCCTTTTATTTTTTCTTTCATTTTCGCTTGTTTGATGGTGTCCGATTCCGATATTCCCAAGAACTTGTAAGTTTCTTTTTCTCCAAGCGTTCTGATTCTTTATTTGGCAGTTTTTTTCCCCGTTGTTTATCTTTTCCCGATTTTCATTATGAGCATATAATATTTTTGTATGTCAAATTCCATTCCTATATCTTGGCTGTATATTCTTTTTGTTTATATCAGTCTTCAATATTTTTTCATTTTTTTGCAAACAGCTTGATGTCGTCCATGTACATAATCTTTTCTTGTGATTTTGTAAATTTTCAGCCCCCAGTGCACTTCTTAAGTATGGAATTGAGTGGCATCATTGCTATTACAAATGAGAATGAGGAAAGCATATCTCCTTGAAAGATGCCTCTTTGCATTTTCACCTCGACTAAAATATTTCCTTCATTTTTTCATGGCCTCCGAGATGAAGTTTATGACTGGTCGAATATCTTAGACATTTTCAGGCAATCAACAATCCAGCTTTGCTGGGTCCTATCAAACGACTTTTTGCAAACAACCCACGCCATGGCTACATTTTTCTGTTTCACTTTTCTCTTTTTGAGGATGTCCTGAAAAATGTCCAGTGAGTCAGATTCTCCTTTTGTTCCACTATGGAAACAGTCCGCAGCATAAAAGCGAGTAATATATCTCTAAAATTTGTGTGGTTTGTATTTTCCTCATCATAGGTAGACACGTTATCAGTCCTTAGTTGCTGGGGATGGTTCCTTTCATGTATCTTTCTGGTTCAGGATAGTTTTTCCCTAAGTCACCCATTCAGGTATTTTTGTTTCTCTTAAGCATCTGCTCAGTTCAAGAGTCAGATGTCATAAATGGACGTGAAATTTTAAAACCAGAATTTATATATGCCATCATGGCCAGGAGTTTTCTAATTTGATACTTTCCTGGATGTTGCTCTGTGCGATTCCAGATGTATCTGTCTCAGGACTTTCTTCTAATCCTTGTTGGTTTGTCCTCGTGTCCACATATTTATTGGTAGAATTTTCTTTTGTTATTTTGTATTGCTTGAGTCTATTTTGATATCTTTAAAGTTTCCTTTTTTGGCCAATTTGATTAATTTCTAAAAGTTGCATTCCCAGACTTGTTTGCTGTTTTGCTTTGATCTTTTCATCCCAACATATCAGTGTGTGTTTTCCTTAGCACTCGCGCTTGTTGTAGTATTTTACCCGTCTTTCTAGCCTAATTTCCCATCCAAATGTTATATTTCAGTTCAGGTTCCTTTGGGGGAACACCGATTTTTATCACTGACTAGTTACACTCCTACATAAATTAGCTTGTTTAGCTCTGTGATGTCAGTGATGTTGTCCGTTGGAATATTTGCTAATAATTTATTTAACTTTTGATTTCTGCCTTAACTTTTTATCAGTCTTGATTACTGAGGGATGGTAATATAGTCTTCTTTTCAGTCATTATTTTCTTTATCAACTCTACATTTATTTTGTCTTCTTGTGGTAGCATTTGTTTTGTGGTGCTGGGGTCTGTGATGTTTTCCTTTTCAGTCTTTTGCTTTTCAGTTCGGTTATTGGGGTTTTGCTTTTCAGTACTTTGCTTTTCAGGTCAGTTAGTGGGGTCTTGCTTTTCAGTGTCTAGTGTTTTGATTCGGGTCGGGGATCTTTTTCATATTCTTTACTATTAATGTGTTTACATATTTCTTGTATCTCAATGTTAGAAAACCTTCCTTTCTTTAGTATTCTAACTTGGTCAGCAAGTTTTTGGCTTATTGTGTCAAATCTAGAGGATTCTGCCCAAGTTTCTATCATTCTTTTTATACATTCTCTTCGTGTGGGATAGTGTTATGATAATTTACCCACACACGTATGAACTTTCCCAGCTATAAATAGCAGTAGGTACTGCTCTTAGAGAGAAGGTAAAATTCCAGCAGACAGCCCTGACAGTCGGACCGAAACAGTCTCGCTGTTAACCCTCTCATTTATATATGTTGCATTACTATTCTTTGTTAACGTTTGTTTAACTCAATCCCTTTCTTGTGTCTTTATTTCTGGCTCCTAACAAGGCCACATCAACTTGGTGATGAGGACCCTAAGGACCCTTAAGGATCCCAAAGGGACTACGTGGAAATTGTCAATATTGGTTCACCATTGGACGCACAAAATTCTATTTTCGTCATACTTTGTTCTACTCAACACTACTTGACAATCCAGAAACGGAAACCGAAAAAAACCGGGTTTTTTTTAAAGCACTCGTGATTCCCTGAGTGAGTAAGAAATTAATTCTTTTTTTATTTTATAAAAAAATCCACTTGTAATTTCATGAGTAAGTAAGAAATTAAAGTTATTTCTTTTTCGGTTTAATCCTAAAAAAAGACTCAAACAAACATGGTCGAGTTTAATTCCTCCATAATCGATTTTCTTAAGTTCCAACTTGAACAGCAAAAAAAAAAAAAAAAAAAAATGGAAGAGAAACAACTTGAGCAGCAAAAAAGAATGGATCAACTCCAGCTGGATATACATAAAATCGGCTTCAAATACAAAAACAAACAGAAACCAGACAACAAAAACTCAAAGAAATTCTACTTCAAGATCAACAAGAGCAAAAAAAACTTGCTTGAACTGACAAACAGGGGACAAATTTGTGAAACGAAAATTTGTTCTCGTAAAACACGATTTGGGGCTCAATAGACACTTTTACATATTCTCCGGACGAGGAAATAACCATCGCCTCTTATTTGAGACGATTCAAGCATTTATACGCCACAGATTGCGCGAACTAGGGAGACTATTAGAGAGTTCACCGACTATTTCAAAAATTTGGCAACACGGAGCACACAAAATTTGTGAACTATATGTTACCCCGTAAAACAAGCAAACTGACACTTATCGAAGCGGTTAAACTTCTTACAGATGTTTTTAGTCCAAAAACTTCACTTTTTCATAAGAGATGGAAGTGTATGAATTTAACCAGAAAAGATAGAGAAGATTACTCTAAATTCGCGTCGGTCGTGAACAAGCATTGCGACTATTTCAAACTCAGAATTGAGTGCGAATTATTTCAAGACACTGAAATTTGACGTAGAGTTTTGAATAAATTGGAAAATGAGCCAAACCTTATTCTCTAACAAATAGAGGAAGACTCTCAGAGTTTACTAAGCGTACGCCAAGATTCGAAAAACATTGAGAAATCTGGCATCAAGAAAAAAGAATCTAATTCTCCCTCTAAATCAAACTAATTCAAAAAGAAACAAGGTAACTTGCCTCCTAACCCATGTTCCGGTTGTGGGTCGCTACATTGGTACAAACATTGCCCTTACTGAAATAAGAAGTACCTAACTTGTAGCCGTGTCAGGCATAAGAGTTCACACTGCCGAGCGAGAAAAAAGGAAAATAGCTGCATAAAAAAAACAGAAAATTAGAAGAAGCAGACGGATTAAAGATTAGAAAATACGTGCAAGTGCAAATCCTAAATAGAAATATAAAATTACAGTTGGATTCTAGGTCAGATTAGACAATTATAAATCTACACACTTGGAAAAAGTTGGGAAAACTAACCTTGCTATGATCAAATAAAATGGCCTGGTCCATGACAAGTGAGAAAATCAAGTTTGAAGGTTAACTTATCACAAATGTAACCCTTCAAGGAAGTACGTTAAAACTAAAAACGTTCGAATTAAAAAAATAGAGAAAATTTATTCGGCACCGACTGGATGGAGAAATTTAAGTTGTGGGACGTGCTAATTAATTTATTTTGCCAAAACCTCGAAAACCTGACCATCGAAACAAAAAAATTAATTAATGATTTAAAAGAAACTTTTCCGGAAGTTTTTCAGGGGGGCCTTGGTCGGTATAACAAGATGACGGTAAAATTCGAGTTAAAAGATAACATCCAGCCAGGATTTAAGAAAAAAAGAAATGTGCCTTTCGTCTCTTTACTGCAAATAAATGAAGAACTCGACAGACTTGAAAGAACCGGGGTCTTGCTGAAAATCGAGTATAGTCAATGGGCTTCACCGACCGTCTATGTGAAAAATAAGTCAAAGGAGACCCGGGTCTGTGCCGACTTCTCGACGGGGCTTAATCCTGCACTCAAAGACTATCACTATCCTTTACCAAGCCCGGAAGAAATTTTCGCGAAACTAAGCGGAGGAATATTTTTTTCAAAAAATTGACCTCAGTGACGCGTATTTTCAAATACCGGTGGAGGAAGAATGTTCTAAGTTGCTCTGTATCAACACTCACCATGGGTTGTACAAATTCGGACGTCTTCCGTTCGGGGTTAAGGTTGCGCCGACAATCTTCCAACAAGTAATGAACTCTATGCTAAGCGAACTTGACTTCGCGGTTGCATATTTGGACGACATATGAAAGAACAGTCAAAATGTAGAACAGCATCAGGAACGTGTCCATAAAGTCTTCTCAAAAATTCAGTTTCAAATTGAAAGAATCCAAATGCGACTTCTTTATGGAGAAAATTAAATACTTAGGGCACATTATCGATAAAGATGGCATAAGTCCAGACCCAGAATTGGCTACCGCAATCAAAGACATGCAAGTTCTCGAAAATGTCTCTGCCTTACAAAGTTTCTTAGCACTGGCAAACTACTACCAAGTGTTTTTACCTAATATGCACAACTTACATGCCCCTTTAAATGAGTTTCTGAAAAAAAGACAAGGACTGAGAGTGGACACCTGAATGCCAGGAAGCATTCGTCAAAATAAAAGAAATCTTGACTTCGGACTTGTTTCTCACCGACTATAACCCAAACCTGGACATTATAGTTGTCAGCGACGTCAACTCGTATGGCACTGGAGCATGTATTCTGCACAAGATGCCAGATGGATCTCACAAACCAGTTGCTCCTGCATCGAGAACACTTCTTCTTGCAGAAAAGAAGTACTCCCAAATTAAGAAGGAATCGTTAGGGATTATTTTCGCAGTAACGAAGTTTCACCGGTACATTCACGGTAGACACTTTATATAGCAGACAGACGATAAACCATTACTTAACATTTCGGTTCTAAAAAAGGCCTGCCTGTGTATACAGCAAATAGACTGTGGAGATGGGAAACAATCCTCTTAAATTATAACTTTAAAATGGAGTTCCTACCGTCTAAAAAACGCTGTCATGCTGTCG
This sequence comes from Sepioteuthis lessoniana, assembly GCA_963585895.1. Taxonomy (NCBI): domain Eukaryota; kingdom Metazoa; phylum Mollusca; class Cephalopoda; order Myopsida; family Loliginidae; genus Sepioteuthis; species Sepioteuthis lessoniana. The sequence goes on along the minus strand of OY757922.1, from coordinate 47,744,612 downwards.
AACTGTCCAGATTAATCCCGTAACACGGAACATCTTTAAGATAAGTGATTGCTTCTCTTCGAACAGAAGGAGAATTTAAAACCACATTATGCAACAAAGTCAGAGAACTCCCTGTGACTCTCGACCAAATCAAACAAGAAACTGTAAATGATGAGTTTATCAAGCAAACAAAAACCAAAATTTGTGAAAAGGATCAATAGACTTCAGATATTTTCTCTCTATGCAACGAAGTACTGCTATATAGCGAGCGAGTCGTTATTCCTACAACACTACAAAGGAGAATCCTGAAAGATTTTCCTGCTGGCTACCCAGAGATTACAAGGATGAAAACCATTATACGCAGTTATGTGTACAAGCTGAACATGAATAAGATATCAAAAACATTATAAAATCCTGTAAAGGCTGTGCTTTGGCAGCTAATAGAGTCCTTGGCTTAAAACGGACTAGCATTGCACCTGAATACATATGGACTTTGCAGGCCTGTTAGGCGGATTCTACCATCTTATAGTAGTAGATAGTTTTTTCAAAATGTCCCGAAGTCCTTAGATGTAGAAATCCCGTTACAGAATTTACAATCAATTTCTTCCACGAACTGTTCGCCTAGCTGATTGTCTAGGGACACAATTTACGTCCGGCAACTTTAAGGTTTTTGTGTGATCTTCCTGATCAAACATATAATAGCCCCATATCACCCAAGGTTCAACGGACAAGTCAAGCGCTTCGTTGATACGCTAAAAAGATCCCTGAAGAAAGCCAGGGGTACACCCACAGGAAAAGCCCTACAACAGTTCCTTCAGGTATATAGAATTACGCCCAACGACAATACACCATCATCATTACCCCCAGCCGAGGTTATGTTTGCACGTAAAATAAGGTCGGTGTTTGACAAGCTACTCCCCAAACAAACAGAATCTGGACGAACAAACACTGTACCCAAAAAACGCTACCAACCCGGAGAGAAAGTTTTTTTTCTGGATATTTCGTGATAATAAATCTTTCTGGGAAATAGGTACAATTAAGAAAAGAGTATGAAATATGATCTACATAATTAAAGGTCCCCAGTTTACTCACAAGAAACATTTGAAGCAAATCAGAAAATGACTGTCGGATGATGTTGTCAACGGTCCTGCTGAAGAGAAAGAAGCCATGGATGTCATTTACGATACTTTTGACATGCAAATACCGCAAGCAGCCACGGAACAACACCGTTTAAAGAGCAAAAGGGAAATGACCGACTTTATCATCGTTAACACAAAGAGGAAAAGGTATTGAGATTCCTGCAGAGTTAAAACTTAGAAGGGGAGTTTTATTCTAATTTACCCATGCATGCATGAATTCTGTCAGCTATAAATTGCAGCAGATACTGCTCTTGGGCAAAAAGCAATATTCCAGCAGACAGAACTGGCAGTCAGACCGAAACAGTCTCGCTGGTAACCCTCTCATTTGTTAATATATTTATTTAACTCAATCCTTTTTTGTGTTTTTATTTCTGGTCCCTAACAAGGCTACAACAGATAGCTCTTAAAACAACTATCAAGTGTATTTTTATTGTCTTCTTTAATCTATTTTTTCCGTTGGTGTCTCTCATTTGAGAAGTTGCTAGTCATATCATTTTACTCCTTTGAAAGTTTTTCACTCCAGCATCAGCTGAAGATCTTTAACTGGAGTTTGAGTGACAGCAAGTCTCCTCAAGTTTCCAGGACTCTTCTCAGTATTCTTGTCGATCTTAACAATGTTGTTATTTGGATGGTCTCCACTCATATTCTTATTTCCAATTCTTCCAGTCTCTTTACCAATCCTTTGGTGACTGTAGCGAGCACACCGCTTGCAATTGATATCACTGTCACTTTCATATACCATAGTTTTTTCAGCTCCTTCGTAAGATCCAGATACTTATCTCTCTTTTTGCCTTTCTTCAATTATAGTCTCTGGTCTGCTGGGACGGCAAAGTCCATAATTCGGCAAGTTTTCATTTTTTTTATTGACTATCACTAGGTCTGGTCGTCTGGCTGATCTGTTCCATTGTCATGTATTTTTGTTCTTATTATCTTTTACTTCTTTGACTTCATGTTCTTAATTCAATTTTAATGCTTACTTGTTTTTCTCTGTCCTGCTGAAATATATTTGCTTTCAGTTCATTTGAACTTAGTTCAAGTAAATTCTAACCATGTCAATATTTTACTATCAAGCTATTTTCCCATTAATAACAATATTTACGAAACTGATTTTAGCTATCAAGCTCATCTCACTAACCATTTCAATTATTTAAAATTAGTTTAAATTCTCATAGCCTCCTTACTATCGAGTCCTTGTGTCAGACTTAGCCAATCTTATCAAATATCAAAAAATATTTGTTGCTGTGGGTATCTTCATAACTAAAACAGTTATTAATTTTCCAGAGATCACTGTTCAAACACATGTAAAAGCTGTTCAAATTCAAGCGCTGATTTTCTCGGCCAACTCCTCTAGAAAACGCACAATTATTTATTCTACGACTTGCCTCGTGGTTATGAATTTGCTGTTGGTGTCAGAAGTCTGGGTTCAAGTCCAGATATAAGCCAAAATTTCAAATGTTGATTTTGAAAAACACGAAGGTTCTCATACAATTTAGGATTGATGCAATACAATCTTTCTTCTTTCTATTTTCCTTTTGATCAGGTTGAGGCAAGCTTATTAGATATCAAAGATATTTGTTTCAAATCATCAGTGACAAACTTTTCTCTCTTATTAAAATCTAAAGCAGGCCCTTCCCACAGAATGTCGAAAGACCATACCTTTGTTGAACACAATCTTCTTTCTCTGATTTCAATGAAAAATGTCTAATAATAGTTCTACCCTGCTTACTGATATCCCAGGACATACCTTTCAAATATACTTAAAGGAGAGTCTGGGTATTTGATAGCTGATAATCATCTTGTTCTCTCTGGAACAATATCATTACATACATAATGATGATGTACATATATACACAAATAACTTATATGTACAAATGTGTATGTAGCTTATATAAATATGTGCGGGTGCGTGTGGAAAGAGAGAGAAAGAGTGAGTAAGAGAGAGAGTGAGAGAGAGAGAGAGAGAGAGAGAGAGAGAGAGAGGGGGAAGGAGGGAGAGAGATTAACAAAAGCGATAATACAAATACGAATATTCCTTTGTAGTTATCTATTTTTTATTGATCTCAACAAGTATCCACCTTCGGTCATTGTCAAGAGAAAAGATTTTGTAAAGAAATGTTTTTAGAAAATTTTTATAATACTTTTAATATTGATATGCCACAAAAAATGAACTGCTAACGTTTGTTGAAAGAAAATTAGAAAGAATTTTTTAAAGAATATATAATATTGTTTGGTAAGGTTTTATAGCATATCAACACTTATAGGTTATTTAATGCCAAATCCTGTTTATACTTACATTAAATATATAATTTGAAAACGCATAGTTTGTAGATAAAAATTTCAAATGAGCCAGAGTTGATCTGTTTGCACAGAGTTGAATAGTCTCAATGATTTCTATGTCTTATAATTCTATACAATATTAATCCTTTTTGCACTCAATTACATGTATTGCTATAACACCAACAACATAATAGTGTAATGGTTAAAAAACTGGACTGCGGAATCGTAGTACGCGAGTTCGAACTCCAGTCGCACAATTACGTTCACTTTCGGACAAATACCCCTGGGAAAGGTGTGAACCCCCTTATCCTAGCATCTGTGGGTGGACTCGTACCACTACTGCCCTTCTAAAAAGGGTGGATTTGGCATTAAATAACCCGAGAAGTTTGATATGCCGTTAGATAAAAAACAACTTAATTTAAAATAAGTTGTTTTCAAACAGTTAAATGGTTATAGATAAATAATTTGTTAGTGAATACTTTAAAGGTTATCTTATTTCCAAATGAACCAAAACGAATCTGTCTACACACAAGAACAGTTATTGTTTGCACAGAGTTAAATGATTTCAAGTATTTCTATCTTACACAAATAATCCCATTTAGTATTAATCACTTGTTTGCATAGACAGAATTGGTTTCAAGTATTGCTCATGTTAATTGTTTTATTTGCACATAGTTAAAGGGTTTCAAATATTGCTATTTAACACTAATAATTCTATTCAATTCTATTCATTCATTTGTATGCAGTTAAATGGTTTCAAATATTCCTATCCAACAAAAATATTTCCATTTAGTATTAATAATTTGTTTGCACATAATTACTTGGTTTCAAGTATTGCTATCTAACACCAATAGTTTTATTTGCACACAGTTAAACGGTTTCAACCAACGATATGTAACACTAACCATTCAAGTTAACATTAGTCATTTGTTTTCACACTGTTAAATGATTAAACAGTTCTTTTTGACCCTGAGATGGGAACTTATCAGGTGCTAACACTCTGGGTCAGAGTAGAACTGGGAGTAATGGTAATGAAGGGGTACTCCACATTCCCCAAAGCTCTAGGACCGAAGCCTCGTTTCGTGTCATATCTTGGATACTCGTTGGTGGGAGGAGAGGTCTTATACCCCAGCAGAGATGCCAACAAGACTGTTAAATAAATGAATGAGTGTGTATACATCCATGTACACACACAAACACACACATATACGTATATGTGTGTATGTGCATACCTGTGTATGCACCACCCACACACATACACACACAATATATATCTAAATTGTTAAGCTTTGCTTAATCAAACACATGGGATTTAAATTTCTGTTACTTAGTGGTCACCCTCTTGAGTACAAACAGCTTAGTCGCTGCTTAACTTTGGTGATCTAGTAAGAAATTCTTTGATGTGTTTTAAGCATTATGTATGTATGTATGTATGTGTATACGTGTGTGTGGCCAACCCATCCCATTAGACTTCTTAATTCACTTCAGCACTAACAGCCTCCTCCAATGTTTGTAATACATGGTGAGTAATGAACCCTATTTTGCCACACTGGCATATAAGTTGTTGACAAAGAATTTGAATTTCTAATTTTCCCTCATTACCAAGGCAAGGTAGCAATCTTTCCTATTATTTCGTACATGGTACTTTTTTAAATGGTATATCAACATTCGTGTCTTATCAAAAGTCAAAGCTATATTGGTTGATCACTAATGGGACTATTTAACTCAGTGGTGGTGGGGGATAAAGAAATCAATATCATTCCCAAGGGTCCGAAAGGGAACATGATAGAGCGAGTAGACCTCTAACTCGTTTACTAAGGCGTTTCAATCCAGTACGCTATCCACAAAGCCATTGGGACAACCCTTCTCTATAACTTCTATAATTTCTGTGTGGCTAGAAGTGGATTCATACTTTTTACATTGTCGTGAAATACAAACAGTTTTGTTCAAAATTTGATCTCGTCATGCAGATTCAATTTTCTTTACTCGTAACCATGATACTGCTTGCCTCTTTGTTGCAGACAAAAATTAAATATACAATTACTCTATTGTCCATAAATAAGTACACCCCCCGAAATTTTTTCATAAAGTTAATTTTCCTCAAAACCAGAGATACCAGGATTTGATTATTGCTACTGTAGCATTATACAGTCAAAAGGAATATTATAAGATATTATTTATCTCCATGCATTGAAATTCTGTAAGCAAAAATATGAATATATATTTACGTCCCTCTAGACTGGTTGCCATAGCAAGGTTAGAGAGCTCAGTCTGCCCGACTGTTTATTCATAACTGGAGGAGGGATATTTGGATGCCTAACTTTCCCAAGGGTATTAGCACTGTAAAAAATGTAAATAGCCTTGTCCAGGCTTTGAGCCAAAACATGCATGTCAAACAATTAATATATATATATATATATATATATATACATATATATTTTTTTGGAAAATTAACTGATTTCTATACTAAAATATGAGTTAATTTTTGTGCAAAATACGTTCGAGAGCCTATTTTTAATATCTGTATTTGTGCATTTATCAGCCAATCGGTGCTTATACGCCAGTTTAAAAATTTCTTTGAGATTCGAAGACGATGATAAATATCTTACCGCGAAAAATTTGAAGGATCAAAACCCAAAATAGTTAAAGAAATATCTTCCCTCCTATATTGTTAAAAAAAAAGACATTTTTTGACCGATTAGAATTATAATTGAATAATCAAAATTTTTTAAATCTTATTTTGAGCCTACTTCATTCTTGTGAATAAGCAATAAAATAGATACATATTTAGTTGGTTTATGTATCCATTTCGTAAATCTAGTCAAAACTTTCGACATTATTTAAGTAAAAATCTAACATTCTGTTCCATCAAGTATGCATTTTATTTCAACTGGATTAGTTATTTTGAAATAAATGAAAATACTGTTTATTTAAAGATATTCGTACTACCATAACAGTCTTCCTCTGCTAATTAATATTCCAACAGCATACGCTAACATTTTTAGCGCATAAATATATTTTCTCTCCCACATAGTGACACACTTATAGACAGACTTTTACACACGCAAAATATATCCAAAAATGTTAGACAACACAAACTATTACATTTAATGCATGAACTCTTCTTTCTCGTAATGTAAATGTTGGCAAATATTTACGCTCTGTCTAATATCATCTTTTATTCCAAGAAAAAACTTTGTAATGTCAGTTTTCTGTCAAACTTTTCACTTAAGTTAAAGAAATGAAATTTATAAATTTGTAGTTAGGTGTTTTATCATATCATTGTGCCATTTTTTTATTTCACCCAATTTAATGCTTTTTCTTGGTTTCTTTTTTTATACTTTCTCTTCAAAATAGACCAATATCAGAGGGAATAAAAGCAAAAGGAAAACACACTTCGACAAGGACAAACATTTTAATTTGTAACATATTCGGTAACCCTATAAAATAGTCTCTCCTTATTTTCGTCTAGCGCCAAACTGAATGAAATGTCGATTTTAGTTTTACTTATACACTTAGTGGTGAGAATATTTTAAAGAAAGGATTACATTCATCCGTTAAAAACAAGCAATAAAGATTGATAAAATGACTGCTCCAAAGTTAATATTCTTCCAAGAGACGATCATAATTTCTGCTAAATTTGATACCTTTTAGACATTTTTTGGTACTCTCTCCTCAAAACGGGCCAGTGCAAGAGAAAATGAAATCAAAAGGTTATAGTAAAATAGAGTTTGACAAAGAAGAGCATTTCCTCAAATATATATATATATATATATATATATATATATATATATATATATATATATATATATATATATATATATATAAATGTATAGAGATGAAAAAACACAAGATCTTCAGTGGATAATTTTGAGAAATATTTGCCTACGTTGGGCGTTTCTGTGTTTAAATCTTCTTTATGGCATGTCAGTTATTAAATGAAACGAAAAAGATGAGGAAGTTTAAAATCATTCTATTTCCACTGGTCGCGTTCTATTTCAAATTTCTGGGATGTAATTAACATTTGAAAAATCCATATCACATCAGTCTATCTGTGTGTGTGTGTGTGTGTGTGTGTGTGTGTGTGTGTTGGTATTATTTGGTTTATATCTACAAATCATAAACATCCCATTATATATCTATCTGTATTTATTAGTGTTAATCTTCTTTATATTTCTGTCTGAATAATTCGACTATCTACTTATCTATCTTTCTACATATATGTAAACGAGGGTGCCGATTTATTCAAAAAAAGGATTTGGAACTCTTTAGGGCCACACTGACCAAGTAAAGAGACAAATAAAAAAACAGGTCTCTTTTTGATAATGCGCTTTGAAATAATTCCAGATTCAACGGTTTTCTACCGTTTTTATTGTGTGTAAACTAACATCTTGGTATCTTTATGACTAAAGTTGTGACGAGTTTCCAAATTATGTTCGACCAAACCGTTTATTTTAATCCAGATATGGAATTTCATTTCCCCCTGCCCGGATTCGATAAAAGTATTGTTATTTTGACCATCAACTAAACTTTTAATTGTCTTTGACTGTTAGTTAGTGACTGTTTTAATTCCAAGTTGGTTTAGTTATTGTCTTTTTTTCTGATAATATTGGTGGTTGAATTATTGGGTAATATGATAAATCTATTTAATGTATTATTATTTGTTTGGTTGGTTGGTTTTATGGCATATCAACCTTTGTAGGTTATTTAACGCCAAATCCATTTTTATGTGAATAATCCGTTCTATTGAAAACAGTTCAGTTTAGCATAAGTACACAGTTTAATTGTCAAAAACATTTCTAATTCAAACTATTCAAGCAGATATATGTACTAATTCAGTTAAGTGTAAATACAGTTTTAATGTCGAAAAACAGTTCTATTTGAAATAATTCAGTTAAGCATAAGCACGCAGTTTAAGTGTAAGTACGGTTTAATTGTCAAAAACGTTTCTATTTCAAGCTATTCAGTTTACTCAATTCATTTTAGCATAAGTATGCTGTTAGTTCTATTTAGCCCATAGATAGGGCCCTATCAGGTGCTACCACTCCGGGCCAAACTGGACCTGTGAGCGATGGCAATGAAGGGGTACTCTGCATTCCCCAAAGCTCCAGCACTGCTGGAACCTCACCATCAGATTGTTTAGAGTCATATCCAGGACACTCGTAAGGGGGGGGGGTCTTACCCCTCTGCAGATTTGCAGTCAGTATATTCTACAGCCCCCGCTGACTGGGCAATACACAGATTTAAATGTCTGACAGTTTTATTTCAGATAATTCAGTTCAGCATAAGTACACAGTTTAGACGTCAAAAACAGTTCTATTTCGAGCACTTCAGTTCAACACTAGTACGCAGTTCTAATGTCAAAACAGTTCTATTTTAAACAATTCAGTTTAGCATAAATACGCAGTTTAAATGCAAAAATCAGTATAGTGAAAGAAGCACGGTTTAGTTCTATTTAGCCCATAGATAGGACCCTTATCAGGTGCTACCACTCCGGGCCAGAGTGGACCTGGGAGCGATGGCAATGAAGTCGTACTCCGCATTCACCAAAGCTCCAGCACTGCTGGAACCTCACCATCTGATTGTTTAGTGTCATAATCAGGACACTCGTTTGGGGGGGTCTTACCCCCCTGCAGAGAAGCAGTCAGTATATTCTACAGCCCCAGCTGACTGGGCAATATTATTATTTCAAAAAATTATCGTTCCGAATTTTTGGAATTTATTTATGTTTATGAATATTGAGAGTTTTTATTTTAGCACGTTGTATAAAAGATTTGGGATATTTAAGTTGTGCATTGGAATTTTCTATATAGTCAAATTGATCATCCAAAAATTTAGGGGTGCAAATCCAAATAGCTCTAAGGTAAAAAAAAAAAAATTATTCCCCCCTTTATTTTGGTGTTATGATGCGAGTAAAAATGTATATGGTCATTTTTGTTAGCAGATATGTGATGAACTTTATATTCTAATTTATTGTGATTTATCAGTAAAATTTTCAAGAAAGGTAAGGTGTTGTTATTTTCTAGTTCATAAGTAAAATTTATGTTAGGCTCAAAATTGTACAATCTATCCGTAATTTTCGTTACGTCATTATTCCGTGGATATATGAGTAATATATCATCTGTATGACGAAAATAGTTAGAATTCCTGGGTGTCATAAACTTAAAGTGACCAGAATTTAGAAATTCAAGAAAAAGGCAGGCAAGGACCCCACTAAGAGATAAACTCATGGGTAAACCAGATTTTGGTTCATAAAAAATAACGTTTTATCGAGAAAAAAAAGCAATGTACAATTTTTTTTTTTTTGTCAATTAGTAAATGTGATGTAATGTTTGTTTTCCTTAAATGTATTTCTAAACGTTTGATACATTTTTAAACGGAAATATGTGTGTATAATTATTCTATGTGGAGACTGGCTAGAAATTTGTTTTCCATGTTAAACTTATTGATTTTGTTGTGTAGATCGCCGGAAATTTTGATGTGGTAATTGTTAATCGTGCCTAAGAGAGGGGATAACATTTTGGCTAAAGATTTTGCTATTTTACGAAAGGCAAATCTAATCCCAGAAATAACTGGTCGTAGAGGAATTCCAAGTTTATCGGTTTTAGGAAGATTATCGATTTTTGGTTTGTGGGGTGATAATCAATTAATGAAGATCAGAATTTTTCTTCGTTTGAGATTAGTTTTTTTTATCGGATTTATTAAAAATGACTATTTTTTTATTTAAGATTTGAAGGGAAATTTGTGTTTTTGTTATTTGATAATTCCATTTGTTTGTTGTTGTAATAAGTGAAATTCATAATGACACCACCAACAACTTTATCAAGAGATGTGGTGATAATGTTATTCCTAAAAAAATCTCTCAGTCCAACAATGTATATCTTACGTAAAGCGAGATCATCTGCGTTAACATTATATATACATTTATAGGTATTTGTTATATCAAAGATAACTCCACGGATATTATTCCATGACATATGTGAGTTTTTCTATATATTCTTATATATTAAAAGCCCTACATCAAGCACTCTGTTAGAATTATATGAAACTTCTCATATTTACTACATATGAATTATTCCATATAAGACAATTTTGGACTTAATTCATTTGAATGATATATATATATATATATATATATATATATATATATATATATATAATTTTGTTTTTAGTCACCGTCACGTTGCAGTTATATGTTTGGTTTCAGAGTTTCAATACTGCTGAGTTTCACGGTGAATAATACCTAATAATATCCGTTTTGCTTGAATAAAATTCTTATAGAAAGAACAAAATCATGATATAATAAAACTATGGCATATTTGGGTTAGTAGACAATTATCATTTTATAGAACATTTGTCTTCATGCGTTTTTATCTCACTTAATAGAGATGAAACATTTCTCTTGACTGCATGTTAATTTCTTAACTTATAAATTTGAGTCTTCTGTGTTCAGTCTTTGCATAAATCTCTTTGTCCATTTTGATCTTTGGTTGCTGACTAATCAGAATGAATAAAATAAGTCTAAAAATTTAACGTAGAAAACAGATGAATTCTTTACGATCATAATTCTTTTTATCCAAAATTTCAGATTCCTCTGTCAGTGGGACTTCAAATATGCCAGTTATATCCTCCTGCAGAAGATTAAGGTGCTCCCTCCAAGCAAAAAGGAGATATTTCGAATATGATACAAATTATACATATTGACCCTTGACAGAGCCGGATGTTCCAGCTGTGTAAAAAAAAGTGACTGCAGGATGCACCTGTGAAAACAGGAAGTCAGTGATGTGTACGTGTACCGGAGATGCGTAGGCGTTGTGAAATTATATATACACAGGTACCCACAGAGTAACTGTCAGTCTCAGTCTTGCAGTCAGAAGAGATTTGGTCAGTCATAGAGAGCTCCGGCGAGCAGCTAGACGCCCTGCTGGGACAGTGACTCAGGAGAATTTATGGGTCTATATAACAGTGTCCAGGCCTTCAAGTCCGCCTGTCCTTCAAGTCCGCTGTGTGTCTTCGTCTCCCTATCTCTGTCTCTCTACAGAAGTTTTGACTCTCTAGAGAGAAATAAAGAGATGTATATTTTTATAAAGAAGTGTCTTGCCTATATTTTCATCTTCATTACGGTTTCATCATTCATCCGTCTTCCTTGTGATAGTATATAACACTAATCTGCATCCTATAGAAACGATTCAGTTTTTGAGTTCTGAGGAGTGTGAAATAGCCCTTTGCAGCTATCATGCCCAACCCACTATGAGCGGGCATCGTAGGGCTTGTTAGGGTCTCATCTATTAGTCAAATGGATATGTTCGAAAATTATCAGCATTAGACAGAAATACTTCAAACCATAAAAATGTGGACAAAGTGACTTCAGCATTAGATAACCCCAAAAGGTTTGGTATGCCATACAATCAGCCACCGAATGAACAAACGAAACAACCAACCAATCAGGTGGTTACCTGTCATTGCTAATAATAATGCATATGTCTTTGATAAATAGATGTAATTTTTGTTACAGTTGAAGGAATTTTTATTTCATCTCTAAAACTGTAACTATCGTTTACTATTTGCCATAGAAATACATCGAAAATCATGAAGAAAGGGATTGTCAATGATCAAGAATTTATACAAGTAATACTGTCAGAATAGAAGTATTACAATTAGCAAAGTCGTGGACTGTAATTGACAGGCTATCTGTCATATGGAAATCTTATCTACCTGATAAAATAAAACAGGATTTCTTCCAAGCTGTGGATGTGTCAATACTTCTGTATGGATGCACCACATGGTTGCTAATAAGATGCATTGAGAAAAAGTTCGAAAAGAACTACCACAAAATTTTATGAGCTGTTTTGAATAAATCCTAGAAGCAACTGCCCTCCAAATAGCATCTGTACGGCCACTTGCCCCCATCTGATAAACCATCCAAGTAAGATGAACAAGACATGTGGGGCATTGCTAGAGAAGCAAGAAAAACTCATAAGCAAGGTTGTCTTATGAACTGATACATGTGAACCAGTTAAGTCTTACATACATCAGCTCTGTGTGGACACTGGATGAAGTCTAGAGGACCTAGCAGGAACAATGTATAATAGGGACAGATGGCAGATTCAGAGAATTCTATGCTGTCAGCTTAATTTGGTGATGATTAGGGATGATGGTCAAATATTTACTTTAGAAATGCTTTAAAAATCATAAAAACAAAAATTGCCAGGGGGTCAGAAATTAATGCAAGCAATACTGTTAAAATATGGCTTCTCTATGTATGTTCATTAAAAAGATACATTAAAAATAAGAAAGGATTAGAATAAGAGGTCAAAAATTGAGAAAAAAACCTACCAACAAAATGGAGATATATGTTTAATCTGAAAAACATTTGAATAGCAATGAAACCCATGACTTTTTCCTTAAAGAATAAAACTGTTCCTAATAGCTTGATTATTAAAGTACCAGAAGTACAAATTCCAGTGACAGGCAATCTGATTAAATCTTGGGGCAAACAGGGGCTGTCCAGTTGGGTTGAAAATGACTGACAGGAGGTAAAATCCTGCCCCAACACCCACTTTGATTATACAGAGCCCACACTCAATATATGGCTGATAAAGCTGCTAGTACTTCTTGTGTGGTCCCAAGAATAACATATGAATTCAAATCTTCAAAACCTTGACCTTCTTCCTTGATGCCGTCTGCTTAGATTTTTCATTGTTTATTAAACTGGGATTTGAAAGTGTAGGGACTTAATATGTTGCCATTGTGGAGATTTATCTCAGATCAGTTCTTCACTGAGATTATTTTTCTTATTTTTCTTAACAATAACTTTGTGGAGAAAGAGGTTGGTTGGCTGGACTGATGTAAAAAATAAAAATAAATAAAAAAGATCAAATATGGGATTTAGAAAGTGGATTTTCTTTTGGAGATAAATTTTTGATTGAGTTGGATGGATGTGATCTTATGAAAAGGAGGAAAGGTTCACATGTTGAGAGATAAAAAGAAAGAGAGTGAAAAAAAGAAGTAAGAGATTACAGAGAAGAGAGAATGGGATGAAGAAAAAAGAGAAAAAAAGAGAAAGAAAAGAGAAAGGAAAGAAATATACTGTAAGACAAAAAGAAAGAGAATTGAAAAAAAATGGAGGATATTACAGAGACAAGAGAAAGGAGAAAGTGAGGGAAAAGAGAAAAGAAGCTGAAATATCACAAGACAAAGAGTAAGAGAATGAACAAAAAAAGATTTAAAAGGTTAGAAAGAAAGAGAGAAAGTAGAAAAAACAGAGAAAGAGAAAGGAAATAGAAAAAAAAGAAGATAGAATTGGTTAGAGAGAAAGAGAAAGTAGAAAGGACAGAGAAAGTAAAAGGAAAGAGAAAAAAGAAAAGAGAAGAGAAAAAATCTTATATATATTGCAAGAGAAAGAAAAAGGGAGTGAAAAAAGATGGAAGAGAAGGAAAGAAAGAAAAGAAAAGAAAGCAAAAGAGAAGCAAATATATTGAGAGACAATGAGAAAGAGAACAAAAAAAGGTGGAAAAAATTAAAGAGAAAGATTAGAAAGAAGAAAAAAATAGAAAAGAGAAAGGAAAGAGAAAAAGAAAAAAGAGAAAAAGAAGCTGATATATTGAGAGAGAAAGTGAGTAAAGAAAAAGAGAAGTGAAGGAGAGAACAAAAACAAAATATCATCATCGGTATTATGGAGTTCTATTTTTTTGTTTCAGATTTGTGTAAGAACAAATTCAAGTATTCAGATTTTGATGTCATATCTGACTTGCTGCGAAGTCAGATAAATCCATACAAGCAATTCTGAGGCATTATTTTAAACTGAACCTCAAAGCTACTGAAGTTACTCTAGAATTTAGGAAGTGTAGTAAATGAAATGATATTTGACATTTTAAGGGTGGTTGCATGTTCCTTGTAATAAAAGCCCAAAGTAGACTCGCATTAGTTGTGGATTAGGATGATTTAAAAATACAAAGGAGAAGAAAATCAGACTAGTGGCACTTGAAAACTTTCTGAAGAGTTAGGATTATCAAAGAATATATATTTTCTTCAGAGCTTCTTTTTCTATTTCCCTTAAAACTTTCTTTTTCCTTTCAACTTCTTAACTACTTGCTGCTTATTCATTTTTTTATAAGCTTTTTCTTTTGTCTTTTCTAAATGTTTATTCACTACTTTTTTCTTTTTTTTTCCTCTTTTCTTTGACATTTCTTCTTCTTTTCCTTTATTTTATTATTGTTTCTTTTTCTTTTTTTCTTTTATTTGCTTGTTTATTCTTTTTTAATTGAAGCTTTCTTCTTTACTTTTCTTTCTTTTAATGTCTTGCTTCTTTTTCTTTTTCCTTTTCTTTTTCATTCTTCTTCAACTGTTTGCATTTTTGCTTTCCTTGGACTTCTGATTTTCTTTGACTTCTTCCTTTTTTAATCTTTTTTTTTATCATTGTTGCTTTATTTCTTTTTTTTATTTTTGCCTAATTTTTTCTTTCTTGGTTTCTTTGTTTCTTTCTTTTTTCTTTGTTTCTGAGTACTTTTCTTTCTTTCTTTCTTTCTTTCTTTCTTTCTTTGTATTTATTTATTTTTCGTTATTTTTTCTTTCTCTTACTTTTTTATAATTTTCTCTTTTCTTTCTTTATTTCTTTCTTTTTCTTTCCCTTTCTTTCTCTTTCTTTTTCTGTTTTTCTTTAATTTTCTTTCTCTTTCCTTTCTTTCCTTTTTTCTTTCTTTTTTTCCCTTTCTCTCTTTTTCTTTCTTTTTTTATTCCTTTTTCTTTCATTTTCTTTCTTTCAGTTTTCCTTCTCTCTTTTGTTATTTTCTTTTTTTTCTTCTTCTTTCTTTTTCTTTTGCTTTATTGTCTCTTTCTTTCTTATTCTTATTCTTTCTTTCTCTTTCATTTTCTTTTCTTCTTTATTTCTTCTTAATAACAGCTCAATGCAGACAGAGCAAATTGCAGAAAATATGCACAAAAGATGCACATGCTAATTTGTTAGACTTCCTTTGATAAACTGATAATTTTACATGTCAGTAAAAGTAAAAGAAAAACGAAACTATCAAATGATTTTATTTTAGTAAACAACAGATATTTGAAACTTATACTCCAACATTGATTATAGGTTGGCTGGTTGGTTGGTTGGTTGGTTGTTTTTTATGGTATATCAACTCTTGTAGGTTATTTAATGCTAAATTCTTTTTATACATATACATTAAAGATATATGATTTGTAAATTAATAGTTTTTTTATGGTTAAAATTTTTATGCAAGCCCAAGCTCATTTATTTGTACACAGTTAATTGGTTTCAATATTGCTAATTCTAATAGTTTTATATGTACACAGTTAAATTACTTTTAGAATTGCTTATACTAATAGTTCTGTTTTCTTTAATTTCCAGAATAGTGAATGATTATTCTTTTTGAACCATAGATGGCACCCTAACAGGTATTATCATTTCAGGTCACAGTAGGCCTGGGAGTAAGAGCAATGAAAAGGTACTCTATATTCCACAAAGTACTAGAGCTTCACCATCAGATGGTTTTGTGCCATATCCAGGACATTCATTTGAAGGGATTTTCCCCTCTACAGTGATGCAATGGTATATTCTATAGCCCCAGCCAATTGGGCAGAACTCTGATTATAATTTTTTTTGTACATTCATCTGTTGCTAGCCAACATTAATAGACAAGAGATTATCACTGGGAAATGAAGCCAAAATATAATTACAGACCTGAGATTCATTCACAAAAGAAAGATATTACTTAGTTTTAGTTATTTACTATAACTTAGTTGGGTACAAAGTCAGAAGTATGGGACTCTAAGTGAGAATCAAACTCACTATTAATGTTCTATTACCCTAAGTTATAAAGATGTCTTCCAAAAAACTCTGGGCATATTCAAATTAGCATATGGTTGTAATATATCAACTTGATGTACATATTTTCATGGATTCTTTGTCATTTAAGTCAACTGGATCCATCTCCGAAATGGCCTCCTTGGTTTCATAAGCTAGACAGAAGAATACAGTGGATGCTCCTTTAACTTTGGTCACATTTGTAGCAATCCCTCAATTTTTCATCTCTTTTTGTCTGGACTGATATTTGTTTGGCTCAAGTCTCACTGTGGCTAGAATGTTGCTTGTAGCCATTTTGCATCTACACTCTGCAAACAGTTGTCAAAATTTCAGTTGTAATAATTTAGCAACTACTGGAATGAGCCACTGCTGGCATAGGCGTCCATGTCAATGCACAAAAGACAGAATATATGTGCTTTAATGAAAGAGGCAACATCTCCCCACTAAATGGTAGATCTCTGAAACAAGTAGACAAGTTCACCTACTTAGGAAACAGTGTCTCATCAACCGAGACAGACATCAACATGCAACTAGCAAAGGCATGGACAGCTATCAATAGGCTAACGGTCATATGGAAGTCACACCTGACTGATAAAATGAAACATAGTTTTTTCCAAGCAGCAGTTGTGTCGATACTGCTGTATGAATGCACAACATGGATACTAACTAAACATATGGAGAAAAAGCTTGACGGCAAATACACAAGAATGCTGCAAGCAATATTGAACAAGTCCTTGAGGCAGCACCCCCACAAAGCAGCAGCTGTACAGCCACTTACCACCCATCATGAAAATTATCCAAGTTAGACAAACCAGACATGTGGGACACTGCTGGAGAAGTAGGGACAAACTCATAAGTGACGTACTCCAGTGGACCTGTTCACATGGATGACCAGCTAGAACCTACATACAACAGCTCTCTGCCGATACAGGATGTAGCCTTGAAGACCTACCGCAAGCAATGGACGATAGAGAAGGGGGCAGGAGAGGGTCAGAGATATCCTTACTGTTCGCACAACGTGATGATGATGATGAAGATGCTAACAGTCAAAAGCAGTAGTGACCTAGATTCATCTGGCAAGTTAAGAAGGTATTTAACTGACTTGACACCAAGTCAGTATATTACATAATTATTATGATATAGAAATAATTACATGAAACCATATAATTATTAGTAATAGATAGGAATACTTAAAACCATACAAATTATTTGTATTAAATAGGATATCATATAACAGTGTGCAAAAATTTTTAAGAAACAAGTATGCAAA
Organism: Sepioteuthis lessoniana; assembly: GCA_963585895.1. Classification (NCBI taxonomy): domain Eukaryota; kingdom Metazoa; phylum Mollusca; class Cephalopoda; order Myopsida; family Loliginidae; genus Sepioteuthis; species Sepioteuthis lessoniana. Next base: position 47,727,127 of record OY757922.1, on the reverse strand, counting down.
AATGTAAATATAAATATTACTGGAGCCTTATCATCAGATTGTTTAGTGTCGTATCCAGGACACTTGTTGAGAAAAGTCTTACCCCTTTGTAGAGATGCAGTCAGTGTATTTTGCAGCCCCAGCCGACTGGGCCAAGAATGATTTTAGTTTAAAAGTAAGATAAACTGCCACAAGAATATGGTATCATATCTAAGTCAATCAATATATTAACCTCCATTTCTTTTCTATTTTCAATCAATCTTGAGAAACTTGAAAGGAAGGACAATGCTTATCATAATTTATTAAAATATATAAAATTCAAGACTACAAAATGATACCTTGTACATAGTAAGACGTTTTCATGAAACATGTCTGACCTGTGAGTATCCTTTTTCACAAGGAATTCTTTGGGGAGAAAATACTGAACAGGTTTCCCATTGCTGTGCTAAGGTTTTGAATTCAGAGTTTTTCTTCTCTTAAATTGGTTGACTTACTTTGGTTAAAGAGCTCAGTCTGCCCTTTTATTAACCCATAGCTGGTGGAGAGAAGAGGGATGGACTCATGCCTTTAATAAAAGTTAAAGGGTAAAATGAAGTGCAATGAACATGCATTGGAAACAGGAATAAATAATAAACTCCCAGTGAGATTCAAACTCACATTCTGAGTTGGTATGTATTTATGCAAACCCTCTGCTGCTGGAAGGATCTGATACAAAGTCAAATTTTTAGCTGAGTAAAGCTGATTTGAATTCAGAGTTTCCATTCTCCTAGACTGGTTGGCATAGGAAGGCTGAAGAAACTAGTCTTCCCCTACTATTTTACACATAACTAGGTAGGAGGAGAATGGACGGATTCATTTCTTCAAGTTAGCATGAAGTGAAATGAAAATAGCCTTGACCAGGAGTTGAACTTGAATCGATAATTCCATTTCCTATGATGACGACTGTTGTACAAAACCCAACACTACATATTGATTTGGTAGAACAGGTAGTAGAGCAGGTAGTAGAGCAGGCTTTCTTGAAGCTGAAGAGGATAATCATCAATTATACTGATTAATTTTAATTCTAATGTCAATTTCCATACGAGCATTTATGATATTTAAGATAAAGCTGAATAAGATCAGATATTTCATTTTTTGGTTTTGGCTCTAAATATATTATCTCATATATGTCATTCCTTTATTTTAGTTCAAAATATATTACCTGTTATATATATATATATATATATGTGTGTGTGAGTCTGTGTGTGTATATATATATATATATATATTTACTGTCACTTCTGCATTATCAGGATGCAACACAAGGTCATTTTTAAGCAGAGTTTAACGGGTTTGAATTCAGATTTTTCCTTCTCCTAGACTGGTTGCCATACCAATTTTAAAGAGCTCGGTCTGCCCTACAATTTACTCATAGCTGGTGGGAAAATAATTGGATTCATACCTTTCCCAAGTGTATTATCCCTATGCAAATTGCAAACAGACTCATCCAGGATTTGAATTCATGTCGTCATGTCCATTTCCAATGACACTATCCATTATACTACAAACACCTCCTATATTAACTGATATATATCATTTCTTTGCTTTTGTTCAAAATGTAGAACTTGATTAATGCCAGTCTCACCCTGTTCAATTCATTATGACTCTATTTTCATAAAGAATTCTTGCAAATGAAAATATCTTGCTCTAGTTTTGAATTCAGAATTTTCCTTCTCCTAAATTAGTTGCCTGAACCCTGTCTTCCCTGCTGTTTACCCATAGCTAATGAGAGAACACATGGATTCATGCCTTTCCAAAGAACATAAGTGTGTAGTCAAACCCAAACTGTCTCATTCTGTATTTGAACCTGGCTCGACAAGTCCATTTATTAACATGACAACCATTATGCTACCTGTACCTCCACACTCATCAAAAAAGATGATATATGCAAAATATTTCTTTAAATTACAGAGGTTTGTGCTTGCATATGAACCACATCTTTCTTCTTGTTTTTTTCTGTTAGGACTAAGAACAAAAAGAAAAAATTCAAAAGCAATGAGGCTTCGGGGGATGATGTGAATTTTTTGTACCTATTCACTCATTTTTGTTCAAAAGATTCTTTGACTGGTTTCTTTGTTGCCTTTTCTTGACAGCACTCTCATGATAAGCAGGATGTTCAATGTCATTTCATCTTCATTTGTTTTTTCTTCAAAAGAAATAAGATTACAAAATGATCTTGCTAATTTTTGTACATTAGTAAATATGCATTACTTTCATAAAACCTCAGTCAGTTGATTCACAAAATAAGATTTTCCATAAAATTTGTCTTTGGTCTTTCCGGATGACAATTATATAATAACAAGTTTTGATAATTACTAACAAGAGTGAACCAAAAGTTTTCCAATATTCTGGTAATGTGAGGCACAATTTGGTAGGTTCAGTACTTTTGTTATGATCATGAAGGGTGGTGAACCACTGAGATGATGAATTTGCCTGGTACTCTTCCAATGCTTATCTCCAGATTTATGTCTATGGCTTGGAGGATCACTTTGGAATCCACGGTTTTATGATTATCTAACCTGGCCTGATTATCAAGGTTCTTGAAACTTGAGTAAAATTTCTTCAACAATCTGTTTACTGTACTGTGATCAACGTCACTCTGATCAACTTCACTCTGATCGACTTCACCTTCACTATTTTCAACTTCACCTACACCATGACCAACTTCACCATGATCAACTTCACTGCGATCAACTTCACTGCGATCAACTTCACCTTTACTGTGATCAACTTTACCTCCACTATGATCAACTTCACAGTGATCATCTTTACCTTCAATATGATCAACTTCATTTTTACTTTCATCAACTTTATCTCCACAATGATCAACTTCACTGTAATCAACTTCACCTTCATTTTTTGTGCAATGAATGTTTTTGGATGCTTCTACTGCATTTTGGCCCAGTTTGAACTCATAAAGTATAAGTTCCCAAATTAAACAATGTTGCACATTCATCTGTGTGTTCATCACATGGAATGAATTAATGCACATGTCAGCACACCAACTACCACAATACTACCAACTACAGCAGATACCTACCAGATCTATACAAGCAAAACTAGCATGTACCAAAATATTGCAAAACTTTGGACTCTTGGAAGAATAACTAGACAATCCATCAACCTAAAGATTCCTTTTAGAACAATAATTCAAGATGATAAAAGTGCATTTATTTAAGAAGAGGTGACGGATACTGAGAGCTGTTTTGAACAAATCATGGAAGCAGCACCCGAAAAAACAACAGTTGTATGGCCACTTACCTCTCGTCTAGTAAATATTCAAGAAAGGCAAGCAAGACTGCTGGAGAAGTAAGAAGAAACTTATGCATGACATTCTCTTATGTTTCCTATATGGACACTAGTGTTAGTTGACCAGTAAAAACTTACATTCATTGACTTTCTGTGAATACTGGGTGCCATGAAGAGGACTTACCAGATACAATGAACTATTGGCATGCTTTGGTGATGATGATGAAATATATTCTGCTGTATTTCATAGCTATCTCTTATTATATTAAGAATTTGAATGATTACAAATATGGTATTCAGCATGGAGGACAGGAAATTATTTTATCACCTGAGTTAAAGTATTTCAAATATATTGTTCTAATAAAAATCTATCAACCAATTGATCAATCTTTACATACACATATATATATATATATATATAATTAGATATACATACTATAAAAAACAAAAGCTGTGAAATCAACAAAGCCTTCATCAGATGATGACTGAATTCAGTTAGGGTTTGGTGGCCAACTAACCCACTAACCCACAAACCCAAAGAGCCCCAGCAGCATCTTACAATAATACCAGACTTTGTTGGCTTTTTGACACATTGTGGAAATACCAGATCAAGATGAAGCTTCTTTGTATAATCATTTGTTGTATTCATAACTTTTCTGCAAAGAAACATTAATTCAAAGAAATAAAATTTAAATTAACTGGTAAGATGACAATTCATTATACTGAACATGAATGAGAAGAAAATTTCCTTGAAATTCACAAGTGTACAAGAACTCAGTAATGACTTATTAATTTATTGATGTTAATTTTGATTATATGACAAGATAATAATATTTAATGACATGTAAGTAAAATTAGCAAAGTTACTCGAGGGTGGCCCGAAGGCACCCTTTTCAATAGCTACCACATCAAGGTGTAGGGCAAGGCGCTACTCCATTCCTTGGATTGCTCCACTTTACCCTTGATCCTTACCTTATAATGCTGAGTATTAAGCAAGGCAGTATCAAATACCATTTTTTGAGTTTTTGGTATGACTCGACTTGGGATTGAACCCCAGTCTCCCAGACCATTGGCAAACACTTTACTCATTAGGCCAATGGCTTTCCACATTTACATTTAAATCAGGTCTGAATAAGGAAATTTTTTTAAAAAATTTACATGTATTTATGTTAATGTAATGCAAAAATGAATAACAATATTTGACAAGCCATGTAAGTTAGTGGATTTCAAAAACAGGATGCACCTGTGTCTTATGATAAACGAAAAACAGCAAAAATTCTGCCTGAATTGCATAAGTGGGATGCCAGAAAAAAAAGTAAACACAAAGTGCATAGACATCAGAAAAAATATATAATTGAAGTTTTCAATCCCCAGAGCAGAGAGCAGTGGCCAGAGAAGAGGGAGAGACTTGATATTATGCCATACAGGGTGCTGGCCTTGTAAAGGGCCAGACAGCCCTGGGTTAAGAGGTAGGGAAAAGTCTAAATGTGAAGACTCACTGATGTTGACAGTGAGCATGATCACAGAAGAAAATAGGAGAGCGTAGTGGAAGCCTCTGTAGTGAACTGACCTGTACCAGCCTCATGGAAGCAGAATGAAGAAGAAACAAAGATGATTGAATATTTTAAGTTGGTCCTGTGCCAGCCTTGTGAAAGTAGAGCAAAGAAGTAAAGCTCTCTGAAGATATCGTCTCAACCTTGAGTAAACCTTAGCAGTTCCCTGTCTATCCCGACTCTCTCTTCACACAATGAGTTTCACCAACCATTTTATACATTTTTTGATAAAGAAGAAGAGATAAATATTTTTATGAATAAGTGTTGTCATCCTTTTCTTCTATTAGTATACAACATTTAGAAGTAAGTTGTTTTATGAGATTTGTGATTGCAATGTAAATCTTTTTTACATATCATATACCCAATGGATAAATTTGAAAATTTCATTACCCAGGTCTTAAAAGCAAAGTCCAATTATAAAATATATATCTTTTCCCATTTACTTTAGGCATAAGTAATTGGGAAATAACACTTTCTAACCAGGAATAAAAAAAAGTAAAAATGTTGCATCATAGTGTTATTATTAATTAGGAATAGTTACTTGAAAGCATATAATTGTTCCGGTTTCTTTGTCAAATGGCATATCAACCTTCATGGTTTATTCAATGTCAGAGCTATCCTTTTAGAAGAATAGTAGTGGCACTATCTAACCTGTATATGGGAGGGTAAGAAGGTTTATGCCTTTTCTAAGGATATTACAATGATACTGCAGTCCAGCATGTTAGCAGCTACACCAAAGAACTCTCCTGCACCACATATAATCATAAATAGATTATTAGTATTAGTTTAAAATACTTGAAACCACATAATTTTTTATAAGTCATTGGTATTATATTGGAATCCTTAAAACCTTATAATTGTATAAAAAATATTAGTATTTGATAGGAATACTTGAAACTATACAATTTTGTATAAATTGGAATACTTGAAACAATATAATTGTGAATAAATTATTTGTATTGGATAGGAATACTTGAAACTATATAACTGTTGGTTGATTGGTTGACAGATTTTAACAACATATTCACTTGTGAAGGGTTATCTTATGCATATGGTCTTATCAAATACAAATAATTTTTAAATGCATCTATTTGACGCATAGATAGAACCTTAACAGGTACTACCTCTCTGAGTCAGGGTAATCTTAGAAGTAATGGTAATGAAGGTGTACTCTACACTACCCAGACCTCCAGAACTAGAGCCTAACCATCAGATGCAGTTTAGCGACATATCCAGACATCTCATTTTTGGAAATGTCTAACTCCTCTGAAGGAGATAGATTCAGCATATTTTAAGCCCTTCCAACAGGGTATGCATATAAGTAAAAGAAAATTATTTGTATCCAGTCTTATCATTAGATAACCCATGAAGGGTTAATATGCCATTAAATAAATAAATCGCGAAGAATCATTGAAGAACTGGGAAAAGTTTTTAGATTTCTAGCTAGGTGCTTAAAACCCAAAAAAATTTTTTTAAATAAAAATAAAAATAAAATAACTATCTAAACAATGCAATCCCCAAATTGCAGGCAAATTACAATGAAATCTAAGGAGGAAATCTTCATTCCACTTAAACTTAAAATAACAAAGGTATTAAGAAAGGTATTTGTACTGTGAAATGAATATTATTGGGCCACCAGCAACTCCCACCGGGGTATCTATCTTAGCAACTGTCTGTCATTTCTAAACAAGAAAATTAATAGAGTGATGCATGCATTTAACCAACCCCTTCTCAACGGGCAGGATATAACCCAAACTCCAAGCACATGGTGCTCAAAACTTTTGACCTTGTACTGAATTAAACTAAGTCTAGTAAATGTCTACCTATCTGAATAGAGTGTCATTGACTTATAGTCAAGTCATGCCGAAAGAACTGGTTCCTGCTTGATCACCAAAGTTAAGCAGTGATCAGCCTGTTCAATAATTAGATGGGTGACTAATTAAGCAACAGCAGGTACTCTAAGCAACCTGAGGCCTGTGTGCCATACTCAGCTTCATTTAACACTCAGTGAAAACCAACTCACTAACAATGGTCTGCAAGCCAAACGCATTAACCATTACAACACACATGATGCCTGGGTACCTATAAATATTTGTTTGAATTGGTTTCAGTTAAGAAAAATATAGGTGTACTATGTATTTAGCCAACCTCTTTGTCATAGGCTGGATATGACACAAGGTCAAGTTTTAAGATGTGTTAAGCTTGTTTGAATTCAGAGTGGTTGCTCAACCAAAGAACCCAGTCTGCCTTACAGTTTATATATAGCTAGGAAGAAAAGAGTTCATGCCTTGCCCAAGAGTATTAGCATCAAGTGAAATGCAAACAATCTTGTCTAGGATTTGAACTCAGGTTACCAATTTCATTTCCTAGGATGATAACCATTTCTTGATGCCTTCCTTTACAAATAGTTTGGTATTGGTCCACAAAATTTGGTATTTATGCCTGATTGAACCCAGGAAAAGTTTCAATGTAAAAAAGATCTTCATGGGGAAAATAGTGCTCTCTAAAAATGAATTTCTCTTACAAAAAAAAAAAAAAAAATGTACAAAGTCATGTTGCTATAAGAATAAGAATTTAAATTTCTAAACCTGAAAATAGCTGTATTGGCAGGGTTTATAATATGCTGACTGCACCCTCCAACCAAAAGGGGTATCCTGGGTATGACACTAAACCACATATGGTGGTGAATCTCCTGTTCTAGAGATCTGGAGAGTATGAAGTCACCTTTTTATTGCTATTACTCCCAGGTCCACTTTGACTCACAGTGGTAGAACCAGTTAGGATCTCATCACTCATCAATGAGCCAATTAGATCTATTTAAAAATTATAAATATTTAGTTTGATAGGGTACCAGAAAAAACATTTCATTATTTTTGGTGGCTAATGATAATCTTTTAAAAGAAAATATAAAAGTTTTAAATATTTTTTTCAGTAAAAAAAGTTCTTTGAATTAGGCCAATTTTTATTCACCTGATAAACGGCTATGGGACTGTTAGATTCTCATTTTAACAGCCATCAACAATGAGACTGATGCTTCTATTTAAAAAGGAATGTATTTAATTTGCAATTTCTGCCTTGTTAGTGAGGACTACAATACACTGACTGTATCCCCAACAAAAAGAGGTATCCTAGGTTTGACATTAGACTGCATCTGGTGGTGAAGCTCCATTTCTGGACATCTGTAGGAGTATAGAGTACTCCTTGATTGCCATTACTCCCATGTTAGACTCACTGTGGTAGTGCCAGTTATGCTCCAATCTATGAGTCAAATAGATCTGTTTCAAAATAATTCATATCTAATGGGACCATGGGTAAAAAAAACTCTTACAAAACAAAAAAATATAAACATGAAATTACAATGAACCTGCTTCCCTAACCTCTTGGCATGAAATAACCCCAAACAGGTTAACATGCTTTTTAAAATCAATGAATCAATTAATCAATCACTCAAACCTGAAAAAGAATCAAAATGAACAATCATTTTGTTTTACTGTGGGCAACCTTGAAAATTAATTATATAAAAAAATTAATTCCATGAATTAATGATTTATGACCATATATCCAGTGTCCATCTATACAAGATTAACTTATATATGACATATATATAATATATATATTCATATATTCATATTTATTTCAAAATTACAATTTAAATTTATAAATATTTTTTCCAACTGGAGATAAATATTTTTAGCAAAGACAAACCATACTAAAAAGGGCAAAATGCAGAAGATATCTTGGAGAAACTATTACAGATGCAGACGAAACAGATGGTTGAACACTTTTTGCAAATACACCTATACAAGCCAAATTCCAGTTAAATAGCCTGGAGCAAGTAGCAAGAGGCAATGGCCTCTATGTGAACTTAGATAAAATAGAATTCATGTGTTTTAAACAAGATTGAGCCATCTCCACATTACATGCCAAGCCTCTGAAATTAGCAGACCATTTCACATACCTTGGTGGCAATATCTCATCTAAAGAAAGTGATGTCAATATACACATTGAAAAGGCATGGAGTACTATCAACAGATAATTATTTATAAATCTTTCTGATGAAATAAAATGGATTTCTTCCAATCTGTATGATGGTATGGTTGCACCACATGAAAAAATACATGGGAACTACATGACTGCATACTGTTTTGAACAAATCCTGGAAGCAGTATCTCACAAAACAGCAATTGTATGACCGTTTGCCTCCCATCTCACAAACCTTCCAAGTAAGATAAAAAAGACATGCTAAGTACTACCGTAGAAGTAAGGAGAAACTCATAAGTGACTGGATATTACTAATATATATCTATGTGGTGCATTCAATAAGTTTCCAGACATTTTTGTACAGGCATTTAAAATTGTTGTAGATTCTTGAAACTTCATTGTTATTGCTATACATCTTAGATGACGGACCAATTTTTATGATTTCAGCTTCAAATGAACAGCTACAGCAGGAATTGGAATACACCCTACTAAAGCCTGATTTTCACAGCTGGGGAATTTCAAAAATACAATCTGGACGTGAGGACACTTTAGAAGAACAATATGCAATAAAATTCTGTTTTAAACTTGGAAATAATGCCACAGATACCTATAGAATGCTTCAGACTGCTTTTGGAGCATCTTGCATGAATTGAGCATCAGTTTTAAAGTGGCATAAGAGATTCAAGGAAGGCAGGGAGTCTGTGAGGGATGATGAGAGGTGTGGTAGGAGTAAGGAAGTCAATACACCTCAGTTGATTGGCCAAAGGGTTAGGGTTAGGCTTAGGGTTACTATGTTGAGGTTTTAAGAGAGTTCAGGAAGAGATTCTGTTGGAAGAGACCAGTACTCTTCAAATCGGGTCAGTGGCATTTCAACGAGGACAATGCACCAGTCCACAACTCCATCCTTGTCACAGACTATTTGACTAAGATGGGCATCAAGACAGTTCCCTACCCTCCCTATAGTCGAGACGTTGCTCCCTGTGACTTTTGGTAATACTCTAAGCTCAGAGGCTGTCGTTATGAGACAATGGAGGAGATAAAAGAGGCTGTGACGAAAGAGGTAGTGACATGTTCACACAAGAGGACTTCCATGGTGCCTTCCAGAAGTTGGTGGAACGGAACAAAAAGTGCATTGCAGCCAGAGGAGATTACTTCAAAGGGGACTAGAGTTTCATGTGTGTACTATCAATAGAAGTGCCCATAACAAAAGAGTCTAGAAACTTATTTAATGATCCTCGTATATATATATATATATCTTAATTAGTCATGCATAACATACTTTTGTGTATATGTGCCTCTAACTTTTGGCCATTAAATTCTGGGGGAAGTGTCTTCATGGCGTACTAGCTTACATGTTGGACAGCTACATAGTAGTAAATAAGTTAAGACTCCAGTCATGCTATAATGTTCAATTTCTGACTATTACGTTTGGGAAAAGTATGATCTCTCTTATCCACACCAACCCAGCTATTGCTTAGTTAGTACCACAACTGTCCTACAAGAAAAGCTTTGCCATCAAATAACCCACACTGGTTGAAATAGCATTAAACAAGTAAGTAAAGTAGTAAAATTGGTAAGGGTGGCCCGAACGCTCCTTTTTCAATAACTACTACACCAAGGTGTTGGGGAGGGTGCTACTCCATTCCCTGGTTTGCTCCACTTTACCCTTGATCCTTACCTTATAATGCTGAGTGTTAAGTAAGGTGGCATCAAGTAACATTTTTTGAGTGTTTGGTATGACTCGACCTAGGATTGAACCCTGATCTCCTGGACCATTGGCAAACACTTTACTCATTAGGCCAATGAACATCATTTGTGTATAATACATATTTCGGAATATAATATACTTTTTGTTTAATATAATATAATACTTGTATTATAATATAATACTTTTTGGAATTTTTATTAGCTAAATTTCAACTAAATTTAACTTTAGTTCAAATTTTTATCCAGTTTGCACTAATTAAAAAAAGAATTTATATAGTTTATATAATGTTTCAAAACACAAAATTTACACAGTATTTAGAGCAGAAGTAAAGTCATGTTCATGCAAAAATGTAACAACTTTCAACAAAAATAAGTTCACAATAGAAGGTTTGGTTTGGTTTGGTTTGGTGAAATATCAATTACTGTAGGTTATTTAATGCTAAATCTATTTTCATACTAATAAACAGATCAATTTTAAACAATTCAGTTTAGCATAAGTACACAGTTTAGTTCTATTTGACCTATTAATAGGACCCTATCAGGTGCTACCACTCTGGGCCAGAGTGACCTGGGAGCAATGGCAATAAAGGGTTACCCAAAGCTCCCACATTACTGAAGCCACACCATCAGATTGTTTAGTGTCATATCAGGACACTCATTAAGGGAGTATTATCCCTCTGCAGAGATGTATTCTGCTGCCCAACCAACTAGGCCACACAATAGAAGAAACAAATTTTAAACGAACATTTTCCTGTGGGTATTTCTTTGTTGTGGTATAAAACAAATGTTTTTGTTACACATAAGTTATTTTGGATCATAGATATAACTATGGTCATGCCATCCTGAATGTGGTGATGTACATGGCCTGAATAAAGGTAATATTTACTTCTGATGTATAATGCACACTTCTACATTTGTAAAATCGAGGAGAATACAAGGATTGGCTGAAGAGTTCATAGGCTGAAAACTTTATATGATAAAATCATATCCACCGTGGATGACTTTTTTGACCAATGGAATCCAAGTACTGCAATACTGATGAAAAGAGTGAGGACTGCAAAGGAGACTATGTTGAAAAATCAACTTTATTTGGTTATATTCCATGAGAGTATCTTGGTGAGCCTATAAAGTTTTTCGCTCCCTCTCATAATACATCTTATACACAAATAATTATGATACTTATGTTAAAGTTGATCTTGGATAGACTTGCATAGGGTGATCTTAGAGTTAAAAATCATTAATTTATAGAATTAATTTTTAAAGACAAAAGTTGCTCCAAGTCATTCTCATTTTATTTGAATTTCAGATTTACAAGATTATTAAATGTATTTCTAATTCATATAACAAATATTACTAATATTTTATGCCTTAGTTATATAGAGTACATTTTTGTGCGTATCAACATTTTAGCTTTCGGTATGAAATCTTATGAGTTATCTGCTAAGGCTTTTTTTAATTATCTGTACACAGCAAATTGCTTTAAGGGCCAAGTTATCTCATTAAACCTATTTTATCTTATTTATCACAAGTTATCTAATAAATTTACAGAATTAATTTCAAAGATAAAAGTTGCCCTTAAACCTTCTCATTATGTTTGTATTTCAACCTTATATTATTCTTGTATACATTCTTTTATCGGTTTTTGCTTAAAAATTAGGGTCCTAAAATATATGCAGTTACATGTCAATCAATTTTTGATAAAGATAAAAAAATTATCTCCCTTGGAGAATGGGCCTATCAGTTAATGGTTTAGTGTATATGGACATATCACAAAAGACGTCATTTCTTGCTCCAGCTTGGTCCATTTGACTCTCCATCATCGTCAAGTAAAACCTTTTCCATTTTTGTACACTTTTCATGCATTGCTTGTTCATAGAACAATATATGCCTATTTTATCAGTTGGGACATGTTTGTACATTCTTTTGATACTTTCTGTATTTATATTTGGTTGTATATATTAAATGTTTTTGTATGCATAAATGAGCTTATCTTTTCTTTCTATTTATTCAGTGTTAGCATATCTTTGAATATACTGATACTAATATTGAACTTTGATGTGTGGCGACTCAGTTAAATATCTTCCCAAACTCCAAACAACCAAATACAGTGATGATACTCTGTAACTAAAACTATGAATATGTAACAGTCCCAAAATAAGTAAACACTTCATATACATATTTATACAATTTTATTTTTGTTTACCAAGGTGTTATGATTTTATCTTAAAGTTTGGCAATAAATAATGTAAAATGATAACCGTTTTGATTGTATAATGTTACTCTAGAAATAAAAGTAAGTAAAATTGGCGACCGTAGTCAAAGGCAATCCGAAGGCTCTTTTTCAATAGCTACTACACCGAAGTGAAGGGGAAGGCACTACTCCTTCCCTTTCACTTTACCCTTGATACATACCATATAATGCTTAGTGTTAAGCAAGAGGTATCCAGTACCATTTTTAAAGTCTTTGGTATGATGTGGCCTGGGACTGAACCCTGGTCTCCTGGGCCATTGGCAAACACTCTACCCACTAGACCACCTGGGAAATTGGTTTAGAAGTAAATTAACAAAAAAAAATTGTTTTGAGAGTTTTTAATCAAACTGTATGTATAGACCCAACTTCTCTGCTATGGGCCAGATGTGACATCAGGTCAATTTTTCAACAGAGTACAGCTGGTTTTAATTCAGTTTTTCTTCTTTTAGATAAGCCACATAACCAAGGTTAAAGAATCCAGTTTGTCTTAGTTTTTATCCATAGCGTGAGGAAGAGGGGAACAAATGGATTCCTGCCTTTATCTAGGATATTCGCATGAAGTGAAATATACACAGCCTCTTCCAGGATTTGAACTTGGGTTGCCTATTCCATTTTCTATGTCAATAAATGTTATGCAATCTGTTTCTTTTGAATGATATATGTTTTTATACCATAGTATTCACGTTTTACAGGTGAAATCTGGCAAATCTCTGCACATGAAGAATCATTTGAGTCTTTATATAGGTTTGGTGTATAAATTTTCTTACATTGTGACATAGAGGTCCCTGTGGCATAGTGGCAATATGCTCTACTGCAATATTGTAGCACGCAAGTTCAAACTCCAGTTTCGCAATTATGTTCACTTTCCAACTAATACCCTTGTTAAAGGCATGAACCTCCATATCCCTACCAGTTATGAATTAAAAAGGATCATTACTGTTCTTTTAAAAGGAGAGTTTTGGTGTCAAATAACTCACAAAAGTTGATATGCCATTACACAAAGAAACCAATCATTATGTGTGTAAGTGGTATATACCCATATTCTATCCAATTTGGTCTGGTTGTGTTTTATGGCATATCAGCCTTTGTGGGTTATTTAATACCAAATCTTGTTTATACATACATACATACATACATATATATATATATATATATATATAATTTGTAAGCAAATAGTTTATCAGCAACATTATTTTTAAATGAGCTTAAGCTCTTTGTTTGCATACAGATAAATGGTTGTAAGGATAGTGAATAATTGAATTGTTTTATTTAACCCATTGAAATGACCCAAATAGGTACTATTTCTCCAGGTCACTGAGAACAAGAGGGTATTGACACTGAAGGGATATTCTACATTCCCAAAGCCTCAGGATTTGAACCTCACCATCAGATGTAGTGTCATACCAAGGACAATTATTGTTAGGCGGGGGATGTTATCCCTCTGCAGAGATGTAATCACCCCAGCTAATTGGGAAGATTATATATGAGTTGTATGATGGCTATTATTTAAAAAATACATGATATGGAGTTGCTGTAACAAAAGTTTAGAATAATTATTCATATTTAAAAGTATTTTTTTGTTTTCACCATTTATTTAAAATAGGATACTCTCCAAAACTCCTTAAAATGAATAAAAATTTCAAATAAATATTTCAAAACATTGCAGAGCTGTACAGATGACTATTTGGTAAATTCTAATAAGATTTTAACTTATTTATAGAACTGATCTTTTAAGACAAAGATTGCTGTTTATCCTTCTTTTAATGTTTGAATTTAAATCTAACAATATGACTATTCTTATATGTATTTACCCAACACCTCTACCATAGGCTGAATGCAATGTAAGTTCAAGATTTAAGCTGAGTACAGCTGGTTTGAATTTAGAGTTTTCCCTTGTCTTGGGAAAGGTATGAATCCTGCAATTCAGTTCTCCTTTTATGGGTAATCAGTTCAGTAGACTAAGCTCATAAACCTTGCTATGGCAACTGATCAAAAAGGAAAATTCTGAACTCAAACCAGTTATACTCCACTTAAAGATTGTATCACGTCCTCCCAATGGTGCAGAAGTTGGATAAATATCTAGTCAACACCTAATTTTTTTCTTAGAAATTGTCAATTGTGCAATTTGAAAAATTATAGATGCTTGTTCTGGTTTTTTAAGAGATTTTTTGTTTTCTATCAGTTCTACGCAATGTATATGTTTATGTGTTTCTGTTACCTTATTTTAATTCAAAAATAAAAAAAATAAAAAGTCAAATAAGAGAAAAAACAAACTGATTTAATGATCTTAATTCCAGGCCTCTTGATTAACACTAATTAACTTTTTAATTCATTTTTATCTCTCTAATTAATTTGTTTATCCATTTTTATGTCTTCCTCATGTACCTAGTTACAGACAAAATGAACTTTCAAAAAATGATGTGCGGGCTGCCTGAAAACATAGCAGTGAATACCCAAGCAATTTATAATTAGTGCTCTGAAGATAGAAAGAAGTATCATTGTTACTGACAGAATAATTTTGGCAATGGGGATAAGTATCACTAAAACACACACACACACACACACACACACACACACACACACACACACACACACACACACACACACACACACACATGCATATAAAAAATGATAAAGAAAAGAAATTGTGGGTGAAAAAAATTCCCATTTACTCTGAAAATGCAGAAAGATATTACTGCATAGCTAGCAATTATATAAAGCTATTTCAGTGGTTTGTATTATTCCCTGGTAAATGACCAAAAAAATAAAAAGTAAAAGCATGCTCTATTTTACAGACATAATTACATTGACAGACAAAAACAATGACAGTAATACATCCTAGAAGAGTTGTCTAAGTGGTTAGAGCATTGGCCCAAAACTCCCAAGATTTATAGTTTAACAAGACTTGTAAATTACAGAATTGGGTAGAAATAATAGGATGTATATTTCAACAATAATACTAACAATAATAATAGGAATAATGATAGTAATTCAAAAGAAATAAAAAAAGAAAGCAAAAAGAGAGACAAATACTTTGCCAGAGAATTAAAATAGCAGTGGAACATGGGGGTGAAGGGAAATCTAATCATAGTTTGTGTGCTTGGAATGGTCCCCAAAGATTTGGAAAAGGGAGGCTGAAAATCAGCGGAATAATCAAGATCATCCTGACTGCAGCATTGTTGAATTTGGTCAGAACACTGAAAAGAGTCATGGAGACCTGTAGAGATATGTGGTCACACAGACTTTGGTGAAAGGTCAACAGCTAATGCTAGTGTGAAAAACTCACAAGGAGCAAAATAATAAAAGAAAACAAAAAGATAGGCAAATACCTGGACCTTACTAGAGAACTAAGAAAACTGTGGAACATGAGGAGAATGGTGATACCAGTTGCACTTGGTGCACTTGGAACAGTCTCTAAGGCTTGTAAAGGAGACTGCGGGAATAGGAAACCAGAAGAATTGAAACCATCCAGACCAAAGCATTAAGATTAGCTTGAATACTTAGAAGATTCCTGAAAACCTGAAGAGACATGCAGTCACTTAGACCCCAGTAAAAGACTAACAATTAATGCTGGTGTGAAATACTTACAAGTTTTAAAATAATAATAATAATAATAATAATAATACAGCTAACACTGATGTAAAAAACTCTCAAGGAGTAAACACTAATACTATGAAGATTCCTGAAGATATGAAGAGACTTGCTGTCAATCAAACTCCAGTGAAAGACCACCAATTAAAACTGGCATGAAAAACTTGCTAGGAGTGAAATAATAATAATTTGAGGAGACTTGCTGTCACACAAACACCAGTGAAAGACCATCAGCTAACTTACTTTAAAGGAGTAAATAATAATAATAATTGACATGCTTGGAATGTCCGAGAGGCTTTGAAAAGGGATTTAAAGTGTTGGAAATCAGAGGTTGAATCTAGACCATCCATTGTTAAGATGGGCCATAATACTAAGAAGGGTCCGAGAGAACTGAAGAAACTTGCAGTCACCCAGACTCCTGTGAAAAACCATCAGTTAATGCTGGTGTAGAAAACTCCCAAGATCTATGAGAATTGTAGGATAGATAACTTAACAACATTGTGAAGTACTTTGCATTGATTTTACTGAAAAATTCTGTCAACTGGCCACAAAAAGGCCCATAATTTTGCCCATATCTCTGAAGATATAAAATTATATATATATGTACAACAATACTCTTTTGTCAAGGCTACCTGTGTTAAAAAAATTATAATGATAGATCAAGTAACTTAAAAGTTATTAGAGATATAAAATTTTTAGAAAATACATCTGTCTTTTTGAGTAAAACTAGTTATTGACATCTATGTAGGTATATCACACAGAAAAGCAGAAAGTTCAAAAGTTTTGGTGGGTTTTTTTTGTCCATAAACTTTTGGTATTGACTAAACTCTGAGTCCCCTCCTTTGAGGTAAAACATAATTTATTTCTCTCTACATTTTAAATGGAATTATTGAAATAATGATCTCTTTTTTAACTTGTTCATCAAATTCTTCCTTGTGTTTCTTTTGTATGCATTTAAAAGAGTGAATAATGCTTTCTCGATTGGATTCATTGTTTATATTAATTGTTTATATTAACAATAATATTATTTGATTCTTTCACCTTGTCTCATTGTGTATTGAATCATATCGTTTATTCAGGAAAGATAACTCCTGACCAACATAAAGAATAAAACATTTTCCCGCATAGACCGAAAAGTACTGAAGACAACTGGTCAAGACCTTTGACCAGTTTTTCCCAAATATGTTGGGATTGATTACAACTACCCTTTTACTTCTTCCTCATCCCATATAATAATTCATACTTGGCCAAAAAAGAGTTCTTTAGCTATTTTGATTATTTTACTTTTTTTTGTGTATTGAATTGTATCGTTTATTCAGAAAGCACTTACATAAAATGTTGATTTATACAGCAATGTCACTTTGTTAAAAATATTTTCTCACTTTGGCCATTTTTTATTCTTTTCTAAGAAATCTCAACATATTTATTTTAGATAAAATTAAAAAGATCCGAGGACAGCTGGTCAAAATCTCTCACCTGTTTGATCCAAATCTCTTTGAATTCATTGTATCTGCCTTGTTACTTCTGCCTAGCCCAACATAATGATTTTAACTTCGCTTATGAAGGGTTCTCATGTTTAATAAAGAGAAAAATTCAACTTACATACTCATAAAACAGGTCAATATGATGATGTATATTCTTGTAAAAGTGAATCTGTCTTAAATATATTAAGTTTTTTTGAAAAAAAAAACAAGAAGAAACATAAAAAAGATGTAAATATAATTAACTTAATTCTTATTGATTGATCAAACAAAAAAAATTTAAAGCTTACTAATTATATTTTATACTTACTGAATTATATTTTAGATTACAACTTAGAAAATATTTTTTCACCTCAGCTTAAGATCATTTACTTAGATCACACAAAATATATTATACAAGTAAGTCAAAATTTAGAAAATATTTCAGCAACATGAAGCACAATTAGGCCATTCCTGATGCTTTTGTTGAGATTGTGAAGGTGATGAACCACAATGAACTATGAGATACATGATACTCTCTAAGTGTTACTTGCTAGATTTACCTGCCTGGCTAGGAATCCTCAGTTTTTAAGCCTACATGAACTTGTCTGATCATCAAGGTTTTGCAACCAAAGTGAAATTTCTTGGATCATCATTTAGTTAGTGCTGTAATCAACTGCACCTTCACCTTTTGTTCAATGATTGTTTTTAGTTGCTTTCACCACATTATGGTCCAGTTTGAACTCATAAAGTATAAGTTCCCAAATTAGACTACATTGCCTGCTCATATGTATAGCTTTCAAATCACACAATTCAGCAATGCCCAATGTTTCTGCATGCTTACTACAATGATACTAACAAAGATATTGAGTACCTACAACAACTTGAATTCCTTTGGTCACTAAATACACAACGCACAAAAAAAGCACATTCCAAAATTATACAAAATTTTTGCCTTGCTCAAGCATTTCTTTAAAACTTATCTTCAAAATTGTTTCCTTAAACTTCATCATAAAAATTATTTCTTTAGAATTCAGCTGAGAAAATATTTTTTAGACCTTAGCTCAGAAATTAATTTCTCAGATTTCATCTGAGAAATTATTTATTTGGACATTAACTTTAGAATTATTTACTTGTACCTCATCTCGGAAATTATTTCTTTGGACTTTAGCTTTAAAAGATTTTAAAAAATTTTCATGCTATAGATCATTTCCTTTGACCTCGTGACAAAAATTATTTTTTGACTACATCTTAGAAATTATTTTTTAGCCCTCATGCTAGAAATAATTTCTTTAGATCACATCTAAGAAATTATTCTTTAGACTTCATAAAAATAATTTCTTTAGACTACATCTTAGAAATTATTTTTTGACCTCATAAAAAGAGTTTTTTGACCACATCTGAAAAATTGTTTTTTAGACCTCATGTTAAAAACAATTTCTGTTGATTACATCTTAGAAATTTTTTCTTAGACCTCATAAAAAATAATTTCTTTGGACAACATTTTAGAAATTATTTTGGTCCTGGTGAAAATAATTTCTTTATACCACATCTAAGAAATTACTTTTTAGATCTCATATAAAAACAATTTCTTTAGACTAAATCTCAAAAATTATTTTTTAGACCGCATTTTTTAGATGGCCCCACATGATCCTTGATTTGTGTGTGGCTCCCACTAACTATAAAATGACTTAATATCAAATCTGACTCAATGAGAAATTGAGGCAATGTTAAATCAATGTATGAATCTTTGAATATTTCAGTTTGAAAATCTCAAATTTAGATGGAGATCTGTGCATGGGTGAGCAACTTTCTTTCTTTCTTTCTTCTGCATTTTTTTTTCTATCAATGGTGAATGACTTAACATTAAGATAAACCAGCTCATTTGGCCTAGTGGGTAGAGTGTTCGCCAATGGTCTGGGAGACTGAGGTTCAATCCCTGGTTGCGTCATACCAAAGACTTAAAAAATGGTACTTGGTACCTCCTTGCTTAACACTCAGCAATATAAGGTATGTATTGAGGGTAAAGTGGAGCAATCCAGAGAAAGGAGTGGTGCCCTCCCCTACACCTCGGTGTAGTAGCTATTAAAAAAGGAGTCTTCTGGTCGCCCTCGACAATGGTCACCAACTTTACTTTACTTAAACATTGATGGTTTGGATTGGTTTCTTTGTTTAATGGCATATCAACTCTTTTTAGGTTATTTAATGCCAAAGCCATTCTCCTAGAAGAACAGTAGTGGTACTATTTAACCCATAGCTGGGAGGATAAGGGGGTTCATACCTTTCTCAAGGGTATTTGCCCGCAAGTGAACGTAATAGCGCAACTGGAGTACGAATTCGCGTACTACGATTCCGCAGTCCATCGCTTTAACCATTACACCACGAGGACACCCCCTTAAACATTGAGATTAATAAGTAATGAGAAAGGGCCCTATAACAATAGCACATTTTTAAAAGCCCCTTTTCATCGCTATTAAGTGCAATATCAGTTCACCTTCTATTTATAGGATATTTATCATAATGAAATGAAAAATAAAATAAAAGGACGTACCCTAATTAGCATTTAATAGTTATCTGTCATGAGACACTTTAATGATTATGGTGAAAATAAACATGAACTGTACGCTATTATTATTAATAATTTGAAAATTATGTAAAAATAAGTTAATTTCTAAAATAATTTTAATACTATTATACAAAAAAATTCATTACAATTCGTTATTTTTGCTGTTTGATTTCATTCTTATTAGTGCCTTTGTAAGAAACATCAATCCTTTAACTGTAGTTAAACCACAAATCAGTTTAACATTTTTTGACTCCAATTGTATATTGTAAAAAATGTATTTTTGCAATCATGTAAAACAGGTAAATATATCCTTTTCTCAAACAGATCTATTTCACCATACTCTAACAGGTACTGCCTCTCCAGGTTAGAGTGGACATGAAAGTAAAGGCTATAAACATTCTCCAGAGCTCCAGAACTAGTGCCTTTCCACTGAATGAAGCTTAGTGTCATATCCAAGACACCCCTTTCTGAGATTAGAAGGTATTAATCCTCTTTAGAGGATTCAGTTAGTATATTCTTGGTCATACTGACTAAGGATATTAGGAAGAATAACAAATTTCAGATAAGGAAAACTGAAATTGGTAATAACCACTGTGGTATGGGACAGCATAGCAAAGTAATGATTATTACTCCTGATGTTTTGTGAACATTTGTGAAGACCTAAGTCTTCCAGACTAAGAAAAAGGACACAGATGTTCCAAACAAATAAATTTAACGTTTATTAAAATCAGTTTAAATTTAATTTCCAATGTGTTTTCTTGATCAGGTAATATTTCAAAATTTCGAAATGCACCATGGAATTTCTACAGTTCATACAAAAAAAAAAAAAAAGACAACCAGTACTTATCAGTCAAAGAAGACAAATACTAAGAGTAAAGCTGATTGAGATACGCCAATCAAAACACTTCTTGAAGAAAAACAATTACAAAAAAAATATACATATATATATATCAGATATAAAACAATAAAAGAAACAAAGAAAAATTAGATACATTCTTCTTTTTCCATAATTTTTCAGTAAAGACATCTTCTTGACAGCCATGAACAAATATTTGTTTGGAATGTTTGTCTAATAGCATCAAGAAGAAATGAAAGTTGCCTGTGACAAACGGCTGTGAAATGTCTCTTCAAATTAATAGTTCTCTTATTGGCATGCACAAAAGGTTGTTTGCATAACTCTATTCTGTTAAGTCGCTATGGCTATTTTGACAGTGAATTCTATCACTTAGAAGAGCTCTCAGTGTCTTGCATTGAAATAGACAGATAATTCTTTTGAGTGGAAGACTATCTTTTGTGTTAATACTATGTAAAACAAATTTTTAGTTCAATTGCAGATAGATTCAGATTCTTTAGTTTCTAATACAAAGAGGTAAGATACTGTACAGAAAGAAAGAAAGTGAAAGAAGAAAAAATAGGTAGAAAGAAAAAAGAAACATTAAATAAGAAAAAAGAAGGAAGAAAGGAAAATATTAAAAGAGAAAAAAGATATTAAGAAAGAAAAAGAAAAAAGAATATTAAGAAAGATAAATATATAAAAAAGAATGAAAGAGTGAAAAGAAAGATATTTAGAAAGAAGGTTATATATTTAGAAAAATGAAGAAAGAAGAGAGAAAGCAAAATGAAATATTAAGTAAATAAAAAGAAAGAAAGAAAGAAAGAAAGAAAGAAAGAGGCTAGAAAGAAGAGATATTAAGAAAGAAAGATATACAAATTGAAGGAAAGAAAGAAAGGAAAAAAGAGGGTAGAAAGGAACGATATTAAAAAAGATATATAAATTGAAAGAAAGAAACAGAAACAAAGTAGGTAGAAAAGAGAGACAAAAAGAAAGAAAAACAAAGAAAGAATACAAAAGGATTTAAATGAAAGATTAAAAGAAAGAAAGATAGAAAGAACTAAAAAAAGAAATGGCCAAAATTTATCCCTGAAAAATCTTTTTAAAATAATTCTAATTTGAAGCTTGAAATACTGAAAGAGTTTGAGAGAGAGAGATAAAGAGAGAGAGAGAGATAAAGAGAGAGAGAGAGAGACAGAAAGTGTGTGTGTGTGTGTGTGTGTGTGTGAAACAGATGGAGTGAAAGAGAATGAATAGATGAAACAGAGATAAAGAGAGAGAAAGACAGAGATAAGAAATGATGGTAACAATTTTAAAAAGTAAATAAAAATGGGACTGAATAATAAAGAGAAAAAGATAAAAAGAAAAAGAAAGGAGAGAGAATGACAGAATGAAAAAATAGAATATAAAGTCAAAAGAAAAGTGAATAAAGAAGGATTATCATAACTCAAATAATCAAAGAAAAACGAAGAAAACTTGGAAAAATAGTGAGAAATACAAGAAAGAGAAAGCAGTAATGAGAGAGAGGCAAAGAAAAGAAGAAAGATAAGGAAGATAAAGAAGATATCATTTTAGAAGAAGAAGAAGAAGAAGAAGAAGAAGAAGAAGAAGAAGAAGAATGATGTTGAAAAAGCAAAACAATTTAGGCATTGCAAAGAGGATCGAAAGGATTATTAAAATATTAGGCAATCTATTTGATAAAAAAAAGTCAATAAATCAAAAGAAGGAAGAAAATGGTCAAAAGAAAAAGACAAAGAAAGAAAGAAATTCCTTCCAAGAAGAAAGATGCAGCTGCATCTTCTTCCCACCTGCTCATTCAAGTGATACTCTAATTTGCAAACAACTTTCAACCACTCTCCTCCTTTCGTACTTGGCTATTTACAAAATGTCCAGAGGAGGCTTTTTTCCCATGAACCAAACACTGTTCATTTTTCTCATGGGATAAGAATTAAAAAAAGAAATTGAAAAGAAACAAATGGCAAAATAAAATGAAAAGAACAAAAAGAGTTAGGAAGGAACGAACGAAATAGAATATGAAGGTGAAAGAAAAGGTATAATGAAAGAGATAGAAGAGAAGGAAAAACATTACACTGATGAATGGATTCCATGAAAAGAAAGAGGTTAAGAAGAAAAAAAAGAAGAAAAGTTGAAAAAATAAGTACAATAGAAAGAAAAAGAAAGAAGTGAAAAAAAAAGAAAAAAATGATGGAAAGAATATGAATAAAAAATAAGAAAAGGGAAAGAAGAAAAAGCTGAAAGATATAAGAGATGAAGGAAAAAAAAAAGAAATAGAAAAAATTATTGAAAGAAGAAGAATAAAAAATAAGTAAAAGAAAAGAATTAAAGAAAAGATTGAAATGATGAAAAGGAGAAGAATAAGAAATAAGAAAGGAAAAAGAAAAAGGAGGAAGAGAGAGAGAAGATGAAGACAAAATAATTGAAAGAAGAAGAAGAAGAAGAAGAAGAAGAAGAAGAAGAAGATTTACAGAAATGTTAATCATGACTGTGATCATTTTGTTTATATTTTCGTCAATGATAATCAATATTCAATGGATAATTTGGACAATTGAACTCTCAATTAAATTTCTGAAAGAAAGATTTGTTATTATTCACTTATTCACTTATTTTCACATCTAAGAAGGTGAAATAGCTGATATGTTTATATTTCTTTTTTGCAAGTATTACTATACTTACATATTGGAACACAATAATCTTTCACATACTGTTTTGAGTGAATCCTAGAAGCAGCACCCAGCTAAACAGCAGCTGCACTACCATCTCGCAAACTACTCAAGTAAGATGAACAAGACATACTAGGCACAGCTAGAGAAGCAAGGATGAACTCAGAAGTAATATTCTCCTATGGACTCCTACCCATGGACACACCAGTTTTAGCTGACCAGCAAAAACTTACAATCATCAGTTCTGTGCAAACACTCAATGCTATCAAGAGAACCTGCCAGGAGTGATGTCTGATAGGGACTGATGGTGAGAAAGAGTCAAGGGAATCTATGCTAGCAACACAACTTGATGATGATAATGATACTATTTACCAACCCCTCCGCTCGGGCAGGATATGACACAAGGTCAATTTTTAAGCGGAGTTTAACAGGTTTGAATTCAGAGTTTTCCTTCTCCTAGACTAGTTGCCTAATCAAAGCTGAAGAACCTAGTCTCTCCTACTATTTACCCATAGCTGGAGGGAGAATAATTGGATTCATACCTTTCCTAAAGGTATTAGTGCTATGTGAAATGCAATCAGTCTCGTCCAGGATTTGAACTCATGTCGCCGTGTCCATTTCCTACGATGATAACGACTACGCCACGGTGATGATAATGATGATGATGATTATGGAAATAGCCAACAAAGATAGGTAAATGTCTATTCATATGTATGCAAATGTACTTTATTGTAATCAATCAGGAGGTTATCTGAAATGGTTGATGCAAAAAATGTAGTTGCATATTGAGAAGAGAATTAAAGAAAACTTGAAATATTGTCTTAAACAGAAGAATATCTAGCAGGTGCTACTTGGTGAAAAACATAAAATATGTTAAGAAAACATTAATGATGTTTTTTTTTTAAGAGACTTTTTGGATACAGAAATATGAACAACATAAATACATAACAAAGACTTTTAAACATAAAGAAAAATTCTGATTAGTTTCTGATAGTCTCTTTGGACACAATATTTCTTGTTCTACCATCTTTTTCAAATATATAGAGAATTTATTTTTTACTGGTGAGCATTTGATACATGAAAAACTTGGGTCTGTTTTGTTTTAACTTATCATTAGATAAAAAGACGTTTTTGTATTTAATATTAAAGTTTATTATTCATGCTGATGACTTGTTGTAGCCACAAGTAATCACCAAAATCAACTGTGTGTTATATTGTGGGGTTACAACAACAAAATGTAACTTATGGGCCTCAATAGTGTGTCTGATTGGGTTCTTGTTGAATGGAGAGAGAAAGAGAGAAAGAGAAACGGAGAGGGAAAGAGAGATTGAACACTTGTTCCCCTGACAGTCCTATCCTAGTTGTAGGGGCAGGTTAAATACCTGCAAGATGGTGGTGGGATTAACCAAAAAGGGGTCAAATTATCTCACAAGTAAAAACAATGACAATATAAATCTTCTTTTCTTATGTTGAATCATAAGCTACATTCTGTGTATATATATATATATATATATGTACGGTCGGGCAAAATGATCTTCTGGGTTTAAGTTTGCCAACCCACAGATACTTATAATGGTGAGTGAGTAGGAGGCATGTCTTTGAACAGCAGCCATGATACTGTGTGGCTTCTTCCCAGATATGATATATATTGGTATATGACATATCAACCTTCATAGGTTATTTAATGCTAAAGCTATCCAGAAAGAAGGACAGTAGTAATACTTTGCGGCTGTAAAAAACACTGACTGCACCTCTACAGAGGAGTAAGACTCCCCAAAAAGTGTCCTGGATATGACACTAAACAATCTGATGGCGAGGCTCCACTGGCCCAGAGTGGTAGCACCTGATAGGGCCTCTATCTATGGGTTAAATAGAACTAAACTGCATACTTATGCAAAACTGAATTGTTTGAATTAGAACTGTTTGACAAAAGGGAATAGCTTGAAATAGAAAGGCTTTTGACCATTAAGCTGTGTACTTACATTTAAACTGCATACTTATGCTAAAATTAATTGTTTGAAATGGAACTGTTTCTGACATTGAAACTGTACTTACACTAAACTGAATCATTCGAAATAGAACTGTTTTGACATTTAACTCTGTAGACAAAATCTATACTTATACTAAACTGAATTGGTTGAATTAGAACTGATTGACTAAACTGAATAGCTTGAAATAGAAATGTTTTTGACAATTAAACTGTGTGCTCATGCTAAATTGAATTGTTTGAAATAGAACTGATTGTTTGTGTAAAAATGGATTTGGCATTAAACCTACAAAGGTTGATATGCCATAAAACCCAAACAACCGAACCAAACCAGTAGTAATAAAATTTAATCCATAGCTGATGGATACTGTTGCTCATGGTATTTGTCTGGAGTTTCTAAATAATTTTCGAGTCTTTTATAGAATTAGGGAAAATTTTATGGAGTTTATAATGCTTATTACAATGTTGCAATCTAGCATATTAGCTACTATGCCACAGGAGTGGGTAGAGTGTTCGCCAATGGCCCAGGAGACCAGGGTTCAATCCCTGGTCGAATCTTACCAAAGACTCAAAAAATGGTACTTGATGCCTCCTTGCACAACACACCATTATAAGGTAAGGATCAAGGGTAAAGTGGAGCAATCCAGAGAAGGGAGTACTGCCCTTCCCTACAGCTTGGTATAAAAGCTATTGTAAAGGGAGCCTTTGGGTGGCCTTCAATTACAGTCGCTAACCTTTTAAACTTTTATACATATATATAGATATATGTATGTGTGTGTGTGTGTGTGTGTTGTCAAATTTCCTTGTCTTCCATACTTCTAGAAGTATTTTGTCGAGGCTTTTATCTTTTCAATGTAATTTCTTTTTCTATAATGGATCAAGTTTTTACTCAATAAACTGTCCAAGTTTGATGTCTCGTTGACCATTATTAATTTCTTTTGTAGGTTTATCTATGATTTCTGCAATGTTTCCAACCTTATTCTTGAAGTGCCCTTTCCATTTCTAGGGTCTTTCTACTTGTCTGGCAGCTTTTAGTTTTGCTCTCAAGGAACTATTTCCTCCACTACATTCATTTCCTGTCTGCCATTCTAATTGTGATTGTTTATCTTCTACCAAAGTTCCGATTTTATTGATTTGGCCTTAGATGTATTTTTTGGTCAGTTTTAGTTAGTTCTCTCTATTTGATAACATGCTTCATCAATTATGCAACATAAACCAAACACAATTGAGAAATATTTAAAAAGCTGCATCCTACCCTTTCCCAAGAAAGGTGACCACAGAATTACTTCAAGGAGTATAACTCTTGCCGCTATTGCTGCAAAGGTTTATAACACCCGGCTTCTCAGTAATATCTGACCTGAAGTTATGAAAATTCTCTGGAAAAATCGGAATGGTTTTTAGAAAAATCAATCCAGAATTCCAAAATTTCTGACAATTAATCAAATTATCCAAGGAGTACACGCAAGAAATCTTGAAGCAATGCCATTGTTCACAGATTTCTCCAAAGAATTTGATTCCACACACAGAGGGAAAATAGAGTAAATACTTTTACCTCTATAAAGATGCTCTGCAAAGACATGAAAGCAATGCTTTGCACACCCAATGGTGACACCAACAACTTTCATATTTTTGCACGAGTCTTGCAAAAAGATACCTCATATATATCTTTTTATAATCTCTCTAGATTATTTACAATGAACATCAATAGATCAAATAAAATAAAATGGTTTTACATAAAAAAAAAAAAAAAGAAGCAGACAATATCTCACAGAAACTATGATAAATGCAGATTATACAGATGATCTATTGCTTCTCACAAATATACCTACACAATCCAAACCTCTGTTCCATGGCCAGGGGCAATCAGCCAGAAGAATTGGCCTCTATGCGAAAACAGTTTAAACAGAGTTCATATATCATTAATTAACATGCACATTTTAGATACATATTCAAATTTTAAAATGATAAATTGAATTAGATTAAAAATTAAAATAAAATAAAATGAAATTGATTAGGACCATTGAGGTCACATCTGTTCCGCATGGCATTTAAACACCCTATGTTGCACCATGGTCACAACACCCAACATGGCATTCTAACTCCTTATGTGACACCATGTTTACAATGTTAAAAAAGAATTTGAACCTCCAGCATCGTGTTCATTTATAAAAGTCTCTGACAATGAAATTTTACATTGAAATTAATTAGACTCAAATAATTATTATTTCACATTGCAATATCCCTCTAAATTAATTCAATGCTATAAAATAAAAGAATTCATATATTTTAAACAAGATGGAGTCATCTCCACTTTCAAGCTGTGACTATGTGGTTATTTATCTGTGTTTGCACAAATGAAATGCTTGGAAAAAATGCTAGATGGGAGCCACACAAGAATACTACATGCTGTTTTGAACAAATCCACCTCACAAACCAGACAAGTAAGATAAAGAAGACACACTGAGCATGGCTTGAGAAGTTTGGACAAACTTATGTGTGTTCTTCTATGGATTCCTTCACATGGACACACCATTTATCATCGACCAGCAAAGACTTGCCTACATCAGGAAAGGATGGCGAAAGTGACTCAAGGGACTCTGTTATATGGCTCCACTCAATGATACATCTTCTTATATATATATGTATATATATAACAGAATGATATCCCGGATTTAAAACTGCCATTGTGCAATTCAGACATTTTCATTTACACCAATACTAAAAAAAAGGAATAACCAAATTTTAAAAAAAAATGACTCACCTTTGGTTTCATCTCTAATTGAGTCTCTTGAAATTAGGAAAGCTATCGACCACAAACAGGATGCAATCCAAGTTCAATTATTAAACAGAATACAGCTGATTTGAATTTAGAGTTTTCTTCCTCTTAGAACAATTGCTATACCAAGCCAAAAGAGCCTAGTCTGCCCTACTATTTACCCATAGCTTAGGGGACAAAAGACAGATTCATGACTCTCAGAAAGCCATAAGCACAAAGCAAAAAATTGAACAGCCTTATCCAGGGTTTGAAATCAGGTTACTAACTCCCTTTCTTACAATGATAACCATTATGCCATATGTGTGCCTTAAAGCAGTTATTTTATCTCTTAGTCCATTAATAATCTGAATGCCTCTTTTTAATGATTTGTACTTCTCTCAAAATTAGAAAAAGTTTTCTTCGTAGTCAATATATTTAAGAATAGTCTTTTAGCAGTTATTCTATCACTACGTCCATTGAGAGTCTGAAGGTCTCTCGTAAGGATCTGGACTCCTCTCAAATAAAAGAAGGTCGCTTGTTCAAAGTATTTTTCTAACTACACAGAAATCTAAAATAAAAAGATGGCATAAGCTTGAAAAGGAATGTGTGAAAATGACTGCTTGAATTGTACTCATTGTTTGTTAACAACTAGAAGACAACATAAAGAAAGCATGGAGGAAGATTGATTACAGCCACCAGAAACAACATAAATAATACAAGCATCAACAGAACAAAAATAACCTGAAAACAAAAATGGAAAGAAAAACAACTGTATGGACATTTCAAGCAACAAACAGGCAAAATCTCACAAAACTAGGACATGGCTTTGAAAGGGAAGCCTTAAGAGAGAAACTGACTCTCTTCTAATAGCAGTTCAAAACAATGCCATAGGACTAACTATATCAAAGCAAAAATAAACAAGACACAACAAAATACCAGATGTAGATTATGTGGTAATAAAGATGAAACGATCAGTTGAATAATAAGTGATCACAGTAAATTGGTACAAAGGAGCATAAGACTCGAGATGACTGGGTAGGGATGGTAATCCACTGGGAATTGTGCAAGAATGATAAATTTGAGCATACAAACAAATGGTATCAGCACAACCCAGAATCCATCCAAGAAAATGAGATGCACAAACTTCTTTGGGATTTTGAGATACAAGCAGATTATCTAATCTCAGCCAGATGACCAGACCTCATGATAGTCGACAAAAAAACCTACTGAATTGTGGACTTTGCCATTCTAGCTGACCACCGGCTAAAACTAAAGGAAAGCAAAAAGAAAGATAAGTACCTAGATCTTGCTAAAGAAGTGAAAAAACTATGGAACATGAAAGTGAGGGTGATACCAATTGTAATTGGCGCATTCAGTACAGTCACCAAAGGTTTGCTATAGGGACCGGAGGACTTGGAAATAAAAGGACAAGTGGAGACCATCCAAACTACAGCATGGTTGAGATCGGCCAGAATACTGAGAAGAGTCCGAGAGACTTGAGGAAACTTGCTGTCACTCAAACTCCAGTGGAAAACCATCAGCTAATGCTGGTATGAAAACTCTCAAAAGAGGAAAATAATAATAATTATAATAGTGATAATAATAATGATAATATATATATATATATATATATATAAAGCATTCAATAATTTATCAGTGTAGATAGAGAATACCAGCAAATACTGGTTCTCTAATTCATTGAGTAAAAATTAATTTTATACACACACACTCGATTCTTCACATGTATCAATGCAAAAACTCTGGTCTTTGAGATTTTTTAGCTGTGGTCTTCCAATAAGTGTGTAAAAACTTTGACAGGGTAGTTATTTCCTAAGTTTGGCACAAGGCCTGAAGTATGGAACATCCAGTCAGAATCAGACTCGTTAGTAATGGTCAATTAGACAAGCTTACTTACCATCACACCATAAGAGGTGCCAAACTTAGGTATTGTAGTATAGATATTATAATCGATTGAAATGAAGCAAAGAAGATTGTTTATCATTGTGAGCTTTCATATGCAATTATTGTTTGTCAGAGATGACCAAAATGTCAGAGAACAAGAAAGCAGAACATTTTATTGGAAAGAAAAAATTAGGGGGAAACAGAAGGTAAGTCATTTTTTTTCTTTTAAATTTGATCATTTTTTTTCTTTTGGTTTATTTGCAAGTTAAAAATGTCAAGTGGAGAATGATGAGACAGAAAATGGCAGGGAGAAACAAGATCGAGGACAAAAAAAACATAGATAGAAAAGGGAAAGGAAAAAAGAACAGAAAGAATAAAAGGAAAGAGAGAAGAGAAAAATTAGAGGAAAAATATTGAAAGTTAGAAAAAGAATTCTAATAAGAGGAAAATTGAAAAGAAGAAAATGAAAGACTGGAAGAATAGTAATTATAATAAATGAAAATATGAATTAAAAGGGACTTATTAAACAAGAAGGAAAATTGATTACGGGAAAGAAAAGGAAGATCGAGAAGAAAAAGCCTTAAAAAGTTAAAAGGAAAGGAAGAAGATTATAACTTTTTTCAATATCCTGAACAGAAGAAAAGTAGATGTAGGAGAAGAAGAATAAAGAGAAGAAGATTCTGAGGATGATGATGATGAAGGAGATGAAAAAGATCATAGAGAATAATAATATGATGAAGAATAATATAAGTATATATTATGACAAGAGGATGATGATGATGAAGAAAAGGAATAATATGATAATGAAGAAGAAAAAATACTCTGATGATGATGATAAAAAAATTAGAGAAAATAATAATGAAGAAGAAAAAGAATATGATGAAAATGAATTTAATAACAAAGATAGGGAAGATGATCTCATGATAATATTACAAGGATAATGAATTGTATATCAGGGGAGAAAGTGACAACAACACTTATCTATAAAAATATATTCTCTTTTCTTTATTACTATGAAAGGTGGTGAAATTGTTTATGAGAGATGGTTGGATAAACAAGGAACCATTAAAATTTGATATCTTCAGATTTACACCATATGGAGATACATCTTCTGAGAGCCTTGCTTCTTCATGCTTCTTTCATGAAAGACTAATATAGGGTAGCCTTACCTGGGACTAGTGGCCTTTAGGCTAGCACCCAAAATGAGGTGACTGCTGACTGTTGACTTACTGTTCTCTCTGTTGACTGACCATTGACTCTTTGAGATTCAAAACTTCTAATGTAATATATTTTTCACACACCTACACATTCTTCCTTCCAGTGCCCCACCTACGCAATTCACATGGCATTTTTGCTGTCTTGTTTACCTTTAGGCACAGCTGCACATCTTCTTTTGAAATTCAAACTGGCCTGTCAAAGGTCAGTATGACACAGAAGATGAAGAAAAGGGGGAATAATTATATGATGAAAAAGAACAATTTCATTAAGAAGGTGAGCAAGAAGGTGATGGTGATATCAATTGTTTTTGGTACACTTGGAATGGTCCCAAAAGGTTTAGAAAAAGCCTGAAGGGAATTGTTAAGATCAGCAAGAATACTCAGAAGCGTATTGAGGAGACTTGCTGTCATTCATGACTTGCTGTCTTTCAGACTCCAGTGAAAGTTTGCCATCTAACACTGGTGAGAAATACTTGCAAGGAATAAAATAATAAACACATCAACAAGATACCCATCTGCCCAAGCCTGTATGAAATATAGATATTTGCATTTTGTGGAAATGCTCCTTTCCTTAGAAGAGTACTATCAATGTAACTGAAAAATATCACCCAAAAGAGGCAGCAAAAAGCATAAATACAGAGAATGCATATAATCATTAACTTCCCTCATGCTAGGTCTTGGGTAAAGATCTCATGAAGGATTGAAAGAAACTGAAAGTAAAACTGAAAATTGAATAGAAAGGAGGAGAACAAGAACAAAAATATTATGATGATGATGAAGATGGAGAATAATATGATGATAAAGAAAAAGGAAGTTGGTGAATAAGATGAATAATAATAATGATAACACTATCATAATAACATTATTATTTGAAGAAGAGGAATATGATATGGTTTAGTTTCTTTATTCAATAGCATATAAATCATTGTGGTTTTATTCTAATGCCAAAGCCATTCTTCAAGTAGAACAGTAGTGATACTATTTAACCCATTGCTGGGAGTAGGGATAAAGAGGTTCAGACCTTTCCCAAAGGGCATTAGTCCAAAAATGAATGTAATAGTGTAACTGGAGTTTGAATTTGCTTACTTTGAGGCTACAGTCCCGAACTTTAACCATTATGCCACAAGGACTCCTTCAGGAAGAAGAAGATTAACAATACACAAGAAGGAGAAATATTAAAATGTAAACAAGAGAAAGAATAAAACAAAAGACAAAATAAACAAAAGAGAAAATGAAGAAGTAGGAATAAGTGGACATTAAGAAAGAAAGAAAGAAAGAAAAAAGTTATAGTAGTTATAGAAGATGAAAAAGAATATTAAAAATAGAAGAAGAAGAAGAAGAAGAAGAAGAAGAAGAAGAAGAAGAAGAAGAAGAAGAAGAAGAAGAAGAAGAAGAAGAAGAAGAAGAAGAAGTAAAATAAAATTTGAACTTGAGAAATGTATGGGAAAGAATTTGCTCTGGTATAAGGAAAAAAAAGGAAATTAAAAAAAAATATATATATAAGAAAGAGTTGGTAAATATGAAAAGAAAAGAAAAAAGAAGAAAAGAGTAAAAAGAAGAAAGAGGAGAAGTAAAAAAGAGAGGAAAGGAAGTACAAGAAATATCTAAAAGAAAAAATGATGGAGGAAAAAAAGGAAATGATGATTATGTTGATGCTGATGATGTTAAAAGGCCCCATCAATTTCTTTTTTCAATAAACGTATCTGTAATAAGATTCAAGGGTAAGGATCTAATTTATTGTTTATGTTTTGTTCTGTTGTTTGGGCATAGGAAACTAATTTGAATTGCTAAATGAAAATACACCAAAACAGTTTTCTTAACAAATCTATTAAATCTGGGAAAAACTGAACCAGTTATTGAATTAGAGGGATTCTGAAGTGTCCAAGGGTAGGAAATAAACTTAAAATTGTGGTCAAATTTTGTTCAATAAACAAAAAAAACAATAACAGATTTACATAAACCTACTTGGTGGTCTTTTCATTTGATAGAAAAATGCTGAGGAAATCAAGAATAAAATGACAGTGATCAAGAATTAAAACAAATTTTGACAAGAGAATTTATAAATGTTTACAATTAGAAATGCACTGGAAATCAAGGAGAAAGGGATTGCGAGAAGTCTGGAAATAAGACAAATATTATAAGAGAATGGGGCTATCATATATGCAATAGCTAAATCTTTATAAGATAAATGCTCTGGAAAACAAGGAGAAAGGGATTGTCTGTGGTCAGGAAATAAGACAAATGTTACAAGAGAATAGGACTATCATATGTTCAATAGGTAAATGCATTGGAAAGCAAAGAGATTGTCAGGGGTCAGGATATAAGACAAATGTTACAAGAGAATAGGACTATCATATGTTCAATAGGTAAATGCATTGGAAAGCAAAGAGATTGTCAGGGGTCAGGATATAAGACAAATGTTACAAGAGAATAGGACTATCATATGTTCAATAGGTAAATGCATTGGAAAGCAAAGAGATTGTCAGGGGTCAGGATATAAGACAAATGTTACAAGAGAATAGGACTATCATATGTTCAATAGGTAAATGCATTGGAAAGCAAAGAGATTGTCAGGGGTCAGGATATAAGACAAATGTTACAAGAGAATAGGACTATCATATGTTCAATAGGTAAATGCATTGGAAAGCAAAGAGATTGTCAGGGGTCAGGATATAAGACAAATGTTACAAGAGAATAGGACTATCATATGTTCAATAGGTAAATGCATTGGAAAGCAAAGAGATTGTCAGGGGTCAGGATATAAGACAAATATAATGAGAGAAAAGGGCTATCATACATGTAGATTTACTACAGGAAAACACTGGAAATCAGGAAGAAAGGGATTATCAGAGGTCTGGAAATGCGACAAATTTTTGCCAATAGAATAGGGTCATTATTTGTATAATAAATAAATATTTATTGTAGAAATGCATTGGAAATTAGGAACAAAAGGGTTGAAGGGGTCAGGAATAAGGACGAATTTTACCGAGGCAATTAGGAAGTTATATGTATCATTCATCATTTGAACTCCAGTTACGCTATTACATTCATTTTCAGACTTATACACTTGGAAAATATATGAACCTCCTAACTTCCATGGCCAGCTCTAGGTTCTTCCACAATGACAACTTTTGCTTTAAATAATTCATGAAGGTTGATTTACCATTTATTTGTGTCATCAGCATAGATTTCTTTTGAATTTTTTTCATAATTTGTCCCTATCAGCCATCACTCTCAGTATGTCCTCCAGATGGCATCCAGTGTCTGCACAGAGCTGATAAATGTAAGTTTTTACTGATCAGCCAACACTGGTGTGTCCATGTCTAAAAGTTCATAAAAGAACATTACTTTTGAGTTCATTCTCGCTTCTCCAGCATGGCTTACTTGTTTTTCTAGGATGGTTTACATGATGGGAAGTAAGTGACCATACAACTGCTACTTTGTAGGGTTCTGTTTCTTGTTCAAGAACAGCCTGCAAAATCCTTGTAGTTCCCACCTAGCTTTTTTTTCCAAGCATTTCATTAGAATCATAGTGGTGCAGCCATACAGTAATATTGACTTAGCTACAGCTTAGAAGAATTCCAGTTTTGTTTTATCATATTTTTATAATATCAATAATCTATGTATAATTGATAAACATTTATCATAGAAATGCATTGGAAATCAGGTGGAAAGGGATTATCAGTGGTCAGGAATTTTCATGGCTATACATGAGTATAAGTTGATCTCATACACACCTTGAAACTTAATTTATGTTTAGGAAATCATTCATTTATAGAATTCATTTTTGAAACCAAGATTTGTTCCTCTTATTGTACTGTGAGGCTGTCAACTTGTCACTTGCTCCCAAATAGTATCCAGAAGTCATTGATCATCTTTTCCATTCAGACAATGAAAGAAGTATTTAGTATAAATCTAAAACTTTATTTGTTGTATTTCTATTTCAAGTCAGCCCTTATCTTGTTGGTTTTGATCTTATGCTGTCATTTTTGGCTTAGGGAGAAATTCCTCATCCAAAGGTTTATCATTATTGCCTTTGAGAACCCATTCTATTGAAAAACCCTATTTCATTTAGTTCCAATAGGAAGGAAAATTTTGCCAGAGTTCAGGAAATAATGCATAAATTACAGACAGAATATCACTATTATATGTATAATGGATAAAAATTTGCTATAAAAATTCATTATAAATGATTTTATTATAGAAATGTATTTGAAATTAGAAAGAAAAGGATTGTTAATGACTGGGAATTATATATATGTGTTGCTGACAAAATTGGACCATATGTATAATGGTAAAAGATTTATTATAGAGGGGCACTGTAAATACAAACAAATGATTGTCACTGATCCAGAAATACTAAGAGATCTGATATGTATGATAATAATAATAATAATAATAATAATAATAATAATAATAATAATAATAATAAGAAGAAGAAGAAGAAGAAGAAGAAGAAGAAAGTAAAATTTCCGGTGTATCCTCCTAAGTTTTCTTTCTTATTACCTTTAAGTAGTGTGCAGTTTGGAAGACAATAGCAGAAAAAGAAAAATTTAACATCTACCTTTCTTTTGTTTATTTTTTATTATTTAAAACTGACATTTTGGGGAAAATGTGAAATGTTTTCTGTGTGTCCTTAAGAACAATGTAGGCATCCTGGAAAAAAAAATCCTAAAAGATTCAGAAAAAAAATTTCAGTCAGACTGACTTGTATAGAAAATGGATATTCATTGTTTCCCATGACCTATTTTCTTCCTGTTAAAATATGAATTTTATGTCTATTAAACTAACCTTAGTTGTATTTTTATACATTTCAGATATCTGAAGGTGTCAGAAACAAAAGTTTTTAAATCTCAAAGTGTTTATAGTATTGTATTCCTTGGCTTTAAAGTTTACAGAGCTTATACAATAGTTCGATCCGCATGAGTTAAAGGTTTTTTTTAATGAATTCAATGAAGTGGTTGTTTTTACTTTCACTTTTATTGATTTTGCAAGGGAGTAAATACATTATGCAATTGTTGTCTTTGTTTCATCTCTCAGCTTCAATTTGTTGAAGCTTAAAAGATGTTATGAAATGGTTCACTTGCCAATGGCATAACATAAAATACACTAACTGTATTTCTGGCAGAGAGTTTTTTAGATTCTTTGTTTTTATGGTAATCAATCTTCTTGGGTTATTTGATGCCAAAGCCATACTTATAGAAGAACCAGAAGGATACTATATAACCCATAGTTGGAGGGGGCTAAGGGAGTTCATGCCTTTCCCCCAAGGGAATTAGTCTGAAAGTGAATGTAAGTGTGACTGGAGTCTGAACTTGCTTTCTTTGAGGTCACAGACCAGCACTTTAACCATTTCACCAAAAGGACTTCCTCCTTGCAGAGGGATAAGACCCACCCCCATCTCCTAAAAAATGAGTGCCCTGGATATGACACAAAACTATTTCTGGAGATTTGAGGAGAGTAATGAAACCTTTCATTGCCATTACTGCCATGTCCACTCTGACTTGGAGTGGCAGTACCTATTAGGGTCCTATCTTTGGGTTAAATTGTTTGAAAATGATTAAGATTAGATTGGCATACTTATGATATCATGTGGTGATGCATGGTTTAATGGTCGTTGCTTTAGGAATTGGACATGGTGACATAAGTTCAAATCCAGGATGAAGCAGTTTACATTTCACTTTAAGTTAACATACTTGGAGAAGGCATGAATCCAGGTAAGGGTAAATAGTAGAACAGAATGGGTTCATCAGCCTTGGTTAGACAACCGGTCCAGGAGAAGCAAAACTTTGAATTTCAACCAGTTGTACTCTGCTTAAAAACTGACCTGGGTGTTGCTAAAAACATATTTGTAACTATATAATTGTGAACAAATTATTTGTAATATATTGGAATAGTTTAAAAAATATATATATATATATATATATATATGAGAAAATCCTCAGGGTGTAATGGCAGAATTGCTGGACTGTAGCTATGAACAAAGTGAACTCAAACTTTAGGTGCTCTATTACATTCACTTTTGGACTAATACCCTTAAGAAAAGTATGATGAACCCTCTTATCCACACAGCTATGGATTAAATAGTATCACTGCTGTTCTTCTACATGAATGGCTTTGGCATTGAATAACCCACAAAAATTGATATGCCATAAACAAAGAAACCAAACTAAACCAAACCTTGAAAATATAAAAGTGTCTGCAAACAAATGATTATTTAGTAGAAAGTAACTTCATATCAATATGCAAAAATAATATAAGGAAAAGTAAAAAAGTGCAGAAATATTTATTTTGCAACTAATTTTTATATAAAGTCATTGACAACTTTCACTGAAAAATGAAATGTAAATATTCTTCTCATTTCATTAAAAAAAACGATTTTTTTAATCTGAATTTTATTCAATGAATTTTAAACATGTGACTTGTTCATATGACAAATTTTACCTAAATTTAGATGAATACAAGTTAAATTTTAATCTATCTGAAGTTTTTGATGATTGAATAAGGTAGCTAGGAACAAAACATAGTCTTTTGTAAAAACCAATTTTTTAAAATTCATGAAAAGATTGGCTAATCACCACATTTTTCTAAAGTTTTCAGTACTCAAGTAATCTTTAAAAAGATGTTTTTATTAAATTTGATTGGTATAATCCTAAAGTATAAGACTCAATGAACCATAAAGATTATAACCTTTTCAATCTCTATAATTCTAAAAGTAAGAGGTGATTATAAACTGAATCATCCAATGTATTGACAAAATAAGGTAAACAAAACACAGACTGACCAATTAACTAGTCAGTTTTGGTTGTAACAGATAAAAGTTGTTTTCTTTTTAAAGAAATTGTTTTTTCTAGAAACCCCTCCTCTATCTATGACTTATTCAAAAATGACATTTTACATTTTAATTCATCTTTGAGATATAAGCTCTTTAAGACCTTTCCAAAAATGCCTCATTTGTTCATACTTAAATTGTATTCAGGGCACGACATTAAATTGTGCTTGGTGGGGAGGCTGCTGTTCTGGAGCTTTGGGGAATGAGGAGTTGCCCTTCATTGTCATTACTCTTTGGTTCATTCTGACCCAGACTGAAGAACTTGTTAGGGTCTCATCTATGAGTTAGATAGTTATGTTTAAAAATTATGAGTATTGGATAGGAGCACTTAAAACCATATGACTGAGCTAATTATTTGTATTTAGAATAGTTACTTGAAGCTATATATCTATGTTATATAAACATATATATATATATATATATATATATATATATATATATATATATATATGTATGTATGTATGTATATGTGTATGTGCATGTGTGTGCATAGATATACTTAAGTATGTATATTCATGACTCTGTATATTGAGGGGGTGTCCTTGTGGTGTAATTGTTAAAGCAATCGACTGCAGAATCATAGTAAGCGAGTTCATACTCCAGTCGCGCTATTACGTTCACTTTTGGGCAAATACCCTTGGGAAAGGTATGAACCCCTTATCCTCCTAGCTATGGGTTAAATAGTACCACTACTGTTCTTCTAGGAGGATGGCTTTGGCATTAAATAACCTACAATGGTTGATATGCCATTAAACAAAGAAACCAAAACCATTTGTATATCAAGACCTGACAAAAATTAATAGAAACCTTCTTAAGTAAGAGCCTTTTTTCAATTATCTAATCAATTCAATAATTTCACCATGTTGCCCAATTGGCTGAGGCTGCAGAATACACTGACTGCATCTCTGCAGATGAGTAAGACTCCCCCAACAAGTGTCCTGGATATGGTACGAAACAATCTGATGGTGAGGTTCCAGTAATGCTGGAGCATTGGGGAACACAGAGTACCCCTTTAGTGCCATTGCTCCCAGGTCCACTCTAGTACCTGATAGGGTCCAATCTATGGGTCAAATAGAACTAAATTGTGTACTTATGCTAAACTGAATTGTTTAAAATAGAACTGTTTATATGTATAAAAATAGATTTGCCATTAAATAACCTACAATGGTTGATATGCCATGAAACTTAACCAAAACATAGTACTTGTATTATGCAAAAAAGGTTTACTTGTATGCTAATGATTTTGCACTTTCAGATATAAGAAAATTTCTTTGACTACTTGGTTTGGTTTCTTTGTTTAATTGCATATCAACCTTCTTTGGTTATTTAATGTCATATCAACCTTTTCTTTGACTGCATTCAAAGCACAAAATTAATCCTGTTTAATAGAATGTTTTATTAGCATATTCCTTATTTTATGGTGTCGTAAGTATGACACTAAACTGCATCCAGTTCTTGGAGCTTTGGAGAGTGTGAGGTACCTCTTCATTAATATTACTCTTAAGTTCATCCTGAGCCAGAGTGGTAGTACCTATTAGACTCTCATCTATAGGTCAGATAGATCAATTTGAAAATAATTCCTATTACATCCAAACTCTTGAAAACCATATAATTGTAGTCACATTATTTGTCTTAGATAGAAATACTTGAAATAATTATTGTATCAAATTTCAGCTTTAAATAATCCATCAAAGGTTGATATGTCTTTAAATAAAAAATAAAATGTATATATGACTGAAAAGTTGTTCTCTTTAGCAGTGTTATTATGGCCCCTGTTTAATTTCCATGAAAATAAATGGGAGGGGCATTACTTTTAAGGCCCTCCAACTCACAGCCTAGTATTTCATCTGATAGGAAAAATAAAGAAAGTAAATATTGGAGTGGGATTTATTTTGTTAAGATTAAATTTCTTTCAAAGCTGCAACCACAATGGAAGGACTTGATCTGCTTTTTTAGTTTTTCACTCGTTCCACTCTTTCTATAAGAATAAAAAGAAAGAGAAAAGGAGTATAATAAGATTCACAATCAAAAAACTGTTTTCAATTGGTCATCAAGAAGAATTGCTTGCAAAATAAATCCATTGTCTTTTGCAATACCATTAAAAAAGCCCCCAAAATAGTGGCCATTTTTACATTATCTTTTTATAAGAGTGATATTTTATCTATTTTTCTTATACAGGTTTGGGATTATCAATGCATATCTCTGTATATATATATATATATATATATATACAAACACCTTTACACACATGCATATATATATATATATATATATAAACACACCTATATATATATATATATATATATATATATATATATATATATATATATATTTCTAATATTGAAAATTTATAAAATATGATAACAGCAGCCTTTCTCACTACAATGCCCAATATCTAAGATACAGTTACTAGTATGATAAAGATAAATAAAAAAAAAAACTAATTCAAAGATAAATCTAAAATACACAACCATGCATTAGACACTTGATTAGTGCAATGATTATCATTGTAGGAAATAGAATGAGTGATCCAAGTTCAAATATTGGATGAGGCTGTTTATATTTCCCTTCCTGCTAATGACCTGAAGAAAAGCATGAAGCCATCTCTTATCTCTCCATCTATGGGTAAATAGGGCAGATTGGGTTTTTCAGCCTTGGTTAGGCAACAAGTCAAGGAGAAGCAAAACTCTGTATTCAAACCTATTGCATTCTGTTTAAAAAATTGGACTTTGTGTCAGATAGTGGAGGGGTTGAGTAAATACATAGAAAAAGTTGTATCATTACTGTCCGTTACATATTTGCTCAGTCACCGGATGATAAAAAAAGTAAATATTGGTTTTATGATTGCTTTATGATTGTACTATCATGATATATCTGTTTGTATTTCAAAGTAATTTTTAAATTTGTTTTTAGATTATTTCTACAATACAATATATATATATATATATATATATATATATATTTCCTAACCTACTATCTACCAGCATTCACGGTTACCAGGAAAAAAGAAAAAAACCCGCCAGGAACAGGAGATAAAAATATCTCGAATCACAGCCCGGGGGAAAAAAGAAAAAATATCATAGGACAAAAGAAAAGGCCAACTCCGTCACACCAGTTGAAAAAAATCAAGAGATATGCAGTCAGTTGGTCAAAAGAAAAATAAAACCCACTGTAAAATGTTGCAATGCTACAATTACAAGAGTGCTCAACACGAGTGGAGCCAATTACAAAATCAACTTAAATCGCGAGTCGGAATTCTCCTACTAAAGTTTCACCTCAACGGATCATCAGAGACTCTCAGGAGACTCCCTGATTTAAGTTAATTTTATATATATATATATTGTCATCCACAGACAGATCTGTTTCGTTCTATCAGAACTCATCAGTGTGGCTAGACAGGCTATATATATATATATATATATATATGTATGTAAGTATATATATATATATATGTAAATTTATAAGTGATATAGCATTAACCCTTAGAAACCTGAAATACCAGTGGTTACCTTAATCCTGGGAACTTACATACTGGACTCTGAGCTGAAAAATAGCAGAAAATATGAAATGTTTTTATCTGTTATTTAACAACACTTCTTTAGCAATATGGGATTCGGGATTCTCTGACAAGAATTTAGGCTGCCTT
This sequence comes from Sepioteuthis lessoniana, assembly GCA_963585895.1. Classification (NCBI taxonomy): domain Eukaryota; kingdom Metazoa; phylum Mollusca; class Cephalopoda; order Myopsida; family Loliginidae; genus Sepioteuthis; species Sepioteuthis lessoniana. Next base: position 47,684,899 of record OY757922.1, on the reverse strand, counting down.
AGTGTATACACTTTTAAATTGCAGCAGAAATACTGACTGAATGTCCTAAACCATGACACAGATATAAGGTCACATTTGATTGCCTGTAACGTTATGAGGCAAAAATGAAAATTCCCTCATCAGAATTTATGCTGCCTATGTATATTATTTCTAAATAATGACACACATACCAGCCACTTAACTTCTTATGTTTAAAAGCAAACTACATATTACTATGAATAGCTTCATATTTTCATCATCTTGCGATAAAGCATTATATATATTACCAGCCCATTGGCCTAATGAGTAGAGAGTTTGCCAATTGTCCACAAGACTAGTGTTCAATCCCAAGTCGTATCATACCAAAGACTCAGAAAATAGTATTTAATACTTTCTTGCTTAACACTCAGCATTAAAAGGTGTGTATCAAGGGTAAAGTAGAGGGATCCAAGGAAAGGAGTAGTAACCTCCCCTACACCTTTGTATAGTAGTTAATGAAAAGGGAGCTTTCAGGTCACCCTTGACTATGGTCACCAACATTACTTACTATATATAAATTTATATATATGTGTGTGTGTGTGTGTGTGTGTGTGTGTGTGTGTCTGAGAGCCATGTTAATTACCAGCTTACTTGATGATTGAAAATGTGAAACTTAGAACAGTGAGTTATTAGCCAGCCTCACATTTTTATAATTAATAATATATTCAATCAACTCAATGAGAATTATAAAATATACTGTTAAAATCACCAATGTCAATGAATGTCCTGTCAAGAGCTTTGGGGAATGTGTAGTACATCTTCATTGCCATTACTCTCAGTTCCACTCTGTTAGGGTCCCAACTATGGATCAAATAAAACTGCTTAATCATTTACTATACTGGAAATAATTTAACTGTAGCAAATAGAACTGTAGCAAATAGAACTATAAGCAATACTTGAACCCATTGAAATGAGTACAAACAAAATTATCAGTGTTAGTAAGGTTAAAAACATTTAACTGTGTGCAAATAAATATGTTAAATTGAATTATTAGCTTTTTGGTAACAAGACTTGAAACCATTTAACTGTGTGCAAATAGAACAATTAGTGTTAGCAATGCTCAAAACTGTTCAACTATGTGCAAATAAAATACCATTTGACTATGCAAACAAATGAGCCCTGGATCATGTAAAAATTGTTACCTACTAACTATTTGTTTACCAATCATATATATTTGATATTTACATATAAACAAGATTTGGCATAAATATCATAATTACATTTTCTATATTCCAATGTCTTGAAATATTTTTATTTCATAATGCTTCACAACAGTTTTTTAAATTTTAGGATGACTAATAACCTTTTTTTAATATATTTTATATATTTTTATTGTAAAATATTTGACATTTTTTCAATTTTAAAATGTTGATATGCCATAAAACATGACGAACCAATCAACCAAACAAACAAAATATTTTGATGTTGATGCTTTTGTATTGAGCACCGAAAAGATTTTAAGATTCAAAGGCATTTTTGGCATTAAATTCTAACCATGCTCATTGGTCTAGTGGTTAGAGTGTTTGCCAATGGTCTGCGAGACCTGGGTTCAATCCCTGGTCACATCATACCAAAGACTTTAAAAATGGTACTTAATACCTCTTTGCTTAACACTCACCAATATAAGGTACGTATCAAGGGTAAATGTGGAGCAATCCAGGGAAAGGAGTAGCACCCACAACTACATCTTGGAGTAGTAGCTATTGAAAAGAGAGCCTTCTGGTTACCCTTGACTACAGTCGACAACTTTATTTATACATCAGAACAAAATATCTAAATGAAAAATCATCCAGAAGTATGGAAGTCTGTTTGAGAAATAAATGTCATAGTTTTTGATTATATTCTTATTCATTGTAAATTGCAGTATTATTCTCCCATAAAATAATGTCTGCCAATTAGGGTGAATAGCTTTTTTTGTATTTCACCCTATTGGCAGATATTATTTTATGGTAGAATAATAACAAAATGGACAATGAATAAAAATAAACTTTCTTATAATAAAAAACTCAGTCATTTATTTCCTTACCACACTTGCATACTTCTGGATGATTTTTCATATATATATATATATATATATATATTCAAATGATGCAGAAAGCATGTACCTGTAATAAAGGGTCAAAATCTTGTAGATTAGTGAAGTACTTGAAAAATATTGGATTCTCTAAATCCAACAAACTATTGAATTAGTGAACTGAACTTGTCTTTAAGTGCAAACAAGAAAACAAATATTTGCTTTGCTATTTGTCCCTGGACTAATTTGGGACTGGTTATAGCAATTTTATTCTAGAGGAGAATACCCGCTACTTATGTTTTGTCTCAATTTAACTAAAAACAAAGTATTATACATGAAATATAAAACTGTATTCATATTTGGGTCATTAAAAAAGTTCAAAGTCTCACTCTGATGATAGATTCGGCCACTTCTCTCCTTTGTTAGGGCCTCATCTACACAGAAATTAAGACAGAAACCTGAAATACTTTTTCTTGTTAAAAAAGAAAATTTTTTAATTCTATGAATTTATTTAGTAATAAAGAGAATTAATAAGATTAATGTTGCAAAACATTTAAGAATTTAAAAGGTGGGAAAATATTCTAAAATGAAAAATATCATTAGACATTCAAAAATGAAAAAGGTAAAAATATTCTAAAATAAATGCTGTAAGACATTCTCAAATAAAAATTGTAAATTATTCTAGAAAGAAAAAAAAATTATAAAATCTTCTTAATTAAAAAATGTTTCAAAACATTTTTAAATAAAAAGTGTAATAAAACATTCAAAAATGAAAAATGTTTTTTGACATTCTAAATTTGAAAAAATGTAAAACATTTTTTTAAATAAAAAAAATGAAAAACATACAAAAAAAAAAAGAAAATGTTATCAGTCATTTTAAAATTCAAAAAACTGTTGTGAAACATTGTAAAATAAAAATATTTCAAGACATTGGAATATAGAAAATGTTGTAAATCATGGAAAAAAGAAATAACGAAAAATATCTTATATGAAAGACATGGTAGATTGTGAGGAAAAAAAAATGCAATGTTCAAAACAATTTGGCATTAGTTATTCAGATCTAAATATTGTTTTTCATATCAGCCATTCACGTTGTTCTTGTAGACATTAAAAGAAGGATGAGTTTTTTTACCAAAAGAATATTGAGAAGAATATGGACGAGCAACATTATAATGGACAAAAGCTGAAACACAAAAAAGTGTATTTTTACTTTCTATAGAACAATGCTAAATGTGTTATTGTATATGACAGATAAAAGAAAAAAGAATGGGGGTATTTATATGAATATACTTACACATGTAAAAACGTGTAAGACATACCTGCAGAGGTACATGAAAAACATTCCGTTCCTCTGTATATGCATATGTACCCATATATATATATATATATATAGTATTGCCAGATGATAGTGAAAACATGATACTGCTAGTGATAATATATGGTTTTGATTTCTGGTTGTTAGTGTATATATATATATATATATATATATATATATATATAAGAAAATACAAAAAGATTTTGTTTATAGTAAAAATGACAGCATTTACTTTTAAGTGTAATTTTTACCATTTAGTTAAGTGATGCTAATTTCTATTCAAAAATTATTCAGTACAATTTCTTGTCTGTCAGCTCATCTTCACCTTACTGTGAAATAAAAAAAAAACATCTCTTACTTGTTTAATCAAATAATAAATTTGGTTTAAGAAATATTTTCTTTAATTTGAAATATGCGTCTTTTATGAAGGAGTCCAATTGATCAAATGTTTTTTATTCATTCTTTGAGTCAGCATTGATTTATTGTGGGTACAAAGAAAAAAGATTAGGGATGACCTAATACAAAGAACTGAAGATATTAACTCCCATTATCCAAGTTGGATGTCAGTGAAAGTATTGGACCTGATTAAATATATCCAAAAATATTGAAATACATCTCATTAAATTAAAGTTTTATCAATAAAGTATGTATATTGTTCAAGAAATTTATAAGATCTTAAATGATTCAATATATTTGGAAAACAGCAATTGTAATAAACATCTACATAAAAAAACAGTTTCATTCAAATAACAAGTAACTACTGACCAGTTTCTCTAACATATTTGTCAAGTCGGCTGGGGTTGGGGCTGTAGAATACACTGACTGCACCTCTCCAGAGGGGTAACACTGTCCCCACCCAATGAGAATCCTGGATATGACACTAAACAATCTGATGGTGAGGTTTCAGTAATGCTGGAGCTTTGGGGAATGCAGAGCACCTCTCCATTGCCAATGCTCCCAGGTCGACTCTGGCCCAGAGTGGTAGCACCTGATAGGGCCCTATCTATGGCTTAAATAGAACTAAACTGCATACTTATGCTAAACTGAATTGTTTGAATTAGAACAGTTTGATGAAACTGAATTGCTTGAAATAGAAATGTTTTGATAATTAAACTGTGTACTTACATTTAAACTGCATACTTATGCTAAACTTAATTGTTTGAAATGGAACTGTTTTTGACATTGAAATTGTACTTTTGTTAAACTGAATTTTTTGAAATAGAACTGTTTTGACATTTAATTGTGTGTAAACAAAATCTATACTTATAATAAACTGAATTGGGTGAATTAGAACTGTTTGACTAAACTGAATAGCTTAAAATAGAAATATTTTTTGACAATTAAACTATGTTCTCATGCTAAAGTGAATTGTTTGAAATAGAACTGGTTATCTGTATAAAAATGAATTTGGCATTAAATAACCTACAAAGGTTGATATGGCATAAAACCCAAACAACCAACCAATCAACCATCTCTAACATATATCTAGTATGAAGTTTATATTGATTAAAAACCACACAATAGATTTTATTGGGGGTGATATAAATTGTAATCAACACAGGTAAATCAATATAATCTAATATTTTGGAAAGTATTGATATCATAAATGAATATATAATAAAAGGGGATAATGCAGACACATATTTGGATTTTAGCAAAGTATTTGATACAGTACCTCAATATGATATTGTATTAAGAGTATATATTTTCTATGTAAAGAGTTTTTTCTTTTCTTTTTTTTTTAAAGGCTGATGTGAGAAGAGAGTAAAACATGGAGATGCTTAAGGAAACAAAAAAAAATACTACTAATAGTATCTGTGCCTCTTTCTTCTTGAAATTCCAATTTTAAGCTATCATCTCACCTATTATGTCAAAAGGGGTGAGGGTATTGTAGTATAATCAGTAGTTGTCAGAAAGAGGGTTATTTTTGGCCTTGGTCATGTGCACTATGTTGACCCAACATTAAACAACCATTTGTCATATACTCCAACTAAAATGTAGTTTGTAAATTACCTTAATTGAGCAGCTAATAGAACAAGATTTGATACACATGTGTCTCTATGTACATACAGGATGTTTCATAATTGTTGAAATAAAGCAACAGCCTCTTAGATTTGTTATTGATTTTATTCTTTGTCTCTTTTCTGATTATTGCAGGAAAATTGTTACCATTTTAATAAATTTAACTAAACTTGGACAATAGAGCAGAAGATTTTTTGTGAAAAGATATATTATGAAACTAAGTCTTCTATCTGCATTTTTCTTGAACAATCTTGGTCAAGCAAGATGCAGAAGGAAGTTCAATTTCAACCCATTTCCAAACAGATGTCATATTTTCAAGTCAGTAAGTAATTTGAAGCTCATGTTACTTGTAAAGATTATAAAGCAATGCATTCCTCTCCATTTAGGCCTCCAATCAACCAGGAGGAATTCACACACATTATCAAGAACTTTATACACTGCATTCAACATTGCCTTCAACTGAATGATTGATATCTTAAGAATGCACTTGAGGGTTCCTCTAGACATATTTGGTTTATGTTTGAAACTAAACATTTGCACTTCCTAAAATGTTAGTCTTTTACGTTTCAATTGATATAATTTTATAATTTGATCAGTTGCGTTCCTTGAATTATGCTCAATTATTTTCTTTCAAAAATTGTGAAACACCTCATAGTATTTGTAAAACATGTAAAAACAGTATTACCATGAATTATGACAAGGGAAGATCATTAAAAGGCTTTTATTTTAGGTGACTGGTTTGTTGGATGGTTTTATGGCATTTCAACTGGTTTCATTTTAAAATGTTCGGCATTAATCTTATTAATGATAATGTGTTTATTACTAAACTCATTTCATGATATTGGTTGGTCGGTTGGTTGGGTTTTATGGCATATCCACCCATTGATTGGTTACTAGTACAGGGTGCGAAAGCAAAATTAGGAATATTCTAGTATGATAATAAACGACTCTATTGTAAAATAAGATAATTTTGATTTTAAATAATAAGCCACAAAACAGTAAATTTACTCAATATAGCTGCCATTTTTTCAATTATTGTATCAACATGCCTTCGAAATAATTTGCATGCCTTCAAAATAAATTTGGATCGGAAGTTGGATTTGTTTTGTTTTTTAAAATGCTTTATAGAGTGTAATCAAGGGGGTTATGGTCTGGGCTTGCTGGAGGCCATAAAGAAACTCCAATTATTTCAGAAATTTTTTTTGGCTTGGTTTCAGTGTTAAGCAAATCATAGATTCTTTGTCATTTCTTTTCTTGCACATAGATGGAACCCTAACAGCTACTACCACTCTAGGTCACAGTGAATGAGGAAGTAATGGCAATGACAGGGTTCTCCACAAAAACCCTAGAATTGGAGCATCACCATCAGATGATGCTGTGTCACATCAGGACACTCATTGGGGAGGGAGTCTTACTTCTCAGCAGATATGCAGTTGGAGTATTCTCCAGCTCCAGCCAACTCTGCTGTTTCATGATATTCTAATTTAATGCTAAAGTCAGTCTTTCATAATTTTTCTTTTGTAATATTGTTATGTGATATTCTAAATGACTAATCACAACGTGTGAATAGATAAGTTATAAAAAAATCCAGCAACTGTAAAAGAGATGAGTTGACAAAGTTCAAAATCTTGTCCAGTGGTCTAGGTGTAATAAGTTATACTTCATTTATATTTTTTTGGTATGAAAGCAGCAATTGATCAAAAGTAGCTAAAGTTGCCAGATTCCGTTGGCTATCTATGAGGTTATGGGGGTTGGTTGATTTAAGCTGTCTACACAGGTTTGAGTGGATTTGGGTGGTTTTGAAATTTTTTGTTTCAGTTTTATTCCTGGGGATGTGTAAAACAAGCTGTCACATGGACTGAGAAAGAAAGAACCATCCAAAGATACAAGAAGAGCAGGTTCCTAAAAAAAACAAAGAAAGACCTACAAATCTATTCTATACACTGGGTTGCATTATCTGTTTCTATATATTTCCACAACAATGGGAATGAATTAACATAAAGTTCTACATTTTAGACAAATTGTGTTTTTGTGTTTTTTCTCAACCGTCAGATGATCACCATTACCAACATAGCAGCTGTCTGTGACTCTTTTAAGTTAGTTTCAAAAAACTATTCCTATTTAATAACAATAATCATTTACAAATTATTAGAGTTTCAAGTAAAAAAATTTGCTCACAGATGATTTATAGTATTACCATCTAATTCTAATAATTCACAAGCACTGATATGGTTGGTTAGTTGGTTGGTCAAATGGCATATCTGTTATATAGTCACATATGCAGATTCACATCTACATACATGCACATATATATGTAGAATAATTCACAACGACACAACGACAAAGACAGATGCATGAAGGAAGACGCAGGAAGACTTCTTTACAAATATATTTTACCTCTCACTTTATTGGTTCGAAAGGGTTGCATGTGAGAGGGAGCTGGAGACCGAACATAACTGTAATATCTTGACCCCACTGTTATGACCGTCACGTTGTGTCTTTCTTGTTCTCTTGTTTCTGGGGGCCCCCTCGGTCGGGTGTGGCTTTCCTTACCACATCTAGTCTCTAACAGTCTGGAATTCTACTGGCAACTGCTTCTTGGACTCGAACTCAACTGAGTTAAATAATAATTCAACGCCCACACGATCGCCCACTGGATCTTTGAAATCGAATGTTTAATCAACATCAAGCGGAAATAACTGTCATGCAGTTCAGAGGTCACTCTCTTTCGGTGCATCAGTCTGTATTGGCACAGTGGGACCTTCACCTTGTCCCATATTATAAGCCTTAATCCGCCCACGCGATCTCTTTCGATTACTGGCCATTGGAATGTGTCACTTCTTTCCGGTGCATCACCTTGGAATAGCATTTCTTTGGGCCGGGTCGAAGGTCAAGACATAACATATCAACCCTTCTGGGTTATCTTATGCTAAAGTCACTTATGGTCTTCACTTACATATGATATAAAGATATCTTTTCACAATCATTTTAAACAGGAAAATACTTTTATCATTCAGGGCTTTTGGACTATTGTCTTCATCTTTATTGTTATATTCACAATGTTTCAACCGAAATATCTGCCAGCCTTCTTCAGGCATTTGTCAAACTCACGAGCTTGCATGGAACTTCAAACCACATCATTTTCTTAATCCATGAGGGTCACTTGTTCTGATTCCATTAACCATAACCAGGAATAAGTGCTAAGTATTCCGGTATTGTTACTCACCTGCAGTCAGGATTGAAACTGCCATCTCCTGATGATTGTCTCTTTAGAAGCTTAGGGAATGCCTATAACCATTATGCAATGTGTTCTGCTTGACAGTGAGTGAATTTTTAGGTCTTATAAACTTAATATTTGCACATCACTATGATTACAACCACTACAAGGTGCATACGATAAGTTTCCAGACTTTTGTTGTTTGGGCACTTTTCTTGATAGTACACACATGAAACTCTAGTCCCCTTCGAAGTATTCCCCTCTAGCTGCAATGCACTTGTTGTACCGTTCCAACAACTTCTAAAAGGCCCCATGGAAGTCCTCTTGTGTGAACGTGTCAGTGATCTTTGTCATAGCCTCTTTTATCTCCTCAATTGTCTCATAACGATAGCCTCCGAGCTTAGGGAATAACCAAAAGTCACAGGAAGCAACGTCTGGACTATAGGGAGGCTAAGGAACTGTCTTGATGCCCATCTTAGTCAAATAGTCCGTGACAAAGATGGAGTTGTGGACTGGTGTATTGTCCTGGTGGAAATGCCACTGAGCCGATTAGAAGACTGCTGGTCTCTTCCGACAGAATCTCTTCCTGAACTCCCTTAAAACCTCAACATAGTAACCCTAACCCTAAGCCTAACCCTTTGGCCAATCAACTCTGGTGTATTGACTTCCTTACTCCTCCCACACCTCTCATCATCTCTCACAGACTCCCTGCCTTCTTTGAATCTCTTATGCCACTCAAAAACTGATGCTTGATTCATTCAAGATGGTCGAAAAGCAGTGTGAAGCATTCCATACGTTTCTGTGGCATTTTTTCCAAGTTTAAAACACAATTTTATTGCATATTATTCTTCTAAAGTGTCAGATTGCATTTTTGAAATTCCCCAGCTGTGAGAATCAGGTTTTAGTAGGGTGTATTCCATTTCATGCTGTAGCTGTTCATTTGAAGCTGAAATCATAAAAATTGGTCAGTCACCTTATAAGATGTAGAGCAATAACATACTGAATTTTCAAGAGTCTACGACAATTTTAAATGCCCATATGAAAAAAGTCTGAAAACTTATCGTATGCCCCTTGTTTGTAAAATAGACATCCAAAAATCATCAAGCTTCATCTAAAAAATTCAGACAGCTAGGAAAATTCTTCATACTTTGATGTAATTTAAACGTTTTAATAGCCAGTGAATTGATTAAGTTCAAAATCGTTTTCAACATTATTTCGAACGGATGTATTTGACACGTAGATGGGACCCTAGCATGAACTGCCCTTCCTAGTTAGAGTGAACCTTATGATAATGGTATGGGGAAAGGAGAATTTGGGGGGTATTTGGTTTGATGTATCTGAATCCATTTGTTTCTTCTCTGCCCTATTAAATTTGTTGGTGTCTTCTTTGTCTGTGAAGGCTGCAAAGGAATTACTGAAGGAAGGAAAAAAGAAACTAAGATACCTTCTAAATTTCAACTTTATTTTTGGTTTCCATATAGCTATTCTGCAGTGTGGAAATATCTTCCTGGACAACTAGAAAAAAGTTGTATATCCCAAACAAGGCATTGAAATGCATTAGTCATTTTTGGTGGTTGATAAGTTCAAAGTCAGTGGTTATGTCCAGTTGGAGTTTTTAGTATTATTTGCAATAGGAGAATTATTTCTGGTGAATTGTGAGTTTGAAGGTCTACTGATGGGAGAGTGAGCAAGTGTACTGCTAAGTAGACACCTGGTTTTCCCCACCAGCAGCAGGAGAAAAGTGGGTCTTTCCAGTCCAAGTGGTCACTGCTGAATGTGAGAGAGTTTTTCTCTAGCATTGATAAGTCTTTTCTTTTAGGCATGCATAGCTTCTACTTCCTGTCAGAGGTTTCTGGGAACTGCTACTCTTTTAGATTTGTTTTATCTTTATTTTTATTTTATTTAAGTGAAGCCTCACCACTAGATGAAATTCAGTGTCATGCTCAAGACATTTTCTCTGTTTTCTTAATCTAGAAAATAGCAATCAACTAAAATTTTCTGAATTTTGCACAAGGTCAGAAAAATTGAGCATCCAGTGAGAATCTCAATCTGATGATTACACCATTATAAGGTTCCTAGATAATTTAGTGAGCTTAGATTTGTTTGGCACCAGCAAAGAAATATGGAACACCTAGTAACAATCAATATCACAAACAATTATCAGCTAACATAGCTTGCAGATGACTACACATAATTAGATGTTCTTATGATTTAATAAGCTTAGCTTAGTTTGGCAAAAGGTCAAGAGTATTGGGAACCCAGTGGTCTGTAGTCAACCGGGCAAAAAATTATACCATGATTGGTGCCCTTCAGAATTTTATGGTACTTAGATTTGAAACAAGGCCTTATTCTGTAAAATAGGAATTTTACCAGAGTTTGGCAAAAGTTTGGCAATATTTTGATATATGCTTGTTTGCAACACATATCTTGTGTGTAAAATAGTTCAGGCTTTGATCATTGGTAACTGATGCGCTTATATGTTGCCCATTTCTTCATGCTTCACTCAGTGTGGGATTTAAAAGCCATGCAGATAAATGTGCAGCATAGTCTAATTCAGGAACTTAAGCTTTACAAGGTTGAATTCAGCCATAATGTCATGGCAAATCAATTGAGTAGCACTCAGAGAGTATCAGGCGAAGTGACCATCACATAGTCCAGTCACCTTAACATCCTTGGCAAAAGCATCCAGAGCTACTGATACTAATATATTGCAAAACATTTGACTCACACTAGTATTTACTTTCTGAATATTTATTGAATGACCTTCACCTTGGCATCTCTTCTTCTTTTTGTTTAATTCTAGCATAAAAAACAAAACAAAAATAATTTTTTTGAAAAAAATTAAAAATTTTAAGAAAATTTTAAGGCGAAGAGAAAAACATGAATGCTGGATTTCCATAGACTAAATTAAAGTCTGCCACCTCCCCCGCTACTTCCAGAACCCACCTTCCCACCCACCCCACAAAAAAAAATTCCCCAGAAAAGCCAGAACAAGAAACTAGCAGAAGTTAATCATTCCCCATCTTGGAAGCAGGTGGATAGTTTCTAAATCGCCACGTTCCCAAGAGTGCAGCCTAACAAAATTACCCATGTTGTGTGTTGATCTTCTCATTGTACAATTTATTTTTCCCATATGGCACACAGGAAAAACTATTGTTCTATGAAAACATGAAATAAAGAAAGAAGGTCTTATTGGGTGAATGCAGAGCCGCATTAGATTTATGCTTAACTCTTATCTCTGTAGGGTTTTTTTTCTGTTTTCAAGTTGATGTATACAAAAGTGAGGAAAAAAAATCAATTGTTTGACCTTTTTATACTTGATATATTTACCAATTTCCACTTACATAATTAAAAGGAGGGATTAGAAGATTAGCTGTTCGTAATAAAAGCAGCTGAGTATGAGAGGTGTCATGTGCTTTGCCAAAAATTCAAGAAGTTCACTTTCAAGATCCTTCATTATTCAATTTGAGGAAAAGATGACTAGGATGCTATGTGAATGTTCACTCCTGCATATGTAGTTCAATACTAACCAACATGTTGTAATGAAAACTGGAATTACAAAGTTAAGCTGCAATAAACCCATTCAGCATTTAAATGGGGGACTGTCAAGGAACAGTAGATAACTGGAAGCAACTGGCTGCCTGCATAACAGACTTAAATTCCATTTGGGTGAATTGTTGTACATAATTTTGGTAGTAAAAATTTACCCACCATAATGTGCAAACAGTGAAAGGCAGTAGTGACCTAGGTTCACCAAGCAACTCATTGGCATAATGGTTAGAGTGTTCGCCAATGGCCCGGGAGACCTGGGTTCAATCCCATGTTGAGTCATACCAAAGACTCAAAAATGGTACTTGATGCCTCCTTGCTTAACACTCAGCATTATAAGGTACGGATCAAGGGTTAAGTGGAGAAATCCAGGGAAAGGAGTAGTGCCCTCCTCTACACCTTGGTGTTGTAGCAATCAAAAAGGGAGCCTTCAGGTCACCCTCGACTATGGTCGCCAACTTTACTTATACTTACTCTATCAAAAAATGGGCCCATTTAAGACAGAAGTCTTTGAATAGTTCATTTCTAATGTGTAGTTGCATCTGTACTATTCTCAATAAAGACATTTTAGCATTAATTATTTAACACAACTCACTCTGAAAATACTGGTTCCTACCAGATCACCAAAGTTAAGCAACAGTAAGCCTGTTCAGTATTTAGATGGGCAACATATAAGGAACAGTAGGTACTTTAAGTAACAGGCAACCTGAGAACCAGACTTGGTAAATTTCTAGATGATGGAATGCAGTACTTATGGTAAAGACACTGAAAAAACTGGTTCTTGCCAGATCACCTAAGTTAAGCAGTAATGAGCCTGTGCTGTACTTAGATGGGTAACTTCTAAGGCATAGTAGGAACAGTAAGCAATCTGTAGCTAACATACAAGATGAAACAAAGCTTAGTAAATTCTAATATGTTGGTAAGAAGTACTTATAGTCAAGGAATTCTGAAAATATCAGATCATGTAAGTTAAGCAGCAATGTGCTTATGTTGTATATTGACCCTTACCGAGCTGTCAATCAGAGATTTCTTTGAACGGGACACACCTATGTAAATAAGTGGTAGCATTCATGTGGCTTATCGAAAGTTGTGGGCATTGTGAAATGAAAAATGCAGATACATGAGGGTCCAAGTTAGTTGGACTCAGTGTGAGTTGGACCTAGCTTGCAGTCACTGAGAGTGCCCCCAGAGGCAGTAGCTCACAGTGGCCTCCGGTTGAGTACCCCCAAATGAGAAGCAAAAGATGTGCTAAGTAGGGTCTTGAAGATAATACATGGTATGGTCAAGAAAAGAAGTTATGGATCGATATGGCAGTCTGTCTTCATCTCCTGCCATCTGTCTATCTCTCATACTGCAGAAGCTCGGACTCATTTCGAAAGAATAAAAAGATGTTTATATTTTTAGAAAGAAGTTTTGTGGTTTTTCCTTCATCATAGTATACAACAACTATTCAACACAACTACTAAGTTGCGACCACTATAGAGCAGTAGGCACAATAAACAATCAGTTAGTTGGTTGGTTGGTTTTACAGCATGTCTCTTGTTGGGTTACTGTTGCATATTGATCCTTGATAGAACCGTCAATCGGGGATTTCTCTACACAGATGCATCCTATGTAGAGAAACTGGTTACTGGAAAACAAGCAATACATGGGTGTAAACAAATCATGTGGGTTGACAACTGGAAGAGCGCATAGGCGTTATGAAATTATATATACTCAGGGACCCACTTCTGAAGTCAGTCTCGGAGTCACCCAGTCATAAAGTTATGGAGAATGGTCATTGGGTTCCTGGGTGGCCAGCAACCCACAGCGGTCCTGGTTGAGTACCTCTTGTCAAGGAAGCAAAGATATAAGGCTCTGAATATGGAATCAAAAGGTTGTTAAGATGTGGTTATGAGTCAATACAGCAGTCCTCTGAATCCTCCACCAGTCAGTGTCCAACTGTATTCATCTCTCTGTCTCTCTCTTGCGCTTACAGAAGCTTCAACCCAAAGAAAGAAGAAAGAGACTTATATTTTTATTATTAAAGAAAGTGCCATGCTTCTTCATTATGATCATTCATTCCTTCATGATGTTACACCGATTTACAAAATTATTTTATGTTGAAGTCAGTTTAAAAATTATAATTTCCTGTTGTGACACAAAAATATATCTTCACAATCATTTTAAACAGGTAGATACTTCCTTATATCAAATAGATGGGACTCTTACTGGTACTAACATTCTGACTCAGGGTCAACCAAGGATGTGATCCAAGGTCAACTTTTTATGTGTAGTACATCTGGTTTTCAAAGGGCATTAACACAAAGTGAAGCTCAAAAAGTTTACCTGGGAGTAATGACAAGGGGTGATTCCATGCTCCACAAAACTTCAGAATCACAGGATGCAGTTTAGTGTCAAACTTAGGACACCCTTTTTGTTGGGGGTGCAGTTAGCATATTGTAAACTCTGCTGTGTTCTAGACAAAGTGAATTTAATTATCTGACAATATGCATGCTATCTGCTAGTTTACTATAGACGGGCAAAAAACTATGAATTCAAACCAGCTGCACTCTGCTTAAAAACTCATCTTGTCTTACATCCGACGCTTGGCAGAGAGGTTAGATAAAAACATACCAAAGTGTTGAGATTACTTCAGCTTGCTAAACCTTCATCTTGGTTCTTAAACTGATGCCCTTTTTTCCCATATACAATTGTATACATTCAAAAGTATTGCTTGATTTGGCAGTCTGATTTCTTCATCAGTTTGCTTGGCAAGGTAAAGGGTTTTCCAGGAATGCGAATTTATCCATCTTGGTAAGGATAGTCCTCTCCATGGTAATGTCAGGTTTCTTGACTGGGTTTGGTTGATCCAGTCTTTTTTATACTGAGGCCAAAGGTATAGTCAGGCCAAAGTTGCTACATACTGCATTTAATGTTCTCTTGTTCCATTTGATCCCTTCCTCAGTCTCCTGGAAGGTTGTCACCAGGATACAGCTATCTTTTATACCACTCATTATTGCTTATGGGCAGTCATGTCATCATGAAAATGTCACACCATCCAAATCAAAATTGATCTTTATCTTCTAAAATGAACTCTAGATATCATCTTCTTTTGACAGTGGGGCTTTGAGTATGCTGATCCCATTCCCTGCTGAGGAGTAAGACTCTCTGCAAAAAAAATGATTGTGCAGGTATGACTATAAAATTTTATCTGATGATGCGGCTCCAATTCTAGAGATTGGGGGAATATGAAGTACCCCTTCATTGCCATCACTCCCTGGTCCACTCCAGCTCAGAGTAGTCGTAACTGTTAGGGTCCTATCAATGAGTCAAATTGGGCTGTTTTAAAATAATTTGTATTCAATAGGAATACAATGACACAAAAAAATTTTGGAAATTGCATAAAAAATGTAAATATAAACACAATTCCATATGTCTTGGTATAAATTAACCCAAGACTTGCTATTAGAATCAATCAATCTTCTGTCTTCATCTAGAGATCATCACTTTATTGAATATCTTACTCAGAAGTGCCCTTGACTTCATATAAAATTTAGGGGGTGTCCTCGTGGTGTAATGGTTAAAAGCGATGGACTGCAGAATCATAGTATGTGAGTTCGTTCTCCAATCGTGCTATTACATTCACTTTCGGGCAAATACCCTTGGGAAAGGTATGCACCCCCTTATCCCCCCAGCTATGGGTTAAATAGTACCATTACAGTTCTTCTTGGAGAATGGCTTTGGCATTAAATAACCTAAAAAGGTTGATATTCCATTAAACAAAGAAACCAAAACAAAACCAATCATTTAAAATTTAAATCAGAAATTAACAAATTAAAAAATATAAAGATTCAGTTTCGATGCTTTTTTATAACACTTTGTATTGGTTTTATCTTTTTTATAAACTATTCAATTGAAGGTGTAAAACTGAGTTCAACTTTTGGCACAGGCAGTTTGCATTTATCTTATCTTACATCTCTTGGGAAAGGCATGAACCTACATCTGCCATTCACAAGTAAATAGTCTGGTAGTTATAACTTTTAGCTTTGCAAAGGGAATTTACCTTAGACCATTGAAATAAGTTAGGTCTAGAATTCTCTCTTGCTACCTGTACGATGTAACCCAGTACAAAATATCAGATGCTGTTTGGATGAGAGACAGGCACTGCCAAGTAACCTTAACTAATTCCATGAAGGGGAATTACTCGGCCTGGCACACTGACAATTTAATAGGATGCGATAGACATCCATCACTAAAATGACAATCATGAAGCCTATGAGCAAGTAAGAAAACAAAACAGTTTATAACAGATATTCTCAGAAGAAGATGAAGTGAAAGTTTATGATGGTAAAGATGATATATTTGAAGCAAAATGTGTTTTATTATATTGGTGTTTCGCAAACAGTTTTGCATGCACGAGATTACATTTCACAAGACAAGGAGTGAATAATGTGAACTTCAGCTGGAAAGGTGAAACAATGTTGTACATTATCCAATCTGAAATGAATGGCATTCTTTTTTTAACACTAGTAGCATGTGTCAACAAACAAAGGGATCCCATGTACCCAACTGCAATATTTGACCTAAAATGAGTTCCTACTCTCTCTCTCTCTCACACACACATACTGAATATAAGTATATGTGTGTCTATGCATATATCCATGCACAAACATACATACACAAACACATACACATACACACACACACATATATATATATATAAATTTATTGAAAAAATTAAGTACACTTCTTTGCAGCCAAATTAAGTACATATGTTCATGCAATTTTATCTTTACTTACAGTTCAAATATTTTTGAGTTTGGTAATAGATAATATCTAATAAAATCTGCTTTAAATCTTTGATTGTGTAATGCTATAAAACAATAAAATCCTGGTAGTTTTAGTGTATAAAGAAAATTATGAAAAAATCAACAATCATATACATTCACACACACTCACACAAAGATATATATGCATGTATATATGTGTGTGTCTGCATGTGAATATATATGCATTATAATTAGGGATTCTGGTTGATTGTTTTAGTTGTAAGTAGCTGCCTTGTTAGACTTAGAGGCCAACCACAAGACAATGAAAAAAGAGGGACTTATATGAGAAAGAGATTCAAAGCAATAAGAATGAGAGAAAGAGAGCAAGAGGAGGAGAGAGAAGAAGAGAGAGGCATGATGATGAGGGAGAAATGAATAGGAAAGTGAATTGTAGTGTCCTGATCTCCAGATTATGACAGTAGCAGAAGCTCAAGTTAAAAATCTAAATATAGAAGCTGCAAATTGGCTATTGGGCTGTGATTAGCTGAAAGAAACTCAAATGAAAAAGCCGTTAAAGTGGATGCGGAATAGAAAACAGGAAAAAAGGCAGTTGGAGATGAGCTGCAGAGATGTGAGGAGAGACCAAAGATTATAGCACCCATTCTGGGTGAGTTCACCAAAGGAGTCCTACACCAGCCACGGATCCTTAGCAGGCACGTGCAAGAGCTGCAACAGAAAATGATTGATAATATCAAAGTCTATATCTGCCTCTGTCATCCTGTGATGTTTTATTTCTCTCTGTCTATCTAAAGCATTTTACTCAATTCATAGTCTGTTTCTCTCTTTTCGATAACTACGAATGAAGGGTAGTAACAAATAAACTTTGTATCAGTGAACCAACAGATGGTGTTTGTGCGTTCATCACTTCTTTTTTCATCATGGTGAAGGTTACCATGGGGTCTGAATGGAACTTAAGGAGTAGTGATACACTCATAGAACCTTTAGAAATATGGTGCTACATGTGTCCATATATGTCTCTGCATGTAAGTGCATGCATATAGGTGTATATATGTGTGTGCATATATGCATATGTATATGTGTATGTGTACTCCAAACAAGTTTTATGAAAACTTGGTTTTCCTAAATTAAATTAGGAATATGTGGGAGTTTGAAAATAAGTATACTCTTTAACACAATTTAAACAGGTTTTACAGTGTTACATTCAGTTACCAAGTTTTAATGTTGTAGAGTTTGGTAAAAAATAATATCTTTTAATATCTTTTTTCATTGCATCATGTTTCACTTGAAATTAGAAGAAATTGACCTTACATAAAAAAATTGTTAGAAACTTATCAACTGAAGACACTGCATATATATATATATATATATATATAGTTTACTTTTTTTCTTCAAAAAAGAAAGCAGATATAAAAAAAGAAGATCAAATATAAAAGCAAAAGAAATATCTGTATTTCTATCCAAATCTTTTGACCAAAATTATTATCTATAAGATTAAGGTGTCTTATTTTAGATTCATTTTTGTCAGCATTTTTTCCTAGCGAGCCTTTTTTTCTTCTCTCTCATCTATATAATGAAAAAATGTTGTTAGACATAGGAAAATGAAAATATTCTAAAACAAAAATTTTGTAAAATGTTCTATAATAAAAAAAGATGTTTTAAAACATTATAAAACAAAATTGTTAAGCATTCTAAAACAAAGATGTTGCAAAACATTCTTAAGTAAAAAGTGTAAAACATTCTAAAATAAAATTAAAATTTACAAAACATTTCAGATTGAAAAATGTAATAAAAAATTCTTAGTATGAAAAATGTTTGAAAACATTATAAAATGAAAGATGTAAAACATTCTTAAACGAAAAAGATGTTGTAAAACATTCATTAATAAGAAAACAGTCGTTAAACTTTCTAAAATATAATGAAAATTTGTAGAATATAGTAAAAAAATAAAATAAAATGTTATAAAACATTGTAAAATGAAAAATGCACAACATTCTCAAACAAAAATATTTTAAACATTCTTAAACAAAAATGTAAAACATTTTAAAATAAAAAAATGTTGTAAACCATTCTTCAAGAAAAATATTGTCAAGCATTGTAAAATGGAAAATGTTAAGATGGCTTATTTTAAACTTATTTTCCTCAGCATTTCTCATTTCTTCCCCAATCTCCAAAAGAAGATATAAATGGAAAAAAAAATGCAAAAGGAATAAAGATGGCAGATAACATAAATAAAACTACAACCCACATGATCAACACTTGAATAAAAAAAAATGAATAAAATGGAAAAAAACAAAAACAAAAACAAACTATATATCACCTTTATTATGCTCATTATGTTGGGTAAGGAGATAAATTAAAACAAGAATGATAAAGTGTCAAGGATACTTTACAGGTAGGGACTTTTTTTTCTAGGTGAGTCCCCCAACCCCAATATTCATTCTCTTCATAAAGAAGTATTTATCATTTGATCTGAATTTATGACTGGATTAATTTCAAAACTGATACAGTCTAATGATTCACTTGTTATATTTTTGTATTTGTAATTTGTATATTGAAAGAAATATATTAAAAAAATCTTTATATTAAAAATATGTCCATATTTGTGGGTTATAATATATTAGAAGGTATAAAATTCCTTAAATTTCTAAGATTAAGTATATATATATATATATATATATATATATATATAGTCATGCACTGACAGGCTATTTCGTTGTATCACAACTCTTCAGTGTGGCTAGACACATAGCTGGGATTGAAACCCACCCAACTTTACTTTAGACTTAATATTATACTGCTCAGCCATTAATTCCATTGTTAGAGGGGAGCGTATATATATTCATATATATATATATATATATATATATATATATATATGCATGTATATTTTGGCAGCATTTTATTAATACATATTTGATTGAATATAATAGACATTTTTTGTCTACATATTTTTTTGTTAATCCTTTCGAATTGTCATATTGATCTTATGATATACGGTTGGAATTGGTTGATAAATCTTCCATAATTAGTTATTTCCCAAGTTCTTTCTGCCCAACATTGGGCCATCATCAGGGGAGGATGTATTACAAAAGTGATGCAATTTTTGTATGTATATTACTACTTTGTAAGAAGAGTGTCTGTACTGTTGTATTGTGTAGCATTTACTTTTCGAAAATCACTTTTGTAATACATCCTCCCTTCAAAATAACAAGCAAAAACAACAGATGCTTGAGGCACTACATATTAAGAACATACACCCAAAATGTAACTGAATTAATTTTGAAACCAGTGTTAATGTACTTAAATGTCTTTAGCTACTCACGCTATTTATAGAAACAAATTCGAAAAGTAAATGCTACTCAATACAACAGTACAGAAACTCTTCTTACAAAGTAGTAATGTACATACAAAATTTATATCACTTTTGTAATACATCCTCACGTGATAATGGCCCAAAGTTGGGCAGAAAGTACTTGGGAAATAACTAATTATGGAAGATTTATCAACCAATTCCTGCCGAATATCATAAGATCAAAACAGCGATTCGAAAGGATTAACAAAAAAATATGTAGAAAAAAATGTCTATTTTATTCAATCAAATATGAATTAATGAAGAAATGCTGCCAAAATGGACATGTATATATATATATATATATATATATATATATATATATATATATTGTTATCCAGGCAATGTTTCTATGTTGTACACTGTATAAAAAAATATTTCTATGAAATTGATGTAAAATGAAAATTTATAAGAAAATTAGAATAAAAAAATTATTAATTTTGTTATTTCCACTGGTTACAAGTTCTGTGGTGATTATTATTCTAAATTTGCCTACTAAAATATCTATTTATGCCCTAAATAATTTTAGCAAGCAGACTATTTGTGGATGAAAGTATATCAAAATTTGTTTAATTTTTAATAATTGTTTTCATTTATTGCAGCAAGAGGTCAAGAGATCAATTGTTAACTTTGATTAATTTATAACTTTATTTATAAATTTATTAAAATTTATTATAAATTTATAAATTTGTTAACTTTGATTATATTTAACTTTAATATTCAGAAAATATAGATTATAAACAAGAAGAAATTGAGAGGAATATGAAGTTTTTGATATTCTATAAGTTCATTTTAATTGCAAAATTACTTACATATTGTTGCCATTTTTTCAAGGCATACCTAGAACACACACACACACACACACACACACACACACACACACACACATACATACATACATACATATATATATATATATATATATATATAAATATTTTCAGAGATTCAGATTCAAATTGATAACTTTTATCATCTCTACTAGTTACAAGCTTCATGGTCATTATTATCAATAATGTAGATATAAAGTAATAATATTGTGTAAGAGTACAGTTTCGATTTTCCTAATATGAATTACAGAAATTTTGATGCAATATGTATATATATATATATATATATATATATGTGTGTGTGTGTGTGTGTGTCCTCTGCATGGAATACGTACCTTCAAGACACATTAGGTCAAGTGGTCACACATAGTCATCATGACAAGTTAATTTGGCATCACATATGAGTGACATGAACCGGTGGCCTAGTGGTAGAGTTTTGGCTTTTGCATACTGAGGTTGTTGGTTTGATCTCCAGTGGTGGAGATAATGATGTGCACTGCTGATGAGATCCAATAAGGTTGAAACAGTTTTTCAGAGTTCCATATATCGCACGTGGGTGTTTGCCGTATTTTCTAGTCATGATAATTCTAATATATATTAAAATGAATGACATTACATGAGCCTCACCATCAGATTGCTTACTGTCATATATCCAGGACACTCATTGGGGGAGTCTTACCCCTCTAGAGAGATGCAGTCGGTGTATTCTAGGGTGCTAACCAACTGTGCCATTTTCTCGTTAGACCAACTATAATTATTTTATACATATATATATATATATATATATATATATATATATATATATATATATATATATATATATTCCATATATATAATCATTCTATATATATAATCATTAGCACCCATGAAATTTTAATATCTAATATAGAATAAGTCCAGAAAAAAAAACAAATCTAGTGGAACAATTTTTACTTACTCATGGTTGATAAAGAACAGCAAATGATAAAACAAGTTTGTATAAATTTACTTATTTCCTGTTTATTTCTGAAAATATACCCAAAAAATGAAAGGGTGTCAAAGATGGTAACCATGCCTGTATATATTTATGTAGGCATAACAGAAACCCACTTTGATATATTGAGGTTCATTTTGTTTATCTTCTTATCTATACAGGCATTTTGTTCTATTTCATTTGTTAGTATTGCTGAAGTGTAAAGATTCCTGAAACTAAATTTTTAAAAGCTGAATATTAACATTTTGAATGCTTTAGAGATTTTTGAATCAATTTTAAAGATATCTTTGTCATGTTTGTTTTCTTGTAGAGACCTCGGATTTTCTGTAATGTAATTCTGATTCAATTTTTTTTCCAAGGTTTTCATGAATCAGTTTTTTCATCAGTTTTTGTTCATCAGAATGTCATAGTGCCAAATGAAAGTGTGAAAGTATTAGGTGAAATATGTAGTTTTAATGTGTGTGTCCTACTGCATATATATATATATATATATATATATTTATAGAGAGAGAGAGAGAGAGAGAGAGATAATCAGTATGACATGAACTTCAAATATTTTGATAGAAGCTCACCTGAATTCAGAGTTGTGAGTTTTTACCCTGTTTTATTTTATAGTTGAAATATTGTTATATTGCTTTGAACTTTGGTGCATAGAGCACTCTATTTTACTGATTTAAACTGGTTTTAGGAGTAAATTTTAATTCTAACTGTATATATATATATTTATGATAGATGTATTGGATGTAATATCCAACAAAATGATAATAAATAATACTTGAAAACATGCAGCTGATGTTAAATTGTTTTATTTCCTGTGTAACATTTTGCTCTCAAGTACATGTGCATTTTCAAACACAACTGAAGATTGCTCATTCTGCTGGGCAGTAGAACACATTGACTGCATCTCTGCAGAGGGGTAAGACAGACCTTAATGAATACCTGGATATGACATGAAACATTTTGTTGATGAAGCTCTTGTAATGCTGGAGCTTTGGGGAATATGGAGAACCCTTTGATTGACATTGCTTCCAGGTCCACTCTGGCCTGGAAAGGTAGCACCTAATAGGGTCCTATCTATGGGTTAAATAGAACTGTTTGACATTTAAACTATGTGCAAACAAATGACTAATGCTAAATAGAATTGTTAGAAATAGAACTGTTTGATCATTTAACTATGTGTAAACAAATGACATGTTTAATTGAATTGTTAGTGATACATAGCAATACTTGGAACTATTTAACTGAGTGAAACAAAAGACTGATGTTTAATTGAATTGTTAGTGATACATAACCTTACCTCGAACCATTTATCTTAGGCTCATTTAAAAACACAATCAACAAAATGTGTTTTTAAATCATATATATAATAATATATATGTATAAAAAGGATTTGGTATTAAATAACCTAAAACCAACTGAAGGGTTATGAAAATCTGAAAATGATATGAATATCTTCTTGGATTTCAAAACCCACCAGTAAAAGTTGATGATGTGTTCACTACATATATATGTGTGGGGGTGGGGGAGTGTTTCTGAGATGTGATATTGTTATTATTATTCTCAATAAACAGTGAATTACTATACTCCTTTTCATTCCAATACTCATAATGTTTCAGCTGCTGTACTCTCCAGCCTTCTTTTTGCCCATGAGGACACATGGCTGAGAGGGTTAATACCTCAAGTCAAATACCTAATCAGACTACCACCTGCAAACTGTGAATTCAATCCCTGGGTCCTGTTCCAATTGTGGTGAAAAAGCAAAAAGTGGCTGATGTAAGATTCCTACAAGGTATAGATAGTGGAATGAGTATATATACATATATATGTATGTATATAAAAAAGTTTTATGGAAATTTCAAGCTCACTTAGTGAGTTAATGGAGAGACCAAATGTTGTGGTATTGTAAAATAGTGCTCAATATCAATGATAGAGCTTTTACATATATCATGTATACATATACATATATATATATACATATATATATATAAAAGATCTGAAGAAGCCCTGTTAATTTTTTTTTGTGTTTTTGGAAATTTCAAAAATGCGTAACAGGATGGAAATAAATTTATAATCCTATGTGACCGGTTTTGTTGTTTTTCTTAAAGAATTTATTGTTCTGTATTATTGTTACATTGAGCTCTTTACCAGGAAAATTTAAATATTCGCTCATGAATAATTTCTTGTCCTGATGGAATTACTCCCAACTCCGGTTTAACTGGACCAAAGAATACTATATATATATATATATATATATATTACGTTGTTTAGATGAATGCAGAAAGCATGAAACTCAAGGTCACAGACACTACCATGTAATCTATATATATATATAATATATGTTGTGCAGTATTAATGATAAATTGGAAAAATTTTTGGTAAAACATGTTTTGCTATATTACATGGCATTTTAATGGTAAGTGTGAAAAAGGAACGTTTGTTTTTATGTTATGTTGTTGTTGGTAACAATGTAGCATTTGTGTATAATTTAACATAAATGTCACTTAATGTTATGTTCGGTGATGATCAATTGAGCCTAAGATGGAGATAAATTAAATTAGAAGAATAACCGCTCATTCTAAGGTGCATTGTTTCTTTTTATTGGGCTTATGTTTTATAATTTTTACTCCCTTTAGATCAAAATTGTGTTTTTCTTTGTTTCTGTGTAGTACTAGGGCATAGCTAGTGTCATTTTTAAAGGAGCTTGTTTACGTTCATAAATCCTCTTTTTGAGAGGTCTGGATATTTCTCCAATATACATATATACATTTCTATACATAATATGGTAAATCAGAATCCCCTTCAAGATTGGGAATAAATGACTATAGATAACAAATTAAATAACTGAATTACAACAAATTTCTACCCAGAGAAACTTCTTGCAATTCACCTATTGAATTTCCTCCAAACAGAGCATGATTTTAACAGAGACACTAAAATCCCTTAAATAGAGAAGATTGAAACTAACACCATATCCATTCTTGAAAATCCATTAAGATAAATGGATACTCTATCTTGAAACCCAACATGGACTCAACAACAATCTAAACCCAAACTCAATATTCAATTCTTATGAAAGTTCATTTTTTTAAAGTAAATCCTTAAGTTTCAAAATTCAAGTTTCATTCGCATGTGAAGCCAATCTGGTGGCATTCACAAGCCTTTTAGTCTTTTAATGTAAACACTCATAAAATAAACATCCTCAAATGATGATAGAGAGTTGAAACTAGTCAGGATTAACAAGTTTATTTATATTCTTCCTCTACCATTATTTATATTTATTCTTTTGCTAATAACTTTTTTCTCTCTCTCTCTCTCTCTCTCTCTCTTTCTATATGCACATACACACACACACACACACACACACACATATATATATATATATATATATATATAATTGAATCAGACAGATTTTAAAGTTAAACAGTCTTATCCTTTGAATGAATTATTACACTTCCTAACAAGTGGATTCAGCTTGCTAAGTTCAAATCCTGGATATGTCGATTTGCCATTCACTTGATGCTAATGCCCTAATGAAAAACTTGAATCCATCTCTTCTCCAATTCATTGGTAAATATTTGGTAAATGTTTGGGTATACTGGGTTCTTTAGCCTTGGTATGTCAACAGGTCTATGATTTTTTAACCATCTGTAGTCTTCTTAAAAACTAACCATGTGTTACATTCTACCCATGGTGGATGGGTTGGGTTAATACATACATTTCTCTCTCTCTTTAACCCATTATAACCCAAGTTCTCAAAATTTTCTGATTTATAATGAAATTATTATAAGAACATATATAAAAATGGATAATGAACAATCAGAAATGTCCATTTAACCTTCATTATTATAAATATAGATATAAATTTAATTGATGTAAAGTACGCATTACTTTAGCCAAAATGTAAGTGCTTAATAAGATTTTCATATTTATTTTAATTCTTCACAAAAAGGACATAGGATTATAATGGGTTGATGTTAATTTTGTTTTTCATAAAAAACATAACTTTCAAAATGATTTTCTACACTCTTTTTCTTTCTCTTTCCATCACATTTATTAAAAGTTTTTCTGACCCAATCCTCATATATATATATATATATATATATATATATATATGAATACCTACAGAATGAGAAGTAATGTACCTAGGTTTCACCAAACCAGATCATCTGATAGGTATTTGTATTTTGCACTCTTATGTTTAGCTCGGTGTTTCAGAATAATCAATATCATTTCATAATCTAATATTTTGACCACTTCTTGTTCCAATGATCTAAATTTTAACAGCATGTGTAGAAACAACTCAAAATTCTATATGTAATATGGAACATCTTTTTCTTTTTCAGTGATGGCCATTTGTATACTTGAAAAGAAAAAATCTTGAAACATCAAACAGCATTTTTAGCTTTTTCTACACATGCTGATAAAGTCTGAAACCATTTAAATGAGAATTAGTGAAGTCATTAGATTATAAAACTTTAATTTTTTTTCTAAAAAAACACTTTGCATATATATATATATATATATATATATATATATAGCACCTTTTTGAATTCATTCCATCTAGAAATCAAATGACTGACCTAAAAACTCAAATGGATCAATGCTAAAATAGGCAGAAACAAAGTTTCCATCCAATTTAATCAAATATATATGTATATATATATATATATATATATATATATATATATATATATATATACATGTATTTTCTCATATATATATATATATATATATTATTTTCAGTATAAAAGAATTGAAATAAATGTTGTCCATGTTTTTTGCCAATGGTCCTGGAGACCTGGGTTCAATCCCAGGTTGAGTCACACCAAAGACTCAAAAAATGGTACTTGATGCCTCCTTGCTTAACACCCAGCATTATAAGGTACATTTCAAGTGTAGAGTGGAGCAATCAAGGGAAAGGAGTAGTGCACTCCCCTACACCTTGGTGTAGTAGCTATCGAACCGGAAGCCTTCGAGTCGCCCTCGATTATGGTCGCCAACTAGCTCAATATCAGGCATATAGCTCTTACAGAATTGTAAATAGACTTTGTTTAAAATCACTTTTTAAAATCGCTTCTAAAAATGTCTAAAACTGACTTGTCAGCACAACTGGTTGGTTTTAGACATTTTTAGATGAGATGTAAAAAATAATTTTTACTACAGTCTCTATACAATCTCTCTCTCTCTCTCTCTCTCTCTCTCTCTTTCTCTCTTTCTTTTCAGTATACATATATATATATATATGTGTGTATGTATGTATGTATGTATGTGTGTGTGTGTGTGTGTGTGTGTGTGTGTGATTGAGAGTGTATATGTAATTTGCATGAAAGCCTCTAATAGGCCAAAATTTCAACCATTTTACATAAATTTGTATGCATATGTATATAAAACATACATATATATATAAAATATACATATGTATATAAAATATACATATGTATATAAAATATACATATGTATATAAAATTGTATTGATTTGTATTCATGAGATTTTAATCGTAATGACCATACAAAAACATTTCCCAAAGAGTGCAACAGTGAAGAGATGTAATTTTTTTTTGTTGAATAAATAAAAACAGCTCTTTGTGATTTTTTCAGGGAAACCCATATTGAAAAACTTCAAATAGATCACAAAAAAATAAAAGAATTATAAACTTTCAACAAATGAAAATATTGTGAAAAGTGCAATATTGATTCTTATCACTTAAATTAACCTTTTGGCTTCATCTATGGACCATTTATTTTTGGTGCTGTTTGGTAGTAGGTTCATTTCATCAAATGTTATATTGATGTAATCAAAATGGTGCTTTCCCGATTGAATCAAAGGTCTGTGACTTTAACCTTTCATGCTATTAAGAACATTACCATTATGCTGCACATTTTAGAACCACTCATCAGAGTTTAAGATATGGGAGTGAAACCCTAAAAAAAATGTTTGAAAAATGTGAATATTCTTAAGTAATAAAAACAAGAATAACATGTCGTTAAATTCTCTGATTTTAAATATATGCATTTCCTGGTGCTCAACACATTTAGATAAATGGATAAAGAAATTCTAATGGCCATCATTTGAAGGCTTATGAATTTGGTGGTGTTAGGTTTTATAGACAGAAAGGTACACAACAGTCGGACTAGATCAGGGTCCTTCAAAGAAAGGGACACAACCCATTGAGTTGTGAAGTCTTCCTCACTGAGTTACTGGTTCATAATAAAAAAAAAATTGAAAAGAAAAAGCAGGAAAAAAATCTAGTGACAATAAAATAATTAAGAATTTGAAATATTAATGGCTGAGGTGTGATGAAAAAGTATCAAGACTCAAGTTGTATATATCAAAACAGAAATAAACAATGAAGAAAACAGATTCTTTTCAAAATTGTCCCTTTTTTTATCTAACACAATTATTCCTGTGAGTTTTCTGAAACTCCTCTTTTGATATAGAGTAAAGTTGTACCATTATGTTCTATTTCTATTTTAACTTTTTTCATAACAAATTTTATTGTAAAGAGGAATTTTCAGTTCAGGAAACATTAAAGTCACACAGGCTAGGTTAGCTGAAAATGGAGGGTGCTTGCACAATCCTGTGTTTTACCAAAAACAGTTGAAACAAATTTTCAGTTTCAAAAAGGAGAAAAGGTTGAAAATGAGTTTGGTGTGGTGAGTATGGAGGGTGCTGCACTTTCACAATTCTGTGCTTCACCAAAAACTGTTGAGATAAATTTTTAGTTTTGAAAAGAAGAAAAGCTGAAAATGAGCTCGGTGTGGTGAGTATAGAGGGTGCTTCACTTGCACAATCTTGTGTCTCTCTAAAAACTGTTCAGATGAATTTTCAGTTTAGAAAAAAAGAAAAATTTGAAAAATGAGCTAGGTGTTGGGAGTATGGTGGTTGCTGGACTTGCACAATTTTGTATTTCATCGAAAATTGTTGGAATGAATTTTCAGTTTCAAAAAGAAGAAAATATTGAAAATGAACTGGGCATGATGAATATGGTGGGCACTTCATTTGCACAATCCTGTATCTCACCCAAAACTGTTGAGACAATTTCCACTGTAGAAAAGAAGAAAAGATTGAAAATGTGCTTGGTGTGGTAAGGGTGGACAGTGCTGCAGTTGTGTACAATCTAATGTTTCACCCAAATCATTTTCAAAAATTATCAAAATTATCTTCATAACTTATCTTCAAATTGGCACAGACTTGTCTTGACAAACTCTAAATGTTTAGACTGCTGTCTAGATGTGTAGACATAATTACTTCATTTTATAATCAGTTCACCTGTGCACAATTAAAAACCAATTTATGCTTTCTGTAAATAGTGAATAAATAGACACTGAGATTCACAGAGATTGGAGCCCAATAGCCCTGATTTTGAATACAGATTTTTTTCCTTCTCTTAGACTAGTTGCTTTACTAAGGTTAAAGAGGCCAGTATGCCCTTCTATTTAACCATAGCTGATGAGAGAAAATGAGAAGGATTCATGTCTTTTCTAAGGATATTAATGGGAAATGAAATGCAAACAGCTTTGTTCAGAATTTGAACTTAGTTTTTTGGGTTCATTTTGTACAATGATAAATTTTATGCTTCTCATACTTCCGAAAAATCTAAAGGTTCAGTAGATATATTTGGTTACATACAGATGTACATTTACATGTGGGTATCTCAAAAAGTCCATGACCTAATGTTTATTAATCTCCTTGTTCAATACATTTAAATCAAAAATCTTTTAATTTACCTCATGAATCAAAGATTAGATAGTGAAAATTTCAGATCAAAATTCAACTAATATCTATGACAGACAACAGACTAACCTAACATGTAAATCCCCCATTTGAATTTTCCTCCCTTTTTATTACACTTTTATGCTCATAAACATCCTAGTCACACATTTTGATGATAAAATACCATTCCTTTAACTTTAGAAAAGTACAAATGATATGATATAAACATGATATATGCATTAGAAAGATGATTGAACCTGTAGCCATCTCTTATTTTTATAATATAAAAGAAATATCAGGTTTCTAGATATCACCTTATGCTGCCAGAATAATTCTAAAACACAATAAAGTTGTACTAGGTATAAGATAATAATATTAAACATTTAAATTTATTGATATATCCATAAAGGTTGTGTAGCCACGAATGTATTTTTCAATTTGAAAATATCTTAGTTTATTAACATCATCTCATACAAAGAACATAATTAATAGAATAATATCAAACAAACTTTATGATTGAAAAAATTCATTAATCCTTAGTCGAAGAAATTTCATTTCCAAAGGACCTTTTTGAAACCCCCAAATCCTTAACATATTCCCAGAATGTCTCAACATATTCACTTATAATAAATAAAACAACAGTATCAGTTCAGGTTAATTGATCATGCAAATACCCTGATGTTGATTTGGCGTCGCTTGTGTGCGATATGGGCTGATGGATCAGTTGTAGAGTCTGTGGTTGCTGGTTCAATCTCCAGTGGTAGAGATCAGAGTATACACTGCTGATAAGACCTAATAAGGTTGAAACAGCTGTCCAGTGTTTCCATATGTCATGCATAAGTTTTTGTTGGATTTTCTGGTCATGGTAATTCAATTCACAACAGTATTAGTATCTTTCTCAGTGTTTCAAAAACCTTCAACTGTTGTTCAAAAATGCTCATATGATGAAAACTGAAACATTACACAGGAAATAAAACAAGTTTTTAAGTCTTCTTTATAACAATTTTGTTATATATTAAATCCCATATGATTATCGTATATATATATATATATATATACATGCAAAAGGATGCTATGTTCATTGCTAGACCAACACAGGAATATCCTTGAGTGATATGTAACATATTCATTGTGAAGTCCAACTCTCTTGACACATTGTTTTTCATTTTTTTGTTAGAGCTGAAAAATTTGATTGAAGGTCAACCTGTACTAAGAATGTTGTTTTTTTTTTTCAACAATTTTTCTTTCTTCTTATCATTATCATTCCCCTTCTGGTGGGTTTTTCACACTAGTTTTAACTAAGTGACAGCAAGTCTCTGAAGGCCTCCAAGATTATTATTATTATTATTATCATTATTTATATAAATGTCTTTGCTCAAATGTGTAAGAAAATTTCATTAAAGTGCTTGATGCCATTATTAGAGAATAAAAATGGTCACAGTGTAAATCATCAGATAATTATCAGTATGGTGTGGATATTTTTGCTTTTATATGAATTTTTGACGTAATGTGTATTATAATGGTTACAGAAATTGATATATGTTTATATAGGGGTTCATGTTCTAGTCGATACACATTCATAGAAGTAAACAAAAACACACTTGTATATATATATATATATATGAATAATTATTTGAACAAAATTATAGACTTAAATTAATTGAATAATAATAATAATTGATAAAAATATGTGGACTAAATTATGGACTTAAATTAATTAAATAATAATAATAATTATTATTAAAAATAATAATTAAAATAAAAAATCAGAATTAATGTTTTATTTAAATAAAACATTAATTCTGATTTCTTATTTTAATTATGATTATTTACTCATTAGAGTTTTTCCCATTAGTTTTAGCTGATGGTCTTTCACTGGAGTTTGAATGACAGAAAGTCTCCTCAAGTCTCCAGGACTCTTCTCCATATTCTGGCTGTTCTCAATAATGCTGTAGTTTGGATGGTCTCCACTCATCCTCCAACTTCCAAGTCTTCCAAGCCCTTTAATAATCCTTTAGTTACTGTACCAAAAGCACTAATCACAAAAGTCTCCTCATCACAAAAGTCTCCTCAAGTCTCCACTCATCCTCCAACTTCCAAGTCTTCCAAGCCCTTTAATAATCCTTTAGTTACTGTACCAAAAGCACTAATCACAAAAGTCTCCTAATCACAAAAGTCTCCTCAAGTCTCCAGGACTCTTCTCCATATTCTGGCTGTTCTCAATAATGCTGTAGTTTGGATGGTATCCACTCATCCTCCAACTTCCAAGTCTTCCAAGCCCTTTAATAATCCTTTAGTTACTGTACCAAAAGCACTAATCACAATTGGTATAATTGTCACCTGCATGTTCCACAGTTTTTTCTATTCACAAGCAAGGTCAAGGTACTCATCCTTCTTTTCACATTCTTTCAGCTTTATTCTCTGGTCAGCAGAGGCAGCAAAGTCCACAATTTTGCAAATTCTCTTTTTTTTTTTTGTTGGTTATTATAAGGTCTGGTCTTCTGGCCGAGATTAGGTGATTTGTTTGTATGTCAAAGTCCCATAGGAGTTTATGTGTGTCATTTTCAAGAACAGATGCAGGGTTGTACATATACCATTTGTTCGTATGGTCAAATTTCATTTTCTTGCACATCGCTCAGTGGATCATCTTGCCCACCTAGTCATGTCTAATCTTATACTCCTTCTATGCTAATTATGTGTTTGATGGTTTCATCTCTATCACCGCTTAGCCTACATTTGCTATTTTGTTTTGTCTTATCTATTCTCACTTTCATATGATTGGTTCTTATGGCATTATTTTATGCTGCTATTAGGAGAGATTCTGTTTCTCTCTAAAAGTTTCCTTTTCTTAGCCATGTCCAGGTTTTGTCGTGTGAGATGTTGTTTATTAGTCATTTAAAACACCCATAGAGTTGTTTTTCTTCCGATTTTTGTTTCCTAGTTATTGTCATTCTGTTGGCCATTGTGTTGTCAGTATCATTTTTTATGGTTGTCATCAGTCCTACTCTGTGTTTTTCTATGTTGTCTTTGAGTTGGTGTATTGATGCTGGCAAGTCCTCTTCCTCCCTCCTTTCTTGATACATATAGTCTGTCAATGTTATCTCTGGGATGTAATGCATTATGCATAGTTATTAGTTTTCTTATTCTTTGGTACATTTGTTTAAGTTCTTGTTTGGTCCACCTCAAAAAGGGTCCTGAATATTTAACGAGGTATACAGCCCAGGTATTTATTCCTTTGAAAAGATTTCTGCAACATATTTTTATCTCGTGTAGCTTTCTGGTTCTCCTGAGATATTCTTTTTGAATTTTTTCTTTCATATCCACTCGTTTTATGGTGTCAGTTTCCAAGATAACCAAGAATTTGTATGTTTCCTTTTCTCCGAGTGTTCTAATCTTGTCTTGATTTGGCTGTTCCAGTCCGTCCGTTAGGTGTCGTTTGCTGTTTTTCATAACTAGTATGGCATATTTTTCTATGCTAAATTCCATCCTTATATCCTGACTGCATATTCTAACTGCATGTATTGGTGTTTCCAGTTCTTTTTCACTTTTTGCAAACAGTTTGATGTCGGCCATGTACAGTAGGTGATTGATCTTTTCCAGCGAGTTACTAAGTTTGTATCCAGCTGTGCCTTTTTTGAGTATGTGGTTCAGTGGTATCATGGCAATTATGAATAGTAATGGTGATAGTGCATATATGAAATATACCTCTTTGGACCTTCGTTTCGGCTAAGCTTCTCCCTCCTGCTTTCGACTCCCCTTTCCAGCTTTTCATGGTTTTCTCGATAAAGTTTATGACTTCATCTGATATTTTGTGCATTTTGAGGCAGTTTATTACCCAGTTTTGTCAGACCATATCATTTGCCTTTGTGTAGTCAATCCAGGCTATAGTTAGATTTTTCTGTCCGGTCTTGTTCTAGTTGAGGATGTGCTGATCTATGTAAAGTAACTCTGCTGTGCCTCTGGATCCTTTGCAGCATCCTTTCTGTTCCTCAGGGAACAACCTGTGGTTTGTTAGCAAGTAGTAAATTTCTTCCCTTATTTATGCTGATATTTCCCACATCATTGGTAGGCAGGTTATGGGTCTGAAGTTATTTGGGGGCGGTTCGCTTGAGGAGGTCCTTTTGGTTCAACGTGGTCTTTCCTTTGGTCATCCTTTCGAGTAAGTGTGCTCCTCATGGGCATCTGTTCATTTCTAGTGCTAGTCTTGAACCAGAATTCATGTATTCCATGGCCTGGTGTTTTCAGTTTGATATCTTTTCATGTGGTTTTGCATAAATCGATGTGTATTTCCGCTTTTGGGCCTTCTTCAAACCCTTCTAATTCTTTTGTCATATTGCTTATCCATTCGGTTTTTTTTGTTATGTTCCCTTGGTTGCCATATTTTATTCATATCCTGTTTTGTCTGTTTTGTTTTACCCTTTATCGATATCTCTTTAATCTTCCTTCTTTCGCCAGTACTTTCTGATTTATTTCCTCAAGTTGTATCGTCATTTTTCCTTATGTTGCCTTTTCTTTTTTATCTCGACGTGTTCCAGCATCTTTCCTTTGTTTTATCATTTTGGCCTGTTTTTGTAGATTTTTTATCTGAGTTTTCAGTTGAATTTCCCATCCTAGTTTTGATTTTTTCTTTATGATTTTTGAGGGGATCCCAATTTTCTCACAAACTAATTTCGCTTTTACATAGATTAGTTCATTTAATTTGGTTATATTATTTGTTGATATCTAAGTTAATACTTGATTCAATATTTTCCATTTCTGTCTTGACTGTTCTCCATTCTATGTTTCTTAATGATAGCAAGGTAGTCTTTTCCCCATTCATAATTCTCTTTAAATTTTCTTGATTTACTTTTTGTTCTTGTGTTAGTGCTTGATCTGTATTGTTTGGTTGTGTGTTGTTTGGTTTTGAGGTGTTTCTATTTTCCGAAATTGGCGGTTCATTTTGGCTAGACTGTTTTTGTTTCTTAATACTTGGTGTGTCTGATATTTTATTAAAATCTTGTTGATTATTTATTTTCTGGTGCATTTCTAGTATTTATTATTGTCCTAACTTGGCTGGCAAGTCTTTGGCTTGTTGTCTGAAAACTAGCGCATTCTTGCCAGATATCTATTGTTCTTTCCCTATATCTTCTTTGTGTAGAGTTACTCCTCAAAAAGCTGTGTAGTGTAAGTTGGTTGTCTTCTCTAGTCTCTGATTTGCATCCCTGATTTGTGTGGTTACTTAAATCGACACTCGTGTACCTGGAAAAAGAACAGCAAAACATTCACAGGATGATGATCGGGTCTCTTATGTTGGCTATCAGGAGTCTCCCATTGTGTAATATTTTGTTTCAACATTTTTATCATGGGTGGTATATTATGGCTATACCAGACCCAGGGGTTTAAAATCCATGTACTTGACACACACATGACCTGGTTTTCTCAAAGAAAACTCTTATGCGTGTCAGAAAAAAAATGTTCTCCTCTGCTTTCTTTTTCTTCTTTTGAAGAATATACAGGAGGGAAATGACAAGATTTAAGTTTTAACTTTGTAAAAGTCCACATTTATGCTACTTTTAAAATTCAAAGATAGTTTAGGTCTCGAGCAATTGACTAGTGGCAACCAGTTATTGTTGGATTAAGCTGTGGAAGGATTATTTCAATCTGGTTATTCTTATAACAATAGTAATTACATAAAAACCAGCGACAGTTTTCACTTGGCTTCTAAGAAAGTTGTGTTATTATTATTATTATTATTTAATATTATTATCATTATTATTATTATCATTATTATTCTCTTTTTTGATTTTTCATATCAGTACAAGCTTATGGCTTTCACTGGAGTCCAAATGATAACAAATCTCCTCAATTTTACTGGACTCTTTTCAGTATTCTAGTTGATCTCAGAAGTGCTGTAATATAGCTTAGCTTTATTTTAAAAAATATTGGGCTCTGTACAAAATTATAAAAAGAAATGAACAGTAAAAAAGTTGTGTGTGCATATATACATATATATATATGTTGGGAAAGAAGTAGACATATATGTTAAAAAGGACTTATATATATTCATACATATTATCTTAATTACACACACACACACACACACACACACACACACACACACACACACACACACACACACGCACATACAAATATACACATGCACATGTGTGTGAAATTATATATAGTGCAGAAACCAAATGGAGAAAATGAAGAATATACTTGTATGAATTTTTTTTTTAACAGGAGAACAAAAGCAAAACAAAATGAAATACAAGTAAAACAAAAAATAAGTTTCAGGATAAAATTTTATTGATGCAGAAAAAAAATTATTTTTATTTAGAATTTTATTCTGTATAATTGGCTATCCAACCCTTTTTATTCTTTCTTCGCTCTTCCTTTCTCAACTGATAAATGTGATCAGGTGTGTACAGGACACCCATTATCAAAGCTTCCTTTCTTTTAATTTTCTTTCTTTCTTGATTTTTCCAACTCTTCTGTTTAATGCTGTGGCAGTGAGAAAGAATTTTTAATAGTGGTTAAAGAGTCTTTAACATTGGATTCAGACTGGTCATCAATACATATAGACTTTGGGAGAGTGACAAAAATCTCAGAAAGTTGGAACCTATAGCTAAATATAACAGAATCGGATTAATCTAACAAATACAGAACATGTCAAAAGGTAGTTGGCTGTTGAATGAACAAAGAAATTTTAGTAAAAAGAAAAATAACAAATGAATTTTTAATGTGAACAATATGAAACTCTCAGGTTCAAGAGTCTGCTTGAAGGTATAAAATTTGTGCTCATATTCTCTCTGAATCTAGGTATGTCAATCATTTGAAATCTCATGTGAGATGTGAACAGGATACACTTGCTTTGAGGTGTGGTTATACCACTTGTGTCATTTGTAAATCTTTGGTTTGAAAGAAACATAGCAGTGTACAAAAACATTCTCCACTAACAGAATCAAGTCACATCTACTTTCATCACTCCATTTGTCTCAATGTTTGCATGACAGCTGCTGTATTGAAAAATCACCTGAGAGAAAACACTTGAAGAGAAAGCATTACTCCAGATGATAATGGAGGATCAAGAAACAACAATTTTTTTGTGACAATGGAGCAGTTATCATGTATGTATGCATATATGTATAGACATATGTATGGATGAATTTATTAATGGGGTTTACGATGTTACAGAGATGTTGCAGGTTTATGGCAAGACCAAAGGACTGAACAATGTATCTTTAATAAAGAGAGTGTAATTCACCAATTGAAACTGTAACCGAACTATCTTGCAAATCTTGCAATGATGCTTTGTATTGTAAACTGTGAGACATTTGGTCTGCTGATCAGTGCTAGATTCACCATGATATTCTGTTTGAAGGTGTGAAAATGGTAATACAAAAATGTTTGCTTTGGTTTACCTTTTTTTTACTTGTTTAATAGAATATCAACCTTTGTGGGTTATTTAATGCCAAAGCCATCCTCATAGACCAACAACAGTGATAATATTTAACCCATTGCTGGAAGAATAAAAGGATTCATGCCTTTTCCAAGGGTGAATAGTTTGAAAGTGAACATAATAGCTTGACTGGAGTTCAGGCTTGTTTACTCCAAGGCCACAGTCTAGCACTAGCCATTATGCGATAGGGACTTCCTTGTGTGAAAAGGGTTTTAGTTCCTATATACTCATAAAAGAGTGATATCAAGTCCTGAATCAATAAAGATTTCTCAATCAAGTTCAGCATTAAATCCAGAAAGATGCTTGTTCCTTGCAGAAAAAATCAAATTAAATAACCCTCATGAGTCAGGTATTTTGTAGAAATCAGAAGATTAATTTTTCCCAGAATGCAATGTTGATAGCTATCTATTTCAGACAGGTTTATGGCTTATACCAACACAATGCACCTGTACAATCAGCCCAACTTATCCATCAGTTTTTGGCAAAGCCCAGCATTGTGCAAGTACAGCACCTTCCATTATCACCAGACTTAAAAAGGAGTTTCATTCATTGTAGATCTCTGTCTTGGAAAATACAGCTTCAGTCTTCAATACTTTTTATTGTACTTTTTGGTTTGATGGAAACCATTTTTTTCCACTGAAAAATTATAAAAATATTCCATAATTGTTTTTTTTTCAAATAAATATTCTAGAATTTGTTTTTTCATTTGCCTTGGGCTTAATGATACAGGAATCATACGAATTTAGTGCTCATCAATATAAAATTCTTTTTTAGTCACTTTTATTTAATTAGTTACTATTACAAGGATCAATTAATAAATAAGGGGAATTTTTTTAAAAAAAGCAAATAAATTTCTTTTTTTAAATTATTTTTCCATAAATGTAAATTCAGTATTCTTTAGAATTGATTCATAGCAAAAATTATTTTAATCTTTGCAAAAATATCAGTTTTGAGACAATTCAAAATGGTGGCAAATTAACCGCTTCAGGCTTGAACAGAGATCGGTTATGAAATTTTTGCTTGCTGAGAAGTGTTAAATTTACTGAAGAATGTGTGATGTGTATAGAGAAGCATATTTTTGTTATAAAAATCTTTGCAAATTGGCTAAATATGGGTTTGTTACTCAGTCAAAAAACAGTCCATGGCATAGAAACACAATGACTCTAATAAAGAAAAAATCCAAAATTTAGCAGTCAGTAAAGAAGATCATATTGACAATTTTCTGGGATATGAAAAGACTTAACACTATTGATTTTCTTGAAAAAGGTTCAACTTAAAATATATCTTCCAATTGGCAACTCATTAGTCAAAATTCCCCTTATTTATTGAATGCCCCTCATATTTTCACGGTTGTTAAGATTTGAGTTTCCAAGTTTGTTGAGATCAAGAGTGACATCCTATGTACACAATTCTTTATTTGGTTGAAACTGGCTGTCTTGGAGATTCAAATCAATGTTTATCATTCATTGATTTGAATCTCTAACTTGTTTTGTGAGTGGGTTGGTTGGTTGATTTTATGTTGGGTTACTTAATGCTGAAGTCTGTCTTTTTCTTTTCTTTCTTTCTTTTTCTTTATTTCATAGCATATTATCCTTCATAGGTTATTTAATGCCAAAGCCATCCTTGCTGAAGAATACCAGTGATACTATTTAACCCACAGCTGGAAAAATAAGAGGGGGTTCATGCCTTGCCCGAGAGTATTTGTCCGAAAGTGAACATAATATTACGATTGAACTTCAAACTCACTTACTTCAAGGCTACAATCCAGTACTTTAACTATTACACCCTGGGGACTCCTTCTCAGACTTTTTCAAGTAATTTCATAGTTCCAGTTAACTAATTATAATCATTTGGGGATAGTCATAACTTCAAATAATTATTCTTAATACTTATAATTTATACATAATTACAAGGTTTCAACTAACAATTCCTTTTCAAGAAAAATATAATTTCAATATTCCTATATAAAACTAATAATTTTCAAACAAATCTATTTGACCCATTGGTGGATTCTTAACAGGTACTTCCATTCGTGGTCAGAGTGGATCTGGAAGTAATGGTAATGAAGGAACGCTTCACACTCCCAAGATCCCTAGAATTGGAGCCTCGCCATCAGATGCAGTTTAGTTTTACACCCAGGATACCTTTTTGTGGTAGTGGTGGAGTCTTACCCCTCTGTAACTGGCATATTCTAAACCTGGTTGATTGGACAATTACTTGTTGATCATACATTTTTATTCTGGAATAAGATATGAATAAAAAGAAAAAATGTAAGAAGTCCTAAATTTTTATCTAATCTAGGTGCTTTCTTAATAAGAGATTAAAATGGATGAATTTACGCACACATAATCTTTATTCTAGAATATTAGCCATGTAACAACACTGTACTTAGAAACAATAATACTTAGCAGTTAAAAGAATTGTGTCATGTACTGTCCTCATTTAGACATCCATATTCCTTTGTGTTGTGTAGACAATGTCATATTCAAATCTTATACTAAAATTTTAGCCATGTTGCAACACTGTAATCGAAGACAATGGTATTTAACTGCTGAAAAGATTGTGTCATGGGCTAGCCTCATTTGAACCACCTTTCCTTTGTGCTGTGTTGACAATGTTGTTTTGAAAGATCAAATGTGTGTTTATTATTGAGTCTTTGGTTTATACCATCCTTTAGAAATTTTGAGAGAGTTGTGTTTCAAAATGACCCCACGAATTGAATGGTAATTTTAGACCTATCAGAACAAACATTACAAAAGGTAGCTGAAAATATAATAAAATTAGTATGAACCAGTAATCAGGTTTAAAAGAAATTCATTTTCAATATTGACGGTAAATTTACACAGATACATGTATACATTGGTTTTGGTTTCTTTGTTTAATGGCATATCAATCATTTTAGGGCAATTCAAAGCACAAGCCATTCTTGTGGAAGTATATTAGTGTTACTATTTAACCAATAGCTGGTGGGGTAGGGAAGTTCCTACATTTCCCAAATGTATTAGTCTGAAAATGAATGTAATAGCATTACTACGGTTAGAACTCATTTACAATGATGTCACAGTACAGTACATTAGCCACTACACTATGGGGACTCTCATATATATATATATATATATATATATATATATATATATATATATATATATATATATCATAGTAGGAGCTCTTGGAACAGCCACCAAGAACCTGGAAAAGAGACTGGATGAACTGTAGATCAGAGGAAGGATTGAAACCATCCAGACCACACCATTGTTAAAATCATCTCGGATACTTAGAAAATTCCAAGACATCTGAGGAGACTTGCTGTCCCTCAGACTATAGTGAAAAACTACCAGTTAAAACTGGTGTGAAAAACTTACAACGATTAAAATTATAGACCAAAAAAAGAGAAAGAAAAAAAGACAGAAAACAGATAATAATAATAATAATAATAATAATAATAATAATAATAATAATAATAATAATAATAATAATATTATTTCTTCTTGTGAACAACACCTGCACAAATTCAACAGTGATGGCCCCAAAAAACCTTTAGAAATACCAAAATATTAGCAAATATGTTCCATTTGATCAAATTATTTTCTTCTTTCACTGTCAGTTGAGATGTAAGCAAAGGGTAAATATTTGCTGAAGAAGTGGAGAAGAGAGGAGGCAAATTAAACCATGGTTTGTCCATCTATTGGCTTAAGATACAAAAGGCAAGTTAATATTTTTGATCTTGGCCAGAGAGTGTTGAGCTACGTTTGATAAGGAACTTTCCACTTATGGTTAAAAGGCCATCTCAGTCTATGCCATGATTTGAATCCTTGCTTCAGGCTAAAATATGTTGGGGTCAAAGGTTGATGGAGACTGCAGCAAGAGATTTTTAAAGTCAAGTGATCAAATTATGGTCAAGTAAGCTGTACACTCAATCCTGAATATAAATTGGCCACACAAAAGGAAAGCAACATGAGAGACAATGACCTCTGAATAAGGGTTTTAAACATTACATTTGCAAATGCATTTCTCTTGCCTTTCATTAGTATTAGAGTTTGTACCATATAAACAAGATATGTTTCTTCCTGCCAAATGTTTATAAACAAACATATGATTTTGGATTGAATTTCCAAGAATAATTTTCATTATTATTGTAATGTCGTTGGTCAAAGAAAGTATTGAGGTTGACAAAGAAGGTGACGAACAAAATGATGTGAAGAAGTTGTCACTTTATCCTAGTGATGAAAGAAATTGACAAACACATCACAAAAATTTACTCATGTTTATTCTAGATGTTAAAAGTTTTTTTTTTGACCAATCTCATAAAAAAAGAAGATTGGAATTGGTTTTTGTTTAGTTGATGAAAGAAAGATTCATTCTTTCATAAATCATATCACCCCCCCCCACAATGCAGTGGGTAGATCTCACTCAAGGTCCAAGATATACATCAGTTTCCTTGGGCTAGTATAAATGAACTCTACATTTTTAAAAATCTTACTTTTAATTCTCTCATAACTGTCAACAAGGACATTCAGTTTTTCCTCATGACTGGGAATTTGAACTTTGACCTCCTATCTGTCAATCAATTCTACCCAATGGTTTCCACATCCAGTAGGTTAGTAGTAGAAGCTATTACATAACATAGATATACCCAGATTAGTGTTCCATTTTAGATGCTGTGTTCATAATGTTTCAGCCATTATACATTCCAGTCTTCTTAAGGTGTTTATCTCAATCAGTAGCTTTCTATATGACGATGTTGTAATGTATAAAAGTGTTGGTTGAAGGCATATCTAGTTATCTGCTGGTTGTGAGTTCAGTTCTTGGGTTGAGAAAGGTTGAAAAATGTTTTATACTTTGGCTCAGAAGGAGAGGCAGACAAATCACAAGAATTAGTATCCTCATCTTGTTTTTTATGATTTCAGTTCTTGTAAACTTCAACTTCTTTCAGTGTCTGTCAAGCAATGTGTGTTCAAAAAGAATTGAAACTGAAGCTGTATTTACCAAAACAGAAATAACCAATGAGTCAAACATTGATTTTCTTCAAATTAGTCCCCTTAGCATTCAGCACACTTATTCCGAGGAATTTTCTGTTGGTCAAGGCACTCCTTTCTGGATATGG
The DNA here is from genome assembly GCA_963585895.1 of Sepioteuthis lessoniana. NCBI lineage: Eukaryota > Metazoa > Mollusca > Cephalopoda > Myopsida > Loliginidae > Sepioteuthis > Sepioteuthis lessoniana. Next base: position 47,642,584 of record OY757922.1, on the reverse strand, counting down.
TATGAAGCTGCACCTCTACACATTCAGATCTTACTTTTAAGAATAATTCTGAGTTTTGGAAATAAAAAAATCATCTGCTGGCAGGTCTAGAGACAATGGAAGGTGCAGCACTTTCAAAATCTTGTTTTTTGCATAAGACAATTGATTAAAAATGTATTGGGATTTTCTTTCAAAATGCCACTGACTTATCTCAATATCTAGATAGCAGTCCCGATGCCTAAACATTATCACTTTATTATATAAGTTGCTCAGCTGTCTACACATCTTTTAAATTACACATTTTTAAATTCTGAAGATTTATAGTGAATCTTTAAATCTTCAAAATTTAAAACTTTCAATACAATTTAAAAATTGCAATACTTTTTGATCACACCTCATCTACAAAAAAACGATTTTGTCTAAAAAATGTCAGAAACTTTTTTATCAACTAATTATGAAGACATACACAATTTGGCAGAAAGTCAGTATAAGGTCTTTGAAAGTGAGAAAAATACTTTGGATATCTGAATTAAGGCACTATGAAATATGAGTTGAAGATTATGCCCCCCCATCATTGGAAAAAAAACTGGAAACATTGCATCTACTTGATAAAAAAGAATGGGAGCTGATAGGATTTTAAATAATTGTTGATATTCAGGCAATGTTGCTTTTCTCTGTGATCTTAATATCATAGCGTGACTGTAAAATCAAATTCTCAGCTCCGGTCCACAGCAGCTAATAACAAGAGAAACATGATTACAAGCTGAACCCTGACTTTGTCCCCTTGTTTGTAATATTGATGAAGGAGCAGGAGTAAATCTCTGTGAAACATTTGACAAACTTACTGTTACCTTTTGCTTTTTTAATATGCAATTGTGAGAAATGATCTGCAAGCCAAAATGATATCTCAGCAGGTGACCCAAACCAGAAGGTGTTTGCTGACATATTGAAGAAGCCAAGATTTAAAATGGTTTAAAAGATATGTGCAAACATTTAAAGAAAGTAATGAAAGGAGAAAAAAAAAAGAAAAACCAGAAATAAGAAACTGTAGTGGGTGTAATTGATAGAAAGCAAATTAATCCCAAAATCTCTGGGTGGTTTGGAGAAAAAGGATAAAAATTACGAAACTAATGACATAAAGAACAAATTGACTAAATGATTAATTAATTAATTCTAGCTAATTGTTTTATAAATTAATTAGGTTTTTGCTGTCAATCAAAGGTGTTGATCTGTAAAGCAAAACCAAACAAAACAAAAAAGTCTTTGCTGACAAGGAAAAAAACAGTACAAATTTAAAGATACTGTGTTCATGGAAATATGAAATTATAGTAATAATTTGAATGTGGCTTAAATCACAAACTTCAAAACTTTGAGTCTTGAGTTATCTTAAGGTGCAAATGAACCAGAAGGTCATTCAAGATTTTTCTATTGGACTGAATTTAAATGTGCTTGATCAACTTATCCTCCCATTAAGTGTTCCCCAAACATGCTTGAGTCCAATGCCACTTTAATAACAACTCAAATCACACACACTCTTCATTAAATCTTCTGTAGTCATATTCAAAATAAAGTAGAGCTTAACACACACCTACACATACTCACTCACATTTATATATACACACACACACACACATGTATACATACATACATACATACATACATATATGTGATTCTTTCAATAAATCAAGTGAATATTACTTATGGAGTTGCCAACAAGAAGCGTTGTTTACGGTTGCTCAATTTTCAAGGAAATCAATAGAGATGGGTTCTTTCATGTCTGAGAAGACTGTCAGCATCACCTTCTTTACTGACTACTACACCAGGAACATTTTCTTTACAGGAGAGTTACTGTATTTCCACTCCATGGACTAACTTTTTGACTCCGGCTTGTGGTAAACCCATTTTTAGCCTATTTGAAATGATATTTTTTATTAAACCATGATGCTATCTATAAATTTCATATTCTTCTGTAAATTTTACATGGTTTGCACTTCTCAGCCACCAAAAATTTCCCCAAATATAATATATATGAAATTAAATATATATATATATATATATATATATATATATATATATAAAGCACATATGTATTCTATAAATTTATCTAGTATTTTATGTATATTTAATGCATTATAAATTATATATATATATATATATATATATATATATATATATATATATATATATATATATATATATATATAATGTGAAAGAAATAAAAGGTGAAAACCAAAATAGGGTGGATTATTTATTAATTTGATTTAAAGCTTTGCTCATTTTTGAGGGTACACTGATAATGATTTTGAAATAAGACAAACTTTTGAAAGAAAAATAGAAAAACTAAACAATTTTTTTGTCATTTAGGAAGGCTAATCTTTTAGGATCTTTAAAAGACACAAATACAATTGATAAAAGTTTTAAAAACCTAAGTAATCAAATAATCACAATTAGATCCAAAACAATGAGGAATATGATTAACAGAGAAAAAAATGTAGATATTTTATGTTATTCCCTTAAGGATTTGTGAAAATGTTTATGTCAGTGAGATTTCTTAATCTCTCAAGAAGTGTTTATATGAACACAAAAGAGCCCTACTAATAGGAAATAATTAAGATGCACTTGTCATGCATCATTTTAGAACAGATCATATTTTTAATTCAAAAGTGGTTCCCATATTACGTCATTGACAACAATAATGTCAAACTAAATCTACACTTATTTCACAATATTAAACAAACAAAGATCAGGATTATTTTACATATCACCTTTTCTTGCAAAATTGTTATTAAAACAAAACAAAATTCTACTTCATATGATGTAGGTTAGATTAGCACACTCTTATCTTCACAATCTTTAATTATAATGTACTTTTTAGCTATAACATATCATTAACAATATATTACTTGAAACGCAACAATGATATCTTTAAATCTTTGAATTTTAATGCTTAAATAATCGTTATGAGAACATTTTGGTACATTTTTTTGTTTAGCACTTTTAAAGATCCACAATGATTGTCATTCCCCAAAATGTTTGTACTGACAATTTAGCCTACCAAAAATTTTATATTTTTCACTTGTAAATAGATGAAACATTATGTGAACTAAATTATTTTATCCAATGTATCTATTTATTAACATATATATATATATATCTATATGGATGGCATATTTATAGCGTATTTATGCATTTATTAGCCCCTACACTCAAGAGGGATATGAGATAAGGTCAGTTTTTAAGTGGAGTTTAACAGATTTGAATTCAAAGTTTTCCTTCTCCTGGACCAGATACCATTACAAAGTTAAAGAGCCTAGTCAGCCCTATTATTTATTCATAGCTGCAAGGAGAATCGTTGGATGCATACATTTCCTAAAGTTATTGGCGCTATGTGAAATGCAAACTGCCTCATCTAAAATCTGAACTTGCATCATTGTGTCCATTTCCTACGATGAAAACCATTACACCACAAGTGCTTGCAAAACATTTATAATGTATATATACTGAACATTTTTATGATATATATATTTATATTTAATTTTTTATGATATATATATTTATATTTAATTTCATCCACAGACAGACTGTTTTGGTGTATTATAACTCTTCAGTGTGGCTAGACACTTAGGATGCTTCAAGTTGGGATTGAAATCCGCCCAACTTTTCGCTAGATTTAGTATCATATCGCTCAGCCACCAATCAACATATGTCAGCTCGGGAATTATAAGGCATTATGTAGTAACTTTCATTTGTTTTACATTTTGCCGTATATAATGACATGTATAATAATATTATATAATATATATAATAAATATAAAAATAATGTATATATCATACAATAGAATATATTAAATATATAATATATATATCATAATATTTATTTATGTATGCATGTGCATATATATGTATACATATATATATGTAGTCATGTATATATATATATATATATATATATATATATATATATTCATATATCATAGAATAGAATACATTAAATATATAATATGTATATTATGATATTTATTTATGTGTGTATGCGTGTGCATTTATACAGTGGAGTGAAATAAATGTTTGTACATATGAAAATTTTTATTTTTCATCTTTCAAACATCGCCTGAACAAAATTTTTTTATACATTTACTGTTTAAGGGTGTATTCTGCAATTATGTGTATATAAGATTAATTAACAATTAATTTCACAGAAATTAATGCCATTTATTCATATATATATGTGTGTGTGTAGTTGGGCAGCAGTCTTTCATTTAAGCCTGTTTGATTAAATAATTAAGACACATTTTGTCTATATAATTTTATTAAGATCCTTTCAAGTTTCCTGATAAGTGTCTTGGTTTCAGGTTGGAATTGGTGGATGAATTTACCAAATTTTTTTTCTTTAAATATTCTATATTTTTTGATAATATTCTATTTCTGTTGATAGTGTTTTTTGTCTTTTTTAAAAAATTCGTTCGAGGTCATCAGCATCTCAGTCTTATCCAACTCTGCATTTATATAATTTTGTAATGTTAAAAAAACCTTAAAATTTCTTTAAAAACTCTTGAAAATATACTCTTTACCCATTCAAACAACCCCTGATGATGGCTTACAAAAGATCCAAAGCATTCGGGACAGTTTTGGTAAATTCCTCCACCAATTCCAAACTGAAACCCGGACACTTATCAGGAAACTTGAAAGGATCTTAATAAAATTATGTAGACAAAATTTGTCTTTATTATTTAATCAAACATGCATATATATATATGTGTGTGTGTGTGTGTGTGTGGATCATCATCAATAAATGTATCCATAAGAATTTTTTCATAAAGATGTTGATTTTTGCCTAAAATTATGTTACCAGGATTTCATTATTTCTAGATAAACATTCTACCATGAAATTGCATTTTATTTGGAGTTATTTACATCTTAACTCTATCATAGTAATTTCCTAAGCTTATTTGCTTAGATGTGGCACTAGGCCATATTAATGGGGTACCTGATGAGACTCGAACTTACTTGTGAAGGTGTGCTCTTCTAGCTTGCTAACCATTACACCATCCGAGGCAGCCTCCTAATTGTATCATATTGAAATTCTGTAGCATTAATGTAATTGGCTAAATATGAGTCTCTGTCAAGAAAGAAAGAGAATTTTGCCAAAGTAGTTGTCAATAAGAAGGACTGTTTACAGTTGCACCTTTTTCAAGGAAATCAATTGTATATGTACCGCCGAAGCTGGTACTAAATCAATTGTGATGTGTCTTTTTATGTCCCAGGACACTGTCAGCATGACCTTCTTTACTGATTGCTACACCTAGAAATTCTGCTTTACTGGAAAGTCCATGTGTTTCTTCTCTATGGACTGTCTTTTCAATACAAGTTTGTTGCGGCTAACATCGGTCTAAAGATTTTTGGACTAAAACATGCTTTTCTATACACATCACATATTTTGTAACTTTTCAATGGTTTGCATTTCTCAGCTACCAAAGATTTTATAAGAAACCTCTGTCCAAGTCCGAAGAACTCATTTTGATTTGTTGCCATTCTGAATAGCCTCAAAACAAATATTTTTGAAAAATTAAAATAATTTCTGCTATAAATCAATTCCAAATAATGTGGAGTTTACATTTATGATAATTAATTCTGAAAAAAAATTATCTTACTTTTTAAAAAAAAAATTCTCCTCATTTATTGAATGAACCTTTTAGATAGACAGACAGACAGATAGATAGATTCCTCTTTTTTATTGAATAACCCTTGTATGTTTAAAAGTTCTTTAAGTTTGTGTATTCTAAGCCCCCACCAACAGGGGTCAAAAATGGTTATTATTTTCTGTTACTTGAAACCATAAAATGGTTCTAGTTATTTGTATTAGATAGGAATACTTGAACCCATATAACTGCTTGAAATACTTAAAACAATATAAAAGTGTTTAATCATTAGTATTAGATTGAAATACATGAAACCATATAATTGTATGTAAATTGTCTGCTTTAGGAATAGTTAATTGAAGCAATTAATGTTTTAAATAATTAACATTAGTTACTTGAAATTATATAATTGCTTGCAAAAAAACATTTTGGCATTTAAGATCCAACGAACCAACCAACGAACCAACTGACCAACTAAACAACCAACCAACCAACCAACCAGCCACATGTTTCTGAAATGCTTATCATTAGAATAATGAAAAGGGATTTTTTTTAAGTATGTATTTATATCCTATTCATGCTTCTTTCACTTTTTTTTAAAATCTCTGTCCTTTTTGTAACCTCTTTCTTATTTAATTCACACACCAACAAAACTTGTTCAGTCAAACAAATTTATCTTTGCAATTCCAATTCCACAAAATAGATAACTCAAGTTTATCGCTGCCTCTACAAAATTTTAACCTCAGCAAAGTTACTACACCAACTCATAATAAGTACTAAGGAATATTTTTCAATCTCTCATAGCCAATACATTTCTATTTGAGTATTGTTATATTATATTATTTTCAACTATAAAACAAATTGCACAGTTTTGTGCAAGAGCCTGGAAGTGGCTTGAACACTTCATGACTGGCCCGCTACACTCACACTCAATTTATTACATTATTACACATTCACATCATATGAGGGTGGGCTGAAAAGTTCATTTGATGACACCATATTTACTGTTGATGAATTTTTTGACTAATGGAATCCAAGCACAGCAACACTGATGTGTGGACCTTGAGTGGGTTTATGTTGAAAATTAAACCTCTTTGGTCACATTCCATGAAAGTGTCTTGGTCAGTCTATATATTTTTCAGCTAACCCCCAAATATTGCTTAATATATCTGACCTATTATAACCCTTACCTATTATAAATGTCTGCTCAGGCTGTAGAATACACCGACTACTAAGGGATAATTCTCACTCTACAATGAGTATCCTGTGCATGACACTAAACTGCATGTGATGGTAAAGCTCCAGTTCTGTAGCTTTTGGTAATATGGAGTACCCTTTCATTGTCATTACTCCCAGGTCCACTTTGTCCCAGATTGGTAGTACCTGTAAGGCTCCTCTCTGTGGGTCAAATGGAACAGTTCAATTGTTTGCTAAAGATCCTATTATTAGTTATTGGAAACCATCCAGCCAGTATGCAACTTATTCATACTACAAAGGAAAAATTGACAAATAGAATTACTAATATTAATTAGCAATACTTGAAACCATTTAACTGAGTGTAAACAAATGATTTATATCAAATGAGATTATTAGAGTTAAATAAGAATACTTGAAATCAATTAACTATGTGCAAACAAATGAGCTTTAACAACTCATTTAAAAATAAATTTATCTGCAACATATTTGCTTACAACACACACACACACACACACACACACACACACACTCACATATATATATATATATATATATGTAGGATTTGGTATTAAATAATCTATAAGGATTGATATGCAATAAAACACTACCTTATTGTTTACTTTTATTTAGTATCTGGTACTTTTTTCTTGGTATCTAAAAAGTTTTACCCGCTGTCCTTTATCTTTTACCTTTTTACTTTTTATTTATCAATTCACAGTAGATAACGGGAATATTCAGAGGAAAAAAAGTTACAAAATTTCCTTTGACATAATTAGTTGCTTTATATATAGTTACTGAAAATAAAATCAAATAACTCTGTCAAAAAGATATCTGACGAAGACTGGAGAGTTGAGTGTCTGAAATGTTGTGAGTATGATAACCAAGGTGAAAATAGTTTGAATCATGTAAATAAAGTAAAGGATAGGTTTATCTATTGACTTGTTCCTGTTTTTTTCTTTTTTCCAAAAAATATATTGGCTATTACTTCCTTTCTTCTCCTGATTTAGAAGACAAATGCTGAGATTGCATTAAATTGAATGTCCGTGCCCTGACAATGGACCATTTACCACATCAAGGAACTGGGATCATTCGTTAATTTCTTCCTCTCTTTCTTTCATCCTGAAGATGCTGAGCTTTGAAGCCAATTTCCAGATGTTTTATTTTTGTTCCGCATTTCACCTCCTTAAAGCCTTTCCTCTTCCCCAACACCTCAAAGAGTTCTGACATTGTCCTAAACCATAAAACATGTCTTACTGCAAATTTTAATTCTTCATTTTTACTGGAACAGCAGAACGTTTTAAAAGAACTGTTTTTTCTTTTTACTTTTTTTGTAGTTTTCCTGATAGAAAGTCCAGATAAATAAAAACCACTCAAACATCTGGAGTGTTATCAAAAAGAATGGTTCCTTCTTGCAAGAAGCTTATGCCAGTGTTCCTTGTATAATTACAAAATATTAAATTACTGACACTAATCTTTGTTCAACTGCGGATATCTCTGTATGAATAGATGATGGTGCGATGCTTAACCCAGCAGAGCATGATGCTTGGGTTTTAGTAGAGCTATGTCAATCACAACCATAAAACAAATACGCCTGCAATGAAATTGGCGACAGGCATTGGTATACACACGTTTTTGGCATCAGGGTGTCAGCATCTTCATGTCAGTAACTCAAACTCAGCTTCAAGAACCATTTTCTTGTGCATATGGTACCAAATTCCAGCAGAAGTGAATGTAATCCAGGGGTGTTAAAAGCTGCCTCTGACTTCCTTTGGGAACATCGTTTTCAGCTTTGGAATGAAAAAAAAAGCAAAAAAGAAAACAAACCTATATGTTTTTGCTCAAAGAGTACAGGTTTTAATTTGGAAAAATTCATAGCAAGGAACTTCAAACATAATAATTACCAACAACTTCACATTTGATGGTTTTGGTGGCGTTTTCTGGGAATCAAGTGGCAACAAGTATCTTTAACTCTATAGCACTTTAATTCCTTTAATTCATATCAAAGAGATCTACTTTACTTCCTGAGATGTTTCATTCTTTAACTCATTTTGAAAATGTCTTAAGAATGTTGCATTGTCAAATGAACATTAAAAGGCAAAAACTCTAAGTAAGAAATATATAGTTATGATTTCTGTCTTATACAGCCTATATATATATATATATATATATATATATATATATATATATATAGATAGATATATATAGATAGATAGATAGATAGATAGATAGATAGATAGATATGTATGTATTAGCATGAACAGAAATGCAAATAGTCCAATATTTGAACTAAGTAAATTTCTTACCACAATAAACATAACGCAATCAATCTAGAAAAATGAAAAACTCTGATTTTCAAACTTGAGGAATGTTATTAGGAGAATCTCTGGTGCAGAGATCCACCATTCTTCTGTCATCAGCTCATTGAAAAAGTATGGCTACTCAATCATATTTCTCTCTATAGCAATGTGAATATGCTAAAAAAATATTTACATTTTGATGATACTGCCCCACTTTCAAAACATGTTAGTCTGATTTTACAAACTGTTTACTTTTTCCCCCACCCAGTATATATATATATATATATATATATATATATATATATATATATATATATATATATAGTAGCCCCTATACCTGAGAATAAATTTAAGTTTTTTAATAATAAGGTATTAGAATTTTATTTTTTCTTGTGGAATTTTACATGCTCAAAATTGTTATTATTAGATATTATCTATTACCAAATCAAGATAGATACATCAATTCAATAGTTTTCCAAAAGAAATAGTTTTAACAATAATGATGCTTTATTAGGACTTGATGGTCATGGGGTGCTTACCTGATAGTGACACTGACTATTTTGACATTGTAGCTTAAATCTTGCAAAAAGATACATAGGCATCATTTCTATTCATAGGTTTGGTTTGGTTTCTTTGTTTAATGGCATATAAACCTTTGTTGGTTATTTAATGCCAAAGCCATTCTCCTAGAAAAACAGTAGTGGTACTATTTAACCCATAGCTGGGAGGATAAGGGGGTTAATACCTTTCCCAAGGGTATTTGCCCAAAAGTGAATGTAATAGCGCGACTGGAGTATGAACTTGCTTACTACAATTCAGCAGTCTATCGCTTTAACCATTACACCACAAGGACACCCACTTCTATTCCTAATCTACCTAGATTACATACTATGAACACAAACACCAATACATCTAATGAAACAAAATGATTTCCCACTAAAAATTGCAAGAAGCGGATGATATCCTGTAGAATTATAAATGATGCAGACTACATAGATTATCTAGTGCTTGTTACGAATACACCTATTCAAGCTAAGCCTCTGCTGCATTGCCTTAAGCCAGCAGCAAAAAGCATTGACCTTTTCATGAACCCAGATTAAACAGAGTTATTGTGTTTTAAACAAGATGCAGCAACCTTTATATTAAATGGCAAGTCTCTGAAATCAGTTGATCTGTTTATATACCTGAGTAGTAAAATCTCTTCTAATAAAATCAATGTCAACAAATGCAAAGTCAAAGCATATGGACTGATACTGATAAATTATTGAACATATAGAAATCTGATAGAATTAAACATGAATTCTTAAAAGCAGTAGCTGTGCCAGTTCTATGAATGGCTCTACACTCAACTTAGATGACAATGAAATGCTTGGAGAAAAAGCTAGATGGGAACTATACAAGGATGCCGCATTCTATTTTAAGTAAATCCTGGAAGCAGCACCTTACAAAACACGAGCTGTATGGCCACTTACCTACCATCTCACAAACCATCCAAGTAAGCTAAACAAGATATGTTGAAGAAGGATGAACTCATAACAGTGTTGGCTGACTAGCAAAAACTTACATTCATCAGCTCTGTGTAGACACTAGCTGCTGTCTAGAGGACTTACCAAAAGTGATGGCTGATAGGAACTGATAACAGGAGGTAGTCAAGAGAATCCATGCTATTGGCATGCCTTGATGATGATGATGATGATGATGATGATGATGATGATGATGATGATGATGATGATGATGATGATGATTTATAACCAAACACTACAGCATTAAAAGTTTATAATCCAAAACAAATTAAACTCTTGAATTTAAAACTTTATGCCCCCCAAAAAAACAGTGTTTAAAGATTAAACATAGAATTTTAAATTGTTTCAACATATGCTGTTAAAATTTGAGATTATTAGAAAAAGAGAACTGGTCAAGTTATTAGATTACAAAATGGTATAAGTTTTTCTGAGAGACCAAGTAATATAATTGTTATAAATTAATATCTCAAAATTGATCTTGGAATTGCTGATAAATTTGAATTTATCCTTTCTGAGGCATTGACTATAACAAAATGAATTCAGTCTTGAGGATACAGGGAAGATCTAATTGGCTTCAACGTATTTACACTGTCTTTGTGTTTGTTATAATGAAGTATTACACACAGCTGCCAAGCATATTCTTTAAACTGGCAGCAATCATAGCAAGATCATTCACACCTGAGGCCAGGAAAGATCAAGGTTCTATCCCATATACCTGGATTGGTTTAACTTCAGTAAAGACAGCTACATTTAACTGAAAGCAATTGAAAATTCTATTCAGACAAGCATACTTATCTTTATTTTGTAACTATAATTAATGCTTTTCAAATTGCTGCTTATATATATTTCTTAATATATATGCATGCATCTATAAATACATTCTTAAACATGCATGAATGTGTATATATATATATATATATATATATATATATATATATACACTGTATTTTTTTTTGCATGATCTAAGGAATAAATTCAACCACATATTTTTATATTTTAGAAGAATATGGCTAAATCACTGAGATGAGAAAATGCTATTATTTTAATTAATTATGTCTCAGACTTGACCTCATTTTAGTTTTGCCAACTTTTTCCCAAAGCATTTGAGTTCAATCTCTGTGCCTGCATTTTGTAGGAAAAAATACAATATTACAACGTTGAAATTGCTAAAAATTAATTGATAAGGGATATCTCTAAACATGAACAGTGGAATGAAAATAGTCTCCTCACTCAGAGTCTGAATAAAGGATTTGGTTCAAATTTCCATATATTATACCATATATCACGAAAGATATCAGAAGGCCTGTAAGTAGAGTTACAAAAATATAGTGAATAAAACAAGCAAGATAAGGAAAATAATCCAAGATGCGTTAATAATATAAAAAGGCATGATTATGTTTTATTTTTTCATCTTTAATGTGATATCGTGTATGAAAGATTAGTGAAAAGTTATTGGTTTAACAAAGAAAGGAATCAATATATTTTTTCTTCTTTCTTTTTTTCTTTTTAAAAAACATTAACTCACTTTTTTTAAAAGGGTTAAATAAATTTGAAAAACAATCTACCAAGTGTGCTAAAATTTGGCATATATTTTATGGGTAAAAGTTTACAGTACACCTGTTCAAGTTTATCAGGAAAAACCTCTTTTTTTGTGCTTTGAACTAATTAGACCCCCAAACACAGCAATTTTTCTATTTTTCCAAAAAAAGTTATTTTACATTTTATAAGAGGGGTTTACTTTCACATTTTCATTCAATGTAGAACGATCACTCTTTTCAGAACAATTAGACAGGTCATATTATTTTAATTCATTCTTTTTACTTCAGTGGGGAGGGGTCTTTTTCTAATGTTTGTTCCCAGAGTCGGTGATCCTTCAACATTGAATTAAAATGTGATAGTAAACCCCACAAATAAAATGTAAAAAAATTTGAATGGGGGCAAGTGTTGAGTTATACCATTTTATGTCTCTAGATTATTCCCTTTTTGGTCAGGATGAGGATTTTTTTTTAG
>OY757922.1:47619939-47624939 GCA_963585895.1 Sepioteuthis lessoniana | reverse complement strand
TGCGATTTTTGCTTCAGTGCCAAATATTTGGCCCCCACCAGCCCCAGGGACCCCCTCTCACCATCTTACTTTCTGTGTATTGGTGTTTTGTACGGTCTACTGGTGCCAGTATTTCAATTATCAAAATTTACCTCATTTATGTCTGTCTGTTATTTGCTGAACAAAGGAGTCTGTTGAACGATGGTCATGGGGTTGAGGGAACATTCCTAGTGAGGTTGGAGCAGATTTGGACAGAGCTTGAAGGAAAAGAGAGAAAAGGAAATCGAAAAATCCAAAGAGGAACGGAGTTATAGATATAATAGATTTTGGAAACAACTCCTTGTTAACACCCAATATTGAATTAATTTGGAATCTCAAAAAGCTCTAAAATTATGTTGTCTGAATTTCTTTGATAAAGTATCGGCATTATTAATTTTCACTGATTTTTCTCCCATTTTTAACACTACTTTTTGGCTCATTTGTTACATTCTCTAATCACCAAAGTAAAAATAAGAAATAAAATGTCAAGGAGACTTCAACTTATGTCCCATATCTTACAAACCTTTTCGACATAAGTTATAAAATTCAAAGTTTCACTGAGGCTTTCCCACTTTATCTCTTTTACTCTTTGTTGTATTTTTTTCTCTTTTTCTTATGCTTTCTCTCTTTTTCTACATGTCACACCATTTTTTTCTTCTCCAGTCTTCTTTTCATCAGAATTTACTTATTGCCTGTTGTTGCTATCATATATTAATTTACTTATAGGGGTTGTTACTATTTAAATGAGTTTAAACATTGATGCTATTATACATTGGTTTACTTTAATTTACTTATAGTAAGTTGTTATGAATATATAATTATTTACTTATTATTATTGTTACTTTTATACATTGCTTTACTTATAGGGTGCTCTTACTATTATATATTAATTTTCTTATGAGGAGTTTTCTTTGTTGTTATTGCTTCAATAATAGTTATTTGGCTGACATACACTCTGAACTTTTATCTTAACTTTTGCAAAGTTTTATGGTTACTATATTGGCCCATTGGCTTGGGAGACAGGGGTTCTATCTCAGGTTGAGTTATACCAAAGACTCAAAAAGTGATACTTGCTTAACACGCAGCATTATAAGGTATGTTTCAAGAGTAAAGCAGAGCAATCTAGCGAAAGGAGTAGCACCCTCCTCTACACCTCGGTGTAGTAGCTATTGAAAAGGGAGTTTTTGGGTAGCCCTCGACTATGGTTGCCAACTTTACTTTTTTATTGTTCCTACTATACCTTGATTCTTTTGGACCAGTTTCCAAATCTTAGTGGGTTTTTTCTTATAGCATTTCTTTTGTCGCACCCTCTAACCTTTATTTCATCTTAATTTTTGAGACAAGGCATTTTTACTATAATACATTGAATCTTTTTGACTCGTATCATCATCTGTTTTCTTCCCAACAATTCAGCTGCTATACACTTTTGGCCTTCCACTGAAATCCATCACATTCAGCAGAAACTTCAAGAAATGTCAATGAAAATCCTTTTTATTTAATCTGTTGTTCTTATTTCTACATCTGTCATGTTGCATGTCTGTCCTGAGGAATTTCAGGGCTTGTAACTGTCAATTCTTCCCTCTGGTGCCGATCTGCCTTTCCGCTGAGCTGGTTTATATTTCCGTCCTACCTGACCCAGGGAATGAAATCAAGACTTGTAGCAGCCAGGGATGCAATTTACCAGTACTAGATTGGAAAATAAAGAATAAACTACAGTTACTGTATCCTCTTGTCTTTCTCAGGTGTCTTGTCATATGAGGTAATGCTGATGCTATCCTAGTGAATTTAAGAATGTGCAACTATTGATTCTCTCTTATAAATGACAACCGACCTCTTCCTTAACTTCCTGTACATCTTGCTGCACTACTTGACCTAAAAAAATCTTTTCACTTTATACTCTTTGTTTATTGACTTGAAATAAAAATAACAGATACTGCACTCTGCTCCTTGGCAGAAATGCTTGAAAGATGAAATTTGATTGTCAGTTGATCACTGAAGTAATCTGATTCTTATTGGAAATTTGAATCCATACGTAAAAACTTCTGCCATTTTTATAAAATTACAATGCAAGTATATATATATATATATATATATATATGTGTGTGTGTGTGTGTTTTATTGAGAGCCAACTGTATATGAATATCATGAACTATATGGAACAGGTCTTCGAAGCAACACCCCACAAAACAACAAGTATATGGCATGAATCCTATAATTCTCTCTCCAGCTATGGTTAAATAGTAAGGCAGACTGGACTCTTTTACTCTGGTATTACAACTAGGCCAGGAGAAGGAAAGCTCTAAATTTAAACAGGTTAAACTCTGCTTGAAAACTGATTTATTGTTGAATCTTGAATGGGCAGAGGGGTTGGGTATATATATATATCAATATCTAAAATTTATATATATATATATATATATATATATATATACATGTATGTACAAATGTATATAGAGACACCATTTTTGATCCCCATTGAAATATATACATCCAAAAGAATGGAATTGTGATGGGGTCATTCTTGGATGTATTTTTAGTAACTTTTATATGTCAAATCTTGAAAATAATGTTTTTAATACTATTATCAAACCTAATATTTATCAAAGATACATTGACAACATACTCCTTCCCACTAATAACACTAATGAAATCGACATAATACATGAGACTTTTCAAAGTAATTGTGTTTCTTTATTTCATACAAGAACTCAAAATCAACAGAAAATCCCATTTCTTGGTGTCCAAATAGACACAAGCAATATTAACAAATTTACCACCTCTACATATAAAAAACCTACTAACATTAATCCTTGCACCCTCAATTTTCATGGTGAATACCCCTTCCATTATAAACAAACCATCCTAAGTTAATCAACCAACTCCAAACTTAAACCAAAGCACTCGTCAGGAAACTTGAAAATTACATTCACAAAATGCGTCTTCATTATTCAATCAAACTTACATAAATGAAGGACTGTTGCCCAATTATACAGACGCATATACACACATGCATATGTATATATAAATATACAAATATGCACAGACATATGCATATATATAGATATACTTATATATACACATATACATAAACATATATACATAGATATGTATATATACGTAATGCTAAATGTGTTTACATACGCATATATATATATATATATATATAGGCATATATATGCATTTATATATATATATATACATATGAATACATACACATACTTGTACATATACATACATGCATTTATATATGCATGAATTTTTATATATATATATATATATATATATATATATATATACAGTGTATCACAAAAGTGAGTAAACCCCCACATTTCTGCAGATATTTAAGTATATCTCTTCATGGGACAACACTGACAAAATGACACTTTGACACAATGAAATTAGTCTGTGTGCAGCTTATATAACAGAATTAATTTATTTTCCCTGCAAAATAACTTAAAATATAACCATTAAATGTATATAACCATTAAATATATATATACATGTATGTACAAATATACACCTACATATGTACATACATACATATGCTTATTAATAATAGGTTTCCCGACTACATTGTTGATACAGAAATTAAACATTTCATTAATAAAACTAAACAAGATAACATAGACAATACCCTAACTCATTGATGGACAGGGAACCTTTGCTGCCAAATCCATTTTTATAATAATTATAATATAAATCAACATATATTATACAACCTTTTAAAAAAGAAGTTCTCCCTACAGATCCTAATAAAAAAATGATACTTATCGTTCACAACAACAAATCTAAAACTTACAATTTAATTTTTTTCCAATTGGTCTTCCACTCCATTGAATTTCTATATTGGACAAGTGTCAAATGAATGTTCAAATGTCCCTTGAGAGTCTCCAAACGAAAATAATACTTGCCCAATCTACTGAGGCTGTAGAATACACTGACTACCCTCCTAATGAGTGTCCTGGATATGACACTAAACAATCTGATGGTGAGCTTCCAGTAATGGTGGAGCTTTGGGGAATGCAGAGTACCCCTTTATTGCCACTGCTCCCAAGTCCACTCTGGCCAGGAGTGATAGCGCCTGATTGGGTCCTATCTATGAATCAAATAGAACTAAACTGCGTACTGTTTGAAATGGAACGGTTTTTGTCATTGAAAATGTACTTACGCTAAACTGAATAGTTTGAAATAAAACTGTTTTGACATTAAACTGTGTGTATACAAAAACTATGTTTATACTAAACTGAATTGTTTGAATTAGAACTGTTTGATAAACTGAATAGCTGAAAAGAGAAATGTTTTTGACACTTAAACTGTGTACTTATGCTGAACTGAATTGTTTGAAATAGAACTGCTTATCTGTATAAAAATGGATTTGGCATTAAATAATCTACAAAGGTTGATATGCCATAAAAACCAACCAACCAATCAACCAAACAAACAAACAGAAAATAATACGTATGTTGGTCTTACCACTACAACTCTTTCAAGACGTCTTACTGATTCTGGTTTTGTGGCCCAGCATCTTAAAAGCCACTCCCCACTCCACAAATCTAAATTTTGAAAAATTCTTGTTGAAAACACTACAATAATAGTACATGAAATTAATAAGCCATGACTACAATCCTAGAAGCGCAACATATAAAAAGAAAAAACGTCTAGAATTGATAGAATTAACTTTGAAAATAGCGACAATGCTTTGAATTGCCTTCAGTTTTTGTTTTTGGCAAGAGTTATAAATGAAATGGAAAAGATACAAAATTTTAAAACATTGTATTTTTCTCTTGAAAATTGTTCTATTTCCGTGATAACATTTTGTTTAAATTTGTTTGAAGTCATTAGAATCTTGGTTTAATCCAACTATGCGTTTACATAATTTTTGCTATTCCCCAAAACATAATAAACCTTTAAAAAACAATCTTTATATTTGCAAACATCCCCTGAAGATAGTCTATTAGGGTCCAGAAATGCTCCGGACAATT